>JAWNGG020000223.1:0-406451 GCA_036937485.2 Tetragonisca angustula
AATTAAAACGGGGAACGATAAACACGGGCCGATTCAGCGGTCCCATTATCCTAATGAAAAATACGCGGGCGTTAAGTGTTCCAGAGAAATTATTCGCGCCGAAACGCGTCGCGCGACGCGCCAGTAATACGTTTCACGGCCTCTCGATACTCTCCGAGCGTTTCAATTTGCTACGAGAGGGGCGCGGAGCTTTTCAATCTTTTTTTTATTTTTTTTTCCCCCCCTCCGTCTAATAAAATTAACTCGTTACGCGCGATCGCGCCGGTTAATTTTCCCCTTCCAACACCCTCCCCTCCCCCCAACCCACCACCACCCCGTCGTTGGCAATTTTCCCCGCGGGAAGAAGACCCGTCCACGCGGCCTCGCAGCAACGAAATTTCATGCCGTCCAATTAGTCGCGAATCATTCGACCTGGCCATCTATTATCCGACGATTGTCACCCGGACTAATTCGCCCTATCCCGTAATTATCGGCGATTCAGCGGCAGGATTTTCATCGCTGCCGGGCGATTTTCGGTGCAATCGGTTCGAGACCGGTTCGAGACCGATTCGAAACGCGACGTTCGAGCCGGGGAAATAATCAGTCGGATTTATGGTTGAAGTGTTTGTTCAAGTTTGACCATCAGAATGGTGAAGGTATTTGTTCGGTTGGTTCTCAAACGATGGAAATATTTAGTCTTGAAGTTTGTCCGTGGCTATCACAAATGACTTCTACACTTTCGATTTGATGGAAACACACGTAAAGAACTTGCCGCAAAATTGACCTTGACCTTGAACTTTTTTTTTTTTTGCACTGTATTTTACTCGTCACGAAGGTAAAATTTTTCCAAAGAACCATAGGCCGCAGCCTGATAGTTTTCTCTTGAAAAATGACGAGAAAGTTTCTGGATCATTTAATACTGTGAACAAGTGCGTCCTAACAGCGACTTTACAATTCTGGCCACGTGCGTTCTAACAGCGACTTTATAGTTCTGGACGCGTGGATGTAATGTTTATATTTTGAATGGTGTTAGTTTAATTATTTGATTATTCAGATTCACACTGGTGTGCTACAACTACGATGAATCAAATGTTGGTGAAAACTTAATCCGGAATCATAAAGTCGCTGTCAGCACGCACGCGTTCGCAGTCATAGATCAAAGAATTCGTCTATGATAGTCGCGGACAAACTTTTCCTTCCACTCTATATATATATATATATTTTTTTTGTTTTGGGTATTTTGGTTAAATTAGGATGTTAGGTTTACAATCAATCTAAAATATACAATTAATCTGAAAATATATTCGAATAATTATTTTACACAATTTACTGCCAGCGATGTAATAATAAAAATAATCATATCTAATAATATAATAATTTATAATAATATAATAATAAAAATAATAAAAATAATATATAATGATATAATTATAATATTATAATAATATATAATAATATAATTATAAAAATAATAAAAATGATATATAATGATATGATTACAATATTATAATAATTTATATTAATATGATTATAATATTACAATAATATATAATAATATAATTAAAAAATAATAAAAATAATATACAATGATGTAATTATAATATAATATAATAGTGTAGAGTAATAAAAATAATATACGTAACAAGAACGACAAGCAATACAACAACGCACAACGATAAATTCGATAACTGAAGCAAATGAAATTATTTAATCTGACACAGACGAAAAGCACAATCTCTCCGACAATAAGACTCGTAAGAAAAGACTGGAGAATTACGGGCTCACGCGTACCTCGTTCCTGCATTATCCAACGAGAAGGAGGTTGGGGATTACGGAACATGGCCGCGAAGGCGGCGCGTTTCTCGCTGAAAACAGTGCGGAGCGACCAGGAAAGTCGATTGAACCGGGACTTCTCGAAGAAGCTGTTCGTTGCCATTCAGCCTCCCGATAGCCGCAATCCGCGAATAGCGTCAGGAAATTCAACCGACACGAAATCCGTCTCATCCGCCACTCTTTGCCCCTTTTACCGGATACTTGGACAGCCGGATCTCGGAGTGGATTCGCCCCGCGACTACGGATGCAATCTCGCAACAGAGATTGGCGATTAGGCTATTATTCGTTCTCGTTCGTTGAGAATGACACGGATGCCCTTCTTTCTTTTCTCTCTCTCTCTCTCTCTCTCTGTTCCTTCTCGTCCTTTCTCTCGCTGGTTTCCCTCCGATGAGCCACAGAAGCCATCGGACTCGATTTCTCGCGCCCTTTCCATGCAAATGCCAAGTCTTTCCCCCGTGGGAACGACTTTCTTTCGCTCGAGTTTCATTGCTTCTTAGAGGGATCTCGATCGAGTCGCAACTTGGCGAATTAATGAAGAATGGAACACGGTGGTCACGCGTTTATGAATAGTTGGTCGAGGACGAGTCCGCCTGAGAATTCACGGGACATTTGATAACAACTTTTCACTGCAATGAAATTTGACAAATTAAAGACGATACATTTCATTTGATCACTTTATAATTAAAATTAGTCAAATTGTTTGTTTCATAGTCTAGTCACTATGTTTCCGAACTAATTTGACTGATCGTGTGTAAATGAAACTTTTAATTTTGAAAGTATGAAACGAAATCAAGTAGCATTGAACGTACAAAAATATTCCGTGTAAAATTAAAATAAAATTTATTTATTTGTTTAGTAGGTTTGTTCAAGTATTCCAAATGACGTGTCATACCTAATGGAAGTTATCAGAAAGTGTCAGACGTTACTGTCAGTTTTCTCTCCGGAATATAAATTGCAATAAAATAAAAATCACAAGTATGTTGCTTCGTAAAGTGTCGCGAAGGAACAAATTCCTGATTGATCGATCTTTGAAATCAATTCTGTTCGAATCTCTGTTAATTTTCTTCTTCGTGAAGCTTCGTCGAATGTTGCGAAGAATTTCATGAAAATATCAATCTTGAGAAATTTCGACGATCTCGGCTAACAGATACGATTGAAATACTTAATGTTGAAAATTTATTATATCGTGTAATATAATGAAACGAATACGCTTTTTTTAAAATTATATTATATTACATTATTATATTATATTAAAATCATCATACTATATATTGCATTATTTGAAATTATTATACCATTATATTATACTAAACTTCATTTCTTAAAGACCGCGTGTGTTTCAACCATTGTCAAAGTTTATCGCAATTTCACACATGAACTGAAGAATCCTTCGATCACATTAATGCAAAAAAAAAAAAAAAAAATTTGCACAATCTTATCTTTACCCGAAGAAAGGAAGAAAGAAAGAAAGATAGATTTTGACTCTCACGTAAAAAAATATCCATCCACTCTTAAACAAACAGATCGACTCTCACAAATTAGAACTAAGTCCTGAAGTCGATGTTTTCGTCTCGTTACGACTCGAATCGAAATCGATTTATCGGTGTCAATGAAAAAAAAAAAAAAAAAAAGGGAGAGAAAAGAGGGAGGGTGGAGGAAAGAAAAAGTAGAAGAGAAAGGATCGGCCCGATTCGAGTTTAAACCTAAATCGAAATTCTTCCGCGGATCTCGCCCGTTCGCCGATTACATTTTCGTTCTCATTGTGCCGGCACTTCTCAGCCAGCCGGCCTCCATCAAAATTCCCCCGAACTTTCCAGTGGGAAAGGAAACCAGCTCTGATTCGTCTAATGAAAGTTCTGCGAGCCGTTTCCTCCGCGACAACGTCCAACTTCCGTGCTCCTCTTTTATTTCCTCGCCGCGCTGCTTCCCGCGTCTTCTTTGACATCGTAATTGCGTTCACCGTGCCACGATCCATTCCCTCTCACATCTCGGGATCGAGAGAGAGGGAGAGAGGGAGAAATTTTCGGGAGAAACTGTCGCGCGAGTCCCGGTGATCTTTTTTTATTCCGAATCGTTGTGATTAGGCGAGACTCGACAGGTGTACGTGACGTGTTATCGTTGCTATTTCAGACTCGATACGTTTGGTATTTTTCATTTCTTCTGGTACTTGCCGTTAGTGGACGTTATAGTTACCTATTTTATTTTTACTTTATTCTTTCTTTTTTTTGCAATTTTGATTTTTTTTGGAGTTGTCTGTTCAACGATCGAATAGAATAGAATAGAATAGCGTGAATAGTTGACGTCAGAGTTACCTATTTTATTTTTACTTTATTCTTTCTTTTTTTTGCAATTTTTACTCTTGTTGGAGTTATCTGTTCAACGATCGAATAGAGTAGTGTGAATAGTTGATGTTAGAGTTACCTATTTTATTTTAACTTTATTCTTTCTTTTTTTTGCAATTTTGACTCTTGTTGGAGTTGTCTGTTCAACGATCGAATAGAGTAGTGTGAATAGTTGATGTTAGAGTTATCTATTTTATTTTTACTTTATTCTTTCTTTTTTTTTGCCATTTTGACTCTTGTTGGAGTTATCTGTTCAACGATCGAATAGAGTAGTGTGAATAGTTGACGTTAGAGTTACCTATTTTATTTTTACTTTATTCTTTCTTTTTTTTTTGCAATTTTGATCTTTTTGGAGTTGTCTGTTCAACGATCGAATAGAATAGAATAGAATAGCGTGAATAGTTGACGTCAGAGTTACCTATTTTATTTTTACTTTATTCTTTCTTTTTTTTTCAATTTTTACTCTTGTTGGAGTTATCTGTTCAACGATTGAATAGAATAATGTGAATAGTTAACGTTAGAGTTACCTATTTTATTTTTACTTTATTCTTTCTTTTTTTTTGCAATTTTGACTCTTGTTGGAGTTGTCTGTTCAACGATCGAATGGAATAAAATGGAGGAAAATTACAATTGAAGAACAGGGAAATGTTTGTCGGTAATTTCAGTGTGAATTTAATTCCGCTTCTCGTATATAAGTTACGATACAATTGATTTTCTGAGAGACAATATGATCCATCAAATTCATTATATGTGAAGAAACTTGAATAAAAGAATTATGTGAAAAAAAGTATTACGAGCTTTTTCAGTTGAGAGATTAAAATCCTTAGATTTCATTGTTTTTATAATATCGAACATTTTCATAAAATCTTTCAAGTACAAGCTCAAGATCTTATAAACAAAGACACCGATGTATAATGGTTAATGTAAAAGCAAGACTCTAGATGTTCGTGCAAATTGAAATCTTTAAAGAACACAACTATAGAAATAGAAACAACGTTGAAACTTTTGTTTCACTCGTTAAATATATTTCATATTTATATTTCGCATACTTCCGCACATTTATATTTTATGTGATTCCACTATTTTATGTAATTGTCCCTTAAACATATTTCATTCAATTCATATATGCATATGTTGTACATAATAACTTTATATATTTTTCTGCACATACCATTACTTACTATACTCGAAATATTTTATGCAATTCTGTGCGATTTTCACTTTTACGTCATTGAGGTTCCCACAAACGTACAAAGATCCGCAGTCAAATAATTAAATGCTCGAGAAATAAAAAAGGAATGAGAAAATAGAGGCGTGTTACATATCAGAAAAGAAAAAGAAAATCGCAGGATATGTGATCCCATTTCGTCGCGTTCGTACGGTTGGGAGGGGAACGAGCGACACGAATACCTCATTATGCAAATCCGCCTTAAATCGCGGCCGAAACAGCGTCCATGGGGTGCCATCGAATCACGGTTAACCACAGGTATTCCACGTGTAGCTTGGATCGTAGCTCGATGCTCGATCAAGCCGATCAATTCCTACCCACCGACTCCTGTTTTATCGTTTAATGTCCCGTTCAATGCGTTCTCGTGATCAGTCATCCAGCTATCGTCGAAATTGCTCGTTACTCTTAAAGGATCATTAGAACGTCCGTGATTGAAATAACGATCAAGGTGTAAGGTGTTTCAAGCACAGTTCTTAACATTTTGAAAATTCACGCGACAGATTTCTCCGAGTACACTTTGATCGACGCTCGATAAATTTTAACTTTGATCAATGTCGGTTTTACCTCGAGAATCTTTTTGTTCCAAAATTGCGACATTTCCTCAGTTTTAAGTATATTTCTCTCAGTAATTTCTATCCGGTGATATCATACCGACGAGTTCAAAAAGAAAGCGACGAATTATTGCACATTGGTCACTCGTTATGGTCCGCAATCAGTTTGCCAGCGTCAAGTGGTCAAGTTTGACTGTGTCTCTAACTCCAACCGGAATCTGATTTTCGATTCTTAATCCTTGAAAATGGACAAACTGTAAAGTATTGGCTATGAACTGTAAGTTGTAAGCTTCGACGCGAATTTTAATTTCAGATCTCAAATCTTTGATTCCAATTGAACGATCATTTTTTGAATGTCGTTGCGGACCTTTGAAAATGATAAACCACAAACTGTAAACACGAGTTTCATTTTAGATCTTGAATCCTTGATTTTAATTAGATGATCGTTCTTGCAGACGTTTCGAGAGAATTCATTAAAAATTTCCTTACGAATTCCTCGATTTTCACTCGCTGATAACTCGCCCGATGGAGATTATGATTATTACAAGCACGTGTCCTGCTCATTTCACAAAATCTTCGGTTTCCAAATGTTTAATTAATCACGTCGCGTCTCGCGGCATTTGAATGATAATTTATCAAAGGGAAATGAACGAGCGAGTTCGAACTTCAATTCCGACTCGTGGTTATTAACCGATGCCGCGTCTCGTTAATCGATAGCGGGTTGAACTTGCCCGCGTATACACGTTTTTTGCGAAATGTTGATTAAAACGATAGATTTCGTTTCTTTTGCGAAACTCGAAAAGTATTCGAGAATCGGAGTATCGGTTGAAAAACTCTGTTTGCGTTATTTTTCACCTCTCTCCGGACATCGATTCGTATTAGTTTCTCGATTTAAAAAAGAAAAAAAAAAAGGAAAAAGAGGAAAAGTAATCAAGAACGAAAAACAAATTGATTCCTTTTATCATAGATTCATTTATAGGTTTAAACGATTGGTAAAATCGATTTGAACGCGGGTGTGGAAATATATTGTCACGACTTTATCTCGTAGCCTTTTAAATTCCCGACGAAAGTTTACTGGTCCGGGTTTCAAGCTTGAAACAATATTCAAACAATATTTGCTCGCGTAACGAGTGCACCAGCGCATTGTTTCTTATATATATATATATATGTGTGTGTGTGTGTGTGTGTGTGTGTGTGTGTGTGTTTTTATTAGGTTACAACGTATTTACAGAAACTGTCTGACGTTTGACAGACAACCTTCTGTGAACGCAATTTTTATAAAAAAATTTTCAAATCCAATTTCCGCGACATTGCGTATCAAATTTTTATATAGTTGCGGTAACTCTTTTCAAACGCTGTGATTTTTATACATTGTTCGTGCGCCTTGTGCATTTTAATTTCATACCGGTTATACCATAACCGTTTCATTTCAATTGAAACTGTCTGAAAATGTTTGGTTAACGGCAAGCTTACGAACTTCTGCAATTTCTCCATGCTTCTTTTCGCAGCAATAAATTTGTAAGATGCTCGCGTTCATATAAATGTATTTATACTTATAATGCACATAATAAATTTATGGGATCTTGTTATGATCGCTTTTAATAATTTTATTCTACATTTTCTTGATCGCCATACATATGTATTCATTTTCTTTCTTTTTTTTTTTATAGTATACGTATAATATAAGATAGATCAAAATTTGATCAATACTATTAAATATAATCGTATAAATATCACGATTTGTCATAGTTTTTGACAAAGTTAAAAATTCTCCATCTAACATCCAACATACGAAAGTCTCATCATAGTGATAATCTAATCTCGATCACTCATCACCACCTCACCGGACAAGTTGCCGTAATTAATTTCCAAATTTTAAATATTCCAAAGATTAATCATCCCCCCCCCCCAAAAAAAAGAGAAAGAAAGAAACACAGCGAAATGACACCGATCCAGCCTACAAGCGATACGCGAAACCACTTGCACAGATTTGTTACAATTCCATGTCGCGTTATCCGTTTAATGCGCCCGGTTATTCCGCCTTTTAATTGCCAAAACGGACGAATGAAATTTCTCGTCGTTTGAAGGGTTCTCGCCGGAGCAGACGAGGAAAAGCGCGATCGGAAAATCGAGTTTTACACGTTGGAATCTGTTAACGCACGACTGGGATCTCGTTGGAGTGTTTCACCGAGCGACTCCGCGTTGCGTCGCGATATTTTCGTTCTCTTTCTCTCTCTCTCTCTCCCTTGGCTCAATTTTCCCAACGCGAGTCTCGTATATTACGGTTTATCAATCGACACGGTCGCGGATTAAGCGGTTCGGATCCGTGGTTGTCGAATTTTTATCGGCTCACCGCAGCCACGCTGTTGTCTCTCTGTCCGAGTGTTTCGGCCAGTTCTTTGTGAATGAACGACGCGCTCGAACGGTCGGTTTTTATCGGATGGCTATTAATCTCCACTGTGAGATCGGCGATTCTTGTGAAAAGGGGACAAGCGAGAAAGACAACGTGACGAGTTAATCAGCCGCTTCCGTTAAGCTCGATTAGAGTCCTCTGAAGCAATTCAGCTGTTGTTATTACTGTATGGTGGAACTTCGTTTATTAAAACACGTCGAGGAACAAACCCGAAGAGCTCTATTTCAGTATTATTTTTTCTATATCCTACTATTGTTTGTGTAATAAGAGATAATATAATTATATAATGGAAATTATATAATGAGAGATAATATAATTATATAATAAGAGATAATAGGGATGATATAATAAGGATAACAGAAATCGATCAGTCGTGATTTTGTATGCCTGATGCTCAACATCAACCACCTACGAACGAAATTTTGCGTTTTATTAACAGCAGAGGTGGCTAACTGGCGGCCCTTGCCCCTACTTTCCTCACCGCCAGCGCTATCCCCTCCACTGTGCTGAGAGTATCGCAGCCGCAATACTATTAACTTGGTATATATGTATGTTATATGTATATAAATGAAACAATTTTTATGTATATAAATGAAACAAATTTTATGTATATAAATGAACCAATTTATATGTATATATGTATATAAATTGTTTTCTTTATTGTAGTTCTTAAAGTTGAAGAAAAACAGAGAAATTTGTGTCGCCCACTGCGGGATGAAAATGGTGAATTTCAAAAGAAGTTCGCCGCCCCTGATTCACGAAACGTAATGTCAGAACCGCTGTAAAATTATTACACTTGATGCCACAGCAATTACTGATCATTAACGTTTTTAAATTGCACGACGTTTCACTCGCTAAACCGATGACTGAAAATTCCACCGTGTAATAAATAATCGCCGCAGCGTTGTAAAGTAGCTGAAAGAAATTGAAGTTTGCGCGAGAGAGTTTCCATTGTAACTAACGTCTTTGAAACTTCAAAATCCCTCTCTCACTGAGAGAGAGAGAGGGGGGGAATTAGATAACCAACGTAACAAATGAACAATCGAACCATCGAACGAAAGGCAATGTCTTCATTTTCCTCGTGCACGCCTGGCGAGCGTGCTCGTTATGCAAAACCTAATCTGGCAAGACTTTGGAAAATTCCACGATTCGTGGAAACGTGCAGAACTTCGATCAGTGGCGTTCGATTCTCTGGGTGGAATTTGGTTGTCGGCATCGCGACGATTCGTGGAAACTTGGCCCGCGGCGTTCGGTAAACGCAATATCGATAGGGACGATGTCGGGTCGGACGTGCGCGTATTTACGAAACCGAGTCGAATTCAATGTGCAAGTCGAGTTCCGTTTAAAATTGTTGTTGCAATACGGTTGTTTTTGTAGACGATGCACCATGAATTCACGGATTACGATGAATCCACACAATGTATTCGCATGAAATGAATTGACGTGTGATATTCACTCAACGAATACGTGCATAATAAAATATACAATGTATATACAATGTATTCGTTCATTGATATTCATTCGTACAATACATTCACGAATTACATTTCCAATGATTATGTACAATCTGCTTATTTTATACATAGTATAGAACGTATACAATGTATTCATTCATTGAAATTCATTTTTATAATATGCTTAATTAGAAAGTACAATAAATCGGTGCAGTACATTCGCTCGGTAATATTTATCGTTTACTCAATGAATACGTGCAATCCTTTCACGAATTACGACATATACAGGGTGGGAAGGAAAGTTTGTTGGAAATTCTACACTTTCGATTTGATGGGAATACATGTAACTTTGCTCTTGAATTTCAAGGTCAAGAAAAAAATTTTTTTTTTCTTTTTGCATTGTATATTCATTACAAAAACTTTCCAAGAAACCATAGGTTGTAACCTAATAGGTTTTTTGAAAAATGGCAAAGAAGTTTCTCAATCATTTAATACTGTGAATGCGTGCGTTCTAACAGCGACTTTATAGTTCTGGACGCGTGGGTATAATGTTTATATTTCGAATGGTGTTAGTTTAATTATTTGATCATTTAGATTCACACTGGTATACTACAATTACAAATGTTAGTGAAATTTAAATCCGGAATCATAAAGTCGTTGTTAGCACGCATATGTTCGCAGTCATAGATCAACTTTATGATTCTGGACCAGGTGTCTATATTACATAATGTTTACATTTCGAATAACGTTAATGGTTAGTTTTATCAATTGATTATTTAGACTCACAGTGCCACAACTATGATAAATCAAACGTTAGTGAAAATTACGTAAAATAGACATTCACATGCCCAGAAAAAATACCATAAAGTCGCTGTTAGAACGCACGCGTGTCAAGTGTTGAACGATTAAGAAACTTTTCTCCTCACTTGTCAAAAGAACTATTAAGCCACGATCCATGGTTCCTTCGTGATGAGTGGAAAGCAGTTGTGACCTTGAAATCCAAACTTCCCTTTCCACTCTGTACAATGTATACACAACGTATTTCGTTCCTCGTGTTCACGAGTTACAACCTGTTCGACGTGTTCGTTCTCAACGTTCGAATCCATGCTCGCGTGGTAGTGAATCATGTTCTCTAAACATTGGTAAAGGTTTGCGCACGCTCGCACGAAGTTTCCACGAGCGCGGAATAAGCCACTTTGTCGACGTCGACGTGGCTCGTGCGCGGTTTAATAAAGATGAGCTTATGAAAATTTATGGCGCGCCGTCCTATTGGCCCGGCAATTTGTACGTGATGATTTGTTTTATTCATGAGCGATCGTTTCAGATTGTCCTAGACCGGCTCCTTCGTTCCACCGTGTGCCAGCCACTGGTTAAATAAGAAACCGCGTGCAACCGTTCGGCAACGCCGGCTGGATCCCGGCGAATCGTTTCCGCGGGCCAAACGAATGAAATTATCGCGGTGTGTGAGCGACGTCGTCGAGCTTCAGATGGTTTCACGTATATTGGATCGCGCGGGTTGTTTGAACAGCTACCGCTGGAAAGTTTTATGAAAGAAGCATGAAATTTCATTGGCTCGTCTCGCGAGTAAGTGATTTTCCGAATATTATTCAGAATAAAAAAAAGAAGAAAGAAGAAAAAAATGGAAGTTAGACGAACCTCAGACTATGGGAGCAAGCAGCGTTTCGAAGTTCGAAACTCGATGCCCAACGCATTACCGAAAGTTGCCTGCTTTATTAGGCTCAAAACAAATTGCAGAGACATATTAGTCATTCTTTTTTTTTTTTTCTTTTGTTTTTGTTTCCTTCCCCATCGAAACAGCGCAGTTCGTACGAAGCCTTTCAAGTATAAATATTTGATTGCGATGTAATGAAAATAGTACCGATTGTTCCGGAAGCAATTGCACGCACCAATGAAAACAAGGAATTGCCAGCGCTGGATTGCGCGGCGGTGCGCGACTGCTGAGTTTTCGAAATAAAGAAGAGAAAAAAAAAAAACAAGAACACAGTGGGCGCGGTGCGTCGTTTGAGTAATTTATGTCGCTCCGAAATTGAAAAATATCGCCAGCTGAAGAACGCCCGTACACATATACATATGTGTATTAAAGAGAAATTAATTTAACATTCGAATAAAATGGGACGCGAAAATATTTCGAATGGAAAACATGAAACGTTTAATAAATACACGCGACGCGAAATTACAGAGAAAACTTTTTCCATGGAGTATATTTGTTTTCTTCGTCATTAATTTAGATTTCTCGGAAGCAGAAATTTCCCCCCCCCCCATTCACCTCCCAAGAGACGATACAATTATTGACATTGATGACAATTCAAGCGATCTTAAATTTATTTTCAAACGTTCGTCCGGAAGATCACGTGATTTCTGAATATTTTAATAGAAATATTCCTGCTAATTCTGTTTATGTCATCGAACATCGAATTTCGTGTTGTTTAATTGTGAGAAAAAGAAGAGAACAATTCGCGCACGATGTTGTGTCACTCGATATTATCAATTAGTGCACTCTCGTGAATTTATAATATTTTTCGCAGGTTTACAATAATTGTATTTATACCTACGGAATGAAAGTTCGACTGCATCTAATTCAATTAATAAATAACTTAATTTGTCATATTCTTCAATTGATAGTAATTTAATCTTGATTTATAAAATATTCGAGATGAAACACATTTCAACCATAATATCGCGTAATTACATTCCCCGGATAATTTAGTCTAGTTAATTTATGGTGGAGTTTCAATATAAAAATTATGAAGCTGTTTGGACTGGAAAGGAGGGCATAATAATGTAATTTATATAACTCGTCATATTTGAAGTTAACGTAAAACGGGACAGAGGAAAATGTTCGTTATTTGATATTGTATAACTTTTCATATATATGCGTAAGGCAAGGATACCTTTATTCTCGGATATTCTAAAAATTCAAATGTCTGTAAAAACGTTGAAGAATTTCTTTCATGCCTGGACGATCTTGAAGATCAAAGTCTCCTCCTTGCAGCAACCCTTTAAATCTTGCGGCATAATTCTTTCTCGCCATTTCAACGAGTTTTGTACTTCAATAGACAAGTGTAAATATTTCCTCAAATTTTCTCGATGTTCAAGTTTAGTTTCAATAAAATGGTGGGAGAAAAAAAATTACACAGCGTGTTGTAAAAGGGGAGCGATGCTCGGTTTTTCTCGGAAAAATTAATATAGGCGCCCTCTGACGAATTTATGGCATCGATTAATCGTGACGTTGATTACCATAGAGGTTGTGCCCCCTTCTCTCCCCCCCCTCTCCTCTTTCCATAATCCAAACGCAGATTGTTATACACATTTTGTTAGAATATCGATCGTACGATGTGTTTCAATTACCCGAGTTTCGCGCTCAAATTTCACATTTGAAATTCCCCCCCCCCCCATCCCTCGGAATCTCTCGCGCAGATTGAACGAATGAAATAAAATTTGGGTAACAATCTCTCTCGTGTTTGAACGAGCGACGCGTTCCGCTCGGTAAATAGATTCAAATCACCGCTCGATTATGAAGTTCTTAAATTCGGCGACCGGGGCAAGAATCGGGGTCGCAAATTACCCAGGAGCCAAGCAACCCGGAACCCTGCGCGCGGCCTAACCTTCGAAAATTTATCGACGTCCTTCGGCTCGTGAATTTCGCCGGCTGCTACGAAAATCGAACGTGTAATTTATGCGGCAGCGGAACGGCGACGATCATTTTCCACAGGCCTGAAACTTTAATGGAACCTCCTGGGTTCACCGTTCCCCGTGACCTCGCCTCGATGCCGATCGCCATCGACTTTGTGCCCCTCTCCACGAATATTTACGCCGTTAGTTTGTTCGAGATGCACAATGTTTGAAGATAAAGAAAGGGGAAAAAAAAAAGGAAAAATTGTGGTTGACGATAGAACGGGAAACCAGGTGTTCTTTTTTTTCTTTTATAGATAATTAAAATTTAGTTTGGCAAATTTTTTAACACTTAAAGAGTGTTATTCTCTATTTAAGTGTCTTAGGTAACTTTAGGTTATTAAATTTAGTAAGTGTTATTAAGTTTATTATTTAAGTCAGTTTAAGTTTAAGTTCAGGTATTATTAAGTTATTTTGTTATTTAAGTCAGTTTAAGTTTAAGTTCAGGTATTATTAAGTTATTTATTATTTAGTTAGTCATTAGTTACTGTCAAGTCAGTTATTATTTAGTTAGTTACTATTAAGTTAATTATTATTTAGTTAGTTGTTAGTTACCATTAAGTCAGTTATTATTTAGTTAGTTATTAGTTAATATTAAATTAGTTATTATTTAGTTAGTTATTAGTTACTGTTAAGTCAGTTATTATTTAGTTAGTTATTACTTACTATTAAGTCAGTTATTATTTAGTTAGTTATTAGTCACTATTAAGTCTGTTATTACTTAGTTAATTATTAGTTGCTATTAAGTCAGTTATTATTTAGTTATTAGTTAATATTAAATTAGTTATTATTTATTTAGTTATTAGTTACTGTTAAATCAGTTATTATTTAGTTAGTTATTAGTTGCTATTAAGTCAGTTATTATTTAGTTAGTTATTAGTTAATATTAAGTTATTTATTATTCAGTTAGCTTAAGTTGGTTTAGGTATTATTAAATCAGAAACAAGGAATGTCATTTTTTAGCTATCTGGGGGACTTGGGTATTATTAAGTTAGATATTATTAATCTAAAGGAGTCAAACGTATTTGCATTTTGTTCAGGTGCTTTATTTATTCATCTGGAAAAAGATCGATAATCACTGCATGTCCGAATTTGTCACTCCATGTGGCGCGCAATTTGCTCCAAAAGCAAAATATATTTTTCAAAATCCGGGAGATTCGTTGACAAATTCGTCACGCGGGGGGGGGGAGGTTGAACGAGCAACCCTTTAAGCACCTTCGTATCCGGCAGGAGCAAAGAAAACCATCCTACGACACAAAACCCCCACCACCCGCAAACCGCCAGTCTCTCATTTACCCGGCCAGTTTTTCTTCCCCTCCTCTCAACCCTTACAAACATAATGGCATGACTTTCATTTGTCGTGCAAACGCGTCTCTCAAGATACTCCTCCGCTTTACCGACAGAAAAAGAAAGAGCCACTCTTCTCCCACTCGCGTAAACGCACGAGAGAAACAAGATGCACGTGGGGATTTATCATATTTCTAAATCTATGTGGCGCATTGCTATTATTAACGCTTTGTTGCTGTGTTTGTTGAATTGTCAAAAAAGGTTTATTGAGTGGGAGGATATAAGAATAAATTGATTAGGAATTCATTCAGCTTTGAGCATGTTTATTTGTATTTTAATATACTGTTGGAATATGTAATATTTTGTTGTTGCATTTGTGGAAAGTTGGGGGGTTGCAGAAATGTGTGCACAACATGAAATGAAATATAATGTAATATATAGAAGATAAAACAAATTTCTTTTAGGTTCTGTTTTTTCACTGATATCCATAAAATCCGCATTATAATTGCACGATATTAATATTACAAATCTCTCCTAATTGTGCAATATAAAGATAATATTAATATTATAACGTTATAATATTAATAATATAATATATACTTATAATATTAATATTGTAAGATTATTTTCTGGTATTTTAGCAAAGAGTTGAACGTATATGGAAACTTTTTCACAAAGGATTGAAGTCATCTACGAACGCACATGCGTGTAATTTATTTTAATAATACACAAATGGAGCGATTTTGATAAAATCCCTAATTACGCACGTCTTACGTGCAACGTCTACTGTCAACCAGATGAATTTTGATACAAAATTCTATTCAAAATACGCGCGAGAACAGCGTGTACGATTTAGAAGAGGAGAGGGAACAAGAGGAATAGAAATAAAGAGAAAAAAGAAGGCAGAGGAGAGAAACTCGTGAATTCGCTGACTGAAGACACCGAAGACGGTAGACCGAAGTGCAGCATCGCTGGAGAGGGTTGCGCTGGAACGGTAAGCCCGCAAAGCTGAAGCAAGTATCCGGCAAGGGCACATACATCCGTGGTAATTAGTCTCGTTGCGTCGACGGCACGCTCCACCTACCAGCCTACTTACACGACCACCCCGTGTGTCCGATTTAATAAAGCTCTACGATTTTCCCTCTATGACGACGAGAGGCTGCGAGAGGGAAACGCAGAGAGGGGGTGGAGAACACCGGCGACAAAAGGCCGTCCGACGAAAGTTTCGCGTCGGAACTTTCTCTATTCGGCGGCAGTTGCAGTCTCTGCGAAACTCTCTGTACACTACGCTACATCGATACGTGTGCAGGCTGGCTTGTGTATCGAGCGTTCGAGGGCGAGCCGCGCAATAATTTGCGCCCCTCCTTCACCAGAGAGTAACGAGAGCGGATTGAAGAGAATTGTCACAGACGCTTGAGATTGATCCTTGTTGCTTCGCGGCAATTGTTGAACGGAATTCTCGGGTGTTTCTTCTCTTCTCGAAGTCGTTGTTTAATTTTCCCTAATTTTTCTCCCTAGTCGTTCCTTAGTCTCCGTAATTTTGTAACAAGGAGGATTCTCTGAAAGGGATGAAATATTTTGAAAGCGGTTTCAAAGGGGCGTGGGAAAGTTTTACCGTGAATACTTCAGTTGTCGCAAATATTTCCGAGTATTCTTTTATTTTGAACTCTCCGGGCTTTACATTTTGACAATTGCACGAAATTACAGAAAATTGTGATTGTCGCTTTGTGAAATCTTTTGAAGGAAAATGATGGATGCTTCTTGATTTGTTATGTGGGGGTGAAGGGGTAGTCGAGAAAAGTGGTCAATTATTGTAGAATGGGATTCGATGTGTTTTATAATTTTTGTCATTTGCAAGAGAAGAGGATTATGGTCGATTGTTGCAGATTTAGGTTTAAGAGGGGTGCAAAATGAAATTTCGCTTGAGTTTTATTTTGTTTTGAGAGCGAAAGGTTTTAACCATGAATACTTCATCATGTATATTTTTTATTTCAAGTCTTCTAGTCTTCACATTTTGAGGATGAATTACACCAATATTACAAAGATTGTGATTGTGGCTTTGTGAAATCTTTTGAAGGAAAATGATGGATGCTTCTTGATTTGTTATGTGGGGGTGAAGGGGTAGTCGAGAAAAGTGGTCAATTATTGTAGAATGGGATTCGATGTGTTTTATAATTTTTGTCATTTGCAAGACAAGAGGATTATGGTCGATTGTTGCAGATTTGGGTTTAAGAGGGGTGCAAAATGAAATTTCGTTTGAGTTTTATTTTGTTTTGAGAGCGAAAGGTTTTAACCACGAATACTTCATCATGTATATTTTTTATTTCAAGTCTTCTATTCTTCACATTTTGAGGGTGAATTGCATCAGTATTACAAAGATTGTGATTGTTGTTTTGTGAAATCTTTTGAAGGAAAATGATGGATGTTTCTTGATCTCTCATTCGAGAATGACTGGGATAATCACGTTTGATTGTTGCAGTTCTCTTGCTCTTGATTTGTCCAAAGTCATCGATCTCGAATATGTTGATGCCGGAGAAAACTCGCGCGACAAACACAGAAACAAATGAATAAGTGGGGAGGGGAGGAAAGGGGAGGGGGTGAAAAACCGTGGCGAAAAGCTCGAGGGCTGAAGGCACGATAACGTTAGATGCACACGATAATTGAAGTTTTTTATCTTTGACATCCACCATGGGACGTGACTACTTTTTAACCAAGCTTTGCTCTCACACTTTTTCGTCCAGTTGGTCAAATTAAAATTCTGGACGGTGCAGCTATCGCTATACATATGTACATATACACGCTTCCGTTTTTTTTTTTCCAAAGAAGATCTAACTTAGAAACTTGCATTACTTTGAAAGCAGAAATACCTGGCGAGTTGTTAGACGCTATTAAAATTTTAATATACCAAGTATGTTGGATACACTGTTCTATTTTACAATTAATATGATATAATGTAATTAAACATCTATATATAATATAATATAATAAATATACTGTTCCATTTTATAAGATTACAAATTTACTATTTCGAAATATATTTAATTAGATACTGTTCTATCTTATAAAATAATTAATACGATGCAACATGAATAGAATATACCACATATAATATTAATTAAATATCTGTATATGATATAATTAAATGTATTCCATCTTACAAGATTACAAATTTGTTACTTGGAAAGTAGAAGGTGTTCGAGATCTGGGTTGAACTTCAGTTTCTATTGGAGGATGGGATAAGGCCAGAAATATCTTTCCATTTCGAACGATTCCAATTTTATTTCACTGAATTCGGGCCGAAACTGCTGAGACACTTTTGAGGATTAGATGAGATAAGACAAGCTTATTTCTTGTCTAGTTACAGAAGGGTATAATACGATCTGTAATATACGTTCTCCTATTCAGACGACGCACAAAGCTGTAAAAGTATAGTGTCAATTCCATTTTAAAAATCCGCTTTATTGGTGTAACTGTAGGCCATAATTCAGTATCGTGCGATCTCTTTGCATTAACGCTAGTGAATTCTGTCCAGTTTCTTTCTTTTTCTCAATATGTACGATCTCTTCGACTTTCATACGTTTATGTTTTATTTTATGCGATCCAAGCATCATAACGACGAGACGTATTATGTGATAAATCTTGCACCCTATTTTACAGATGAGGAACTGCATTTTTGAAAAATTACAAACATTTTGAGACTGAATATTCGACCAAGAATACGATACAAAAGTAATTTCAAAAAATACGATACTTTAATACTAATATAAATCGATGTAATATTAAAATAATCATATTAATATATTATAATTTTATAATATATAAAATAATATTAAAATAATTATAATAATATATTTGATAAAAAAAAAGAGAATTTGTGTTTCACGTTTCAAACGTGTAGAAACAACTTTCTACCGTTGCAAGCAAGCCAAAGAAAGAAATTCCTGTCTCTCGCTGCCGAAACGAAAAGAAAAATTAAATTAATAATAGAATCGAGCAAGAAAGAAAATTAAATAAACTAAATTTAAATTAAAGTAAAATTAAAATAAAATTAAATAAAAAGAGGCGAGTGCGTAAGCACGAAGTATAACGCTTACTTACAGAATGACAGAACGAACGAGTTCGAATACATTTGCAAAGATTGGAAGATGATAATAAAATAAGCTGCAATCAGTACGCACGGACGAAGAAATCCAAAGTTAACCAAGCCGATCGTCCGATACCCGAGTTGAGTCGGTAATTTGTAATCAGCCGCGCTGCCGAATTTGTTAAGCAGTATTCTCAACGAAGCTGCCCGTTCTTATCGCCTGCTGGAAAGCGTATAGAACGATGCAGGCGCGTCGAACAAAAGCGTGGGAGGAGTTTTTCTTTTTCTCTCTCTCTCTCTCTCTCTCTCTATCTCTATCTCTATCTCCTCGTTCGGTCTCTCATTGAAATTCCAGTGCGAGCGGATTGTACGCGGATCGCAGAATCGGTTGGGAACGTTCGACGACGTTGGATATCGGTTTCCAGGAGATTCTTAAGGGGGATACACGAAATTCTACTGTATTTCTCTATTTCCGGACACGGGCGGCGAATTCCTCTGAAAATTGTTTCCCGCACGTTGAAAATATTCCGTGCTAGGTGGCGTTGGACTGGTCGTGAGGGGGGTTGTCAAGTCGTGCAAGGTATTTCACGGAGGGATTCGATGACTTTGGCTCGTGCAGGATAAAGAAAGGTTGTGCTTCGGCGAAAATAAAATTCCATGGAGTTTCGCGCGTTGAACGTTACGTTAAGAGACAGTGACGATGAACCGCTTGCCACAATGTAAATCATACGTAAAATGCGACGAAGAGGATGTGGTGACAGTCACATTTGAAAATAGATAAATCTCAGATTTCAAGAGAATATAGTACGTTGACTGCCATGCGAATTTTAAGCATTTAAAGCTGGTTGCGTTATAAATTATATCTGAAACGTTATGAAAAGGATTAATAAAAATTATATTTGAAAACAAGCTCCCGAATTCAACGCTGTGCGAATTTTATGCGTTTAATGTTGTATTATGATAAGCTTCTCGCAAATTATACTTCAAATATCATGAAAAGGATTGATGCAAGTTACACTTGAAGATTGACAGATTTTCTCAAATCACAAGAATTTAACATTCGTTGATTTATTATATACGAATTTTACGAAGTGACAGATAAATGTCAAAAATTGCTGCTTGCAGTGAAAATTAGATTTGAAACGTGACAAATAAATAAGCGCAAATGCTTTGTGAAAAGTCACGAAGGGTTTCAACGATTTCAGATCGTAACATAGAAAATAAAGAAATGTCATACTTAACGTTGAATTAAAATTCTACATAGTCGACTACCGTGCCTTTAATTTTGATTTCGCAAAGTTTAACAAATAAATATCGGGGGAGAGTGATGACGAGCTGCTTTTAGCTTTCTTTTCCAAAGGACTTGTACAAATCACATTGTATGAAAACTCTCATTTAACCAAACATTTTACAAAATCACTTCAGCGTAGAATTTCAAAATAATCGTCGAATTTTAAGAACAAGTGAAGAGCAGAGTAAAAGTGAAATAATGTTGAAAAATAAGTTTCAGACTCGGGAATCTATTCCATTGTATTGTTCCTTGTTTTCACTTTCAAGTCAGGTGAAATCAGTCGCGACTCTAAATGGACGTGAAATTTGTTTTTTAAATTTTCATAATTCGTAGGAGCGGATATTATATCAGATTTCATTTAACGCTCGTTCGAGGAGGGCAGAGAGCATCGATTTTTGCCGATGTTAATTAATCAAAAGTATTCGAAAGTATCAATTAATCGCCAACACGAACGTATACTTCCCACTGACATCGAAATAATATAATGCAACTGAAATGTACAATAAAGTACAGGAAACTCTCAAACAACACGATTAATTGATTACGCGTTATTCGAAACCGTGTTATATACGAGTCTTACAATTTACACAAATATAATTATTTTCCGCGCGCGCTATTGTTTACAAATTCAATTAGTATTTCATCGTACGACAACCGTAATTTTTCCGTAATAAAAATATTAATATCACTGGAGGATAGGATTTTATTTAGGATCGGGTTAAAATTGCTAAAATAATTTATTAAAATTGTCAAAATTGTTAAAATAATTCAAAAGAAAATGATTCAAAATACACGTTCAACGCTGTTTGAGATTTTTCGAAAACTCGTAAAAACGAATTCGTTTATGCAAATGTTACTTTAAACAACAAAATTTACGTAACAATGTTTTATAATAAATTTCTCAAGCTATAATTTGTATAATAATATTCTTTTAAAATTAAAAACTTATATAATAATATTTTACTATCAACTTTTCAAATATTTTATAATAAACTTTGAAATCTCCCAGTATGAAAAACTGAAAATCGTAATGGTACAAGTTATTCTTATGGTGTTTCTCAGTTAAGTGCTGAAACGGAATACGTTTCTCAATAATTTCTCGCACGATGATAATTGGTCATGAAATCAAGCATACAAAATCTTCAACACCTGAAAAACATTATTAACTCAAATTACAGAAATTTGTGTTTACATCGCTATGATTCTTGCTCAATCGTATGCGTACAAATACTAATTTCGCAAAGAAATTTTAAACCTTTATTTCCAATCGTAAAACAGCGTGAATATGCATCACTTGGTCTTTCGACACGTTCACTGTCCTGTTTTATAATAAATTTACCATAAGCGTTGCACGGTGTTGACACAATTTTTGATATATGATATATCTCGGTTTGATATATTTATTTAAAAAATATTGCGAAGCAAATTGCGAAATAAACATTGCGAAGTGAAACAAAATGAATAATGTGAAATATTGTTAGTAAGAAACATTTCAATTTACCAGATTTAAATAAAATTTACGCTCAAGACCTAGTTAACGTACGAATAACCTTACATCCGAGTGATTCAGTCGTAGCTTAGAATATTTATCATTATTTATTTAGAATTTATCAAAGGTTGCGGACAATCAAATGTCCACTCTGCACGAAACTTTACATTGCCCCTCGTAAGTAAATAAAATTAATCTCGAAGATCGAAGGAACGAACGAAAGAAAAAAAGAAAGAAAGAAAGAAAGAAAGAAAGAAAGTTGAGTGGTGGATAAATTTTCGTGGTACAGGTTCGAGCCGGAAATAGAGGGGTACCGAGGCGCGATTTATATTTTCTAATCTGCCATGCCGGGAACCTTACAACTATCTCGTTCGCGTGAATTACAACGCACGATAGTATTTTATGTCGGGATGCCGAGTCGCGTGACCGGAATCGGGGATTACTCGGGATTAAGCGGTGTTGCAGGCACTCGATGATTGTTTGCATTGCATCCCCCGCAAGCTTCCAGCTTCCGGGATTGTTTATTTCTCCCCCTAATCGATTGTTCCCCGTGCGGGTCGATCGATTTCACCGCTCGCGAAGTACACCTTTTTTTTTCGACACGTTCAATTTGCAAGAAGAAAAATGTTACAACTCAGAAATAAAGATTGAATGGGGAGGGAACAGTTTTGTGAAAAGTTGCAACGTTCTGATTGAATATAATGTTCGATCAATCAAAAATTGATATTCAATCAATTAAAATTGAATTGGATTGAATTGATACAAGTAGAAGATGGAAATGGACGAATTTTCGAGCCAGATTCAGAAACAGTTTCTGGTACGTAAGAATCAGTATGCATGTAAATATAATGTTTTGTAATGTAATAAACGTCAGTATGCATCAAAATTATCAATCAGATTTTTACTATCTGTGACATCAAATCAGTGCTCAAAATTTATTTTTCTTTTTTTAAAAGATGAAACAACGTCGCAGAATATGATCCATAGAACTGCTTCGAACGTCGCCACCATTGAACTAAACTCAATACTTTTTAAGACGATTCCCTGAATAAGTAAATTTCGAAACGAAAATAATACAAATATTCGCAGTCAAATGAATTTTCCGTTAATAAGAACATCCATCCAACCATAACGCAACATTTTACATTTATAACGCATAATTTTTTATTTAATTTATTTACACATTTATATCATTCCACATGTACATTTTTATTTAATTCATTCTATTCACTTATACATTCTTTTTACGCTTCACGTTTCCGTAACAGGCCAGTTTTTTTCACGCACACGGTTTTTCACGGCCGTTGTTCGCGTTTTATGCCAAATTCGAAGGGTTAACGATCGCGATCCTGACAGGGGATGTATTTTTCGTGGCGTTTTCGCCGATCGGAGATTGCTTCGTGCTGACGCACTCGGTAGAACGTTATTTTCCTTTACCCTTTCTTTTTTTTTTCTTCTTCTTCCCTTTCTTCCTTTCCTTTCGTCGTCGTCGAAGTTCTCCTTTTTGTTGGCGAGAGATAAGTGCAGCGGACTATGGGGGCGATTGCAAGGTGAATTACGGTTCGGTGCGTGCGAGCGGAAAATTTTCGTCGAACGCTGAACATACGGCGCGCCACGGTCGGCGAGGAAATTACTTTTACAAAGTGTTATCCACTCGATGGCGGTGTAATTCTGTTAGGCGGCGGGTATCAATTATGTATGTTGTAAGGAAATTGCGGTTAATTAATTGTTGCGTTACACCGGTAGCAAACGAGGGGTTGAAAGTTGTTATCAGGTAGAAGTGGCTATTAGGCGCCATGAAATAATGGAGATAATGGAGATATTTTCGTTTCGATTCGTGGCGACGTGAATTTTCTTTCTCGCCTAATTTCGTGATTAATTTCGAATAATTTCTACACTACTGCGTTTTTATCCTAGTGTGACAATTTCAACCCCTTCTGCGCGTCGTACTCATTCTCAACAATAAATTTTATGATTATACACGAGCGAAATCAACATGAGAGTTAGAAGAATTGTTATTAAACCTGTCTAATTATTATTATCGATGTAATCGAAATCTGAAACTGGAAATGATCGTCAATGTCAGGCGTCATTCTAAGAGTTAGAAATTATGAACTCAATGTCAGTGCATCGTACATGAGCCATAGTGTCACAATATGGGAATAAAGAAGAAACAACTATTGTTTATTTTAAATATTGCTTTACAAATGAACGAACTCTTGACTCGTAGAAATGGAGAATGGAGAGTGATAATTCACTCGCAACGTGACTTCAATTACGATGAGTATAATTATAATTATGTGTTATTGATTACACGTGCATGTAAGTGTGCAATTTGATATTTTCTCACAGAAATGAAGAGTGAAAGTTTTACGACAACGATGGTTTTCAATCACGATGCTCTAAGAATCGATTTTAATTATCAACAGTACAACGAACGTAATTACAATTATGTCTTATTGTGTAACGTGTGTAATTGTGTCTGATTGTGTAACGTGCGTATAAATATGCAACCTCACGTTCCTCAGTAGAAATGGAAATTGTGAATTTTCACTGTCAACAAACGAGTGTAATTATCATTTGTTTAACGTATTGTTACGTGACGACGTGTAATCTCGCCTGTTTTCGTCAGAAAATTTCTTGCTTTTCTCGCTTCGAAATTCTATACTAAATGCACAACACCTAGCTGGCTCGCGTGGACATTTATCGTTGCCATTGCCGATAAAGAATTTCTTGCCGTTAGAACGCAACAATTAACCAAATTCGAGGGAACTCTAACTCAAATCTAACATTAGCAACAAAGTAGCAGTTGCGTTTGGTACATTGGCCCCCAACTACCAGCCAGCAAACTCGGAGTTATAGCACGGCAATGTAAACCAATAATTACGGGGTACAGCCCAATCTAACTGCATGCAACACTTCGTTCAATATTCCAATTACACCGGCGCGCCAGAATTTTGCTGCAACAGATTCTGCGCGTTTCCGTGAAATTTTCGAGCATTTCAATTAATATAGTGTAACAATCTTACTTAAATTAAAATACACACTTTAGGAGTCGCAGTAGGTGTGACTTAGTCGTTGTAAGGGTGGCTCCTCCGATGTAAAAATTGTTTGAAAAGTGTACGAAACAGAGAGATCGCAATTATTAAATTATTAAATATGATAATTATTAAACTGTTGAATTATTAATATACGATTTTCTGTATTAATTGTTTCCTGTGTCAGAGGTATAAATACTCTCGTGAAATAATTTGTTTTCAATTTTCTATATTAATTGCTTTCTGTAATAAAAACATAAACTCTCTGTATCAAAAATTTAAACACTCTGTATGAAAAATATAAACTTCCATAACATAATCTGAATTATATATCTAAATTAAGATGTAACCTCTCCAGTTAATTTTTC
Organism: Tetragonisca angustula; assembly: GCA_036937485.2. Lineage (NCBI taxonomy): Eukaryota > Metazoa > Arthropoda > Insecta > Hymenoptera > Apidae > Tetragonisca > Tetragonisca angustula. The sequence continues at coordinate 25,051 of JAWNGG020000223.1, forward strand.
ATCCTGTTGGTGAACTTTTGCACTACAGAAATATTAAAAAAAAAAAAAAATAATCGAAGTCTTGGGGAATTTCAAACAAAAAACCATACTTAGTGATAAGATTCTACTGTTTCGTCAAAGAAGAACGACGTGTCACGCGAATAAATCAGAACCTTGCGACTCGATTACAACGAAATAACAGTCACGGCAACATCTCGATAAAAGGCAACGATACCTCGAGTGCGACGATAAAACTGACCCTCGGCTATAAAATTCCCAAAGGTCCCTACCAACCTAAATTTATGTCTCGGTTCAGAACGACGACCTCCACACACGAGCTACGAGCCAGGGGAAGAGGTAAATTCACAGACAGCGCCCATAATCGTGGATTCAGCCGGCGAACGAATTAACCCGGCGAAATCTCTTTCCTTCGGTCGTGTCCGGTTGTTTTTACGAGTCGATGCTTCCAGATCACAAGAATCGCCGGATTAAACGTTCAAACCGGGAAATTTAGACGGCGCGCCTGAACAAACTGGGCGAGCCTTTGTGGTCGAAATAAAGCCGCTCCACGAGCGTGATTTTTGTTCATCCGTTTGAAGCATTAATTTTTAACTTACTTGTGACAAAACTTGTGAATCTTTCGCAATTGAAAGTTAATTTATTTCGAAATTGTGGCAGTTGTGAAACGTTTTTCCACAATTTTTCGTCGAGCACGAGAAGATTGTCGATACCTCGAATATAAATTATCATAACCACGCAAGAAAAAAAAAAAAATCGCAGGATAATCCGACTGAGCCCGATTTTAAAGCGCGATGGCTCTACTTTGGCTTCTCGTCTCTTCTGAAAATATTTCTACACGAGATAAAATTACGCTGTGAAACGCGCCCAAGTAAACACACTCCATCTCTCCTTGAACTACCTACATAATTATATAATTTTCTCCTTTTTTTTAGTATTTTTTAGTACAACAATACAAAATATAATAATTATATATGAAATATAAATTATAATTACTAAAATTACAATTATTAAATAATTATATATATACACTATATTCCAATAATATAAAATATTTAAAAATAAATAAATTAATATATATATATATATACATATAGAAGTTTTCCAAATTCAGGCATTCTTACGAACGCATTACGAAAAAAAAAAAAAGAAATTCTTTTCGTGACTGAGTCCACCATGATCTTAGAGACGATCTTTTAGAAATTGCCGAGAGATCTTTTTTCACGAAGCAGTGTGTACAGAGTTGAAAGAAAAGTCGAAGATGAATTCTACACTCTTGATCCGATGGAAACGCAAGAAAACGGAACTTCAAGGTCGAAAGAATTCTTTCTGCATAGCGCTCCGAAAAGTTGAGAGTGGAATACGACGCAGAAAAGAATCTTTCGTCCTTGAAATTCAATTTTGTTCTTTACATTTATTTCCATGTAAAAAAAAAAAAAAAAAAAAAATCGAAGTTGTAGAATTCCATCCACGGATAGATTTTTCTTTCCATTCAGTCTCTTTCTACAGGGGTTTTACGCAGGACAGGCACGATCGATCGATCGTCCGAGAGACAAGAGGAAGAATTCAGAGAGGAGCCGGTCTGTAATTCGCAACTGGGCCGAAACTACGCCTCGACTAATTCAGAAATTTGCCCTCCTCCGTGTAATTACAAAGCGAGTGTCCACCAGGTATCCCGCTTTATTATCCTAATTTACGCGCGACCGGCGCTCCTTATTGCGCAATTAGGCGAGCCCGATGCTCGTCGTTCGCGATATATCGCGCTGAATTTATGGCGGGAAACGCGTCTGCGCGAACGATGATGAACTTGAACGCCGGTAATTGATACGAGGCGGTGAAGGGTGATTAAGATAGAATTTCTGTATCGATGCCAATGACAATATCTTTGCAGCAGGTAGCAAAATCCTTGGATAATTTTGGCAAATTTCTTCGATGGATCATATTTATTTCATTTTCCTTTCATTTCTTCTTTTCCTTGTTTCTTTTTTTTTTTTTTTGGTTTCTTTGGTACACGTTTCAGAATTTTTGGCTCGCAGCAGTGTGAGAGGAGAGTAGATTCTACGGTGCAGAAGTGGCGTGAATTTTATCTCGCTTTGTTTAACTTTAATTTCGTTTTGTTCTACTTTCGCGAGATGCTCTTTACGCGTTTTACTTGTAGCTGCAACGTCGAGTCATTACGCCTCGTGTTCCACATTTTTTTGTTTCTCTTCAGATCGGCGCTCTTTTGCGAGGTTTTTGTTTTAGGAATTCTTGGGAACGTTCAGAAGCTGGTTTGCCGGAATGATGTAATGACTAGCCGAAGGGCTAATGATACAAGATAATGAAACGACGCGAGATTAAGTAAAAATTGCACGGTATTTTAACCGCAGGTTAAATTTAATTCTTCGTGTAGTCCGCGCGCATTAACTTGGCAAAAGAGAAATGAAAAGTGTAGTGAAGGTATGATAAAAAGGAGAGAAACGCATACATTCGTACATAATGCAAAAACATTTTTCAAAACGAACTGCTTGTCGTATATTATTTCTCGAATTGCTGACAGAACGAGTATTGACGAAATCTGTATTCATTCACACTCCACTCCCATATGACATTATCCGTGCGTAATTCCCACAAAGGGAGAAATACAGGCGACAAAAATATCGTAGCTTCCTACAGAATAAAATTTACAATACCACATTGTTGAACAATGAACGTTGTTCGCACCTGTGATTTTTCTATCCCACAGAATGACAATGAAATGAACTGCAAGTATCGAAAATTATTTGTCATCGAGTATTCAGGCTCTTCGATAGAATGAGTTAAATACACCTGGCGATACTAACTTCGGTAAATATCTACCTACGTACGTGTACAAAATTAACATACGTGTAAAAAATTAACAATGTTAAATAATTGATAAATTTAAATCGTCGTCTCGTGTCGCTGTTTCTTCAGACATTCTCTGAGCTATATCATTTATCACAAATTCCTGATAAAATGTTTTCTGCGTGGCTACGAAATTATTTTAATTTAACCACGCTCGAATATATCCACGTAACGTTTCAAAAAATTGACCAGGTCCGCCTGTCGATGCAGAAGCAAGAAAAATCGCCATGTATCTGTACAACGATCGAATACCTGTCGCCTTATCTCGAGAAATAATCGCTCATAAATATTTATCGCGAAACGATCGCTAGCCTGTCCGGGCCTGACCGAGCGCAGCGAGAATTCGCCGTGCATTAAAGTCTCCCGGAAGTCGGGCATCGATCCTAGTACCTCGCGGATCGGTTCATCCGGTTGGCTTAGCGTGCTTGTTCAGTTTTCCACGAGACTCAAAGCGCAGAGGGAACCAGCGGGACTTCGCGTTAATCCCCCAGTCAACTCTGTGATCTTAACTAACGCGAAAGCCCCCGTATCCCCGGGGAATAACGTCACTGACCACGCGAAACCCTTGCCACTGGCTGTTGCCCGTGTGCCGGCGACGTTTTCGCGACTCCTTTTTCGCCGAACCGCGCCGCCTAGGATTCTCTCAGCAGAGAGATTAACTTGTTATTACGTTACGGTGGTTTCTAACATGCGGCTTGTAGCAAAGAGAGTACACAGACCCACCGGGACATAGTAATTTTTCTCTCGCGGATGTTCGTCGCGGCGGAGCTCGGTAGAAACTTCAGAGGAAGGGTTTATCGTGATATTTAGATATTTACGTTGAAACAGAGAGCTTGGTTTAATTATTATTTAATTATTCAGTCAGCTGTGTAATTTGCAGCAACAGGGACATTTAGATTGAGACGTCTGCGTCGAAAATTAGAATTTCATTGTTCTGTTCTGTTGGTTTACCTTTGAATCGGCTGTATAATTTGTGGAGATTGAGGAAGGATTTATTGCAACGTCTGGATGATGTTTAGAGCCGGTTTTTCTTCGAATTGTATAATTTATGAAAACAAGGGGTTTGGCGCAATATATATTATATTGACGTCCACGCGTAAATTTAAAATTGATTCAATTATTTGTCAATTTCTCCTTGATTTAATTGTAACATTCGTGGGAAGTTGGTGAGTTATATATTTCGAAGTGTTATTAAACTTTTCAAAGACCGTAGATAAAACAATGCCGCTGCGAGCTATTTCCAGTTACTTATATTTGCAACGTATACTTGAACACTAGGACTATCGACGACCAAAGCATAAAATTTCCATCAGAAACACGAAAGTCGAAAAAATATAGAAACTTTACAAGTATAATAGAATACACAAACTTTCATTTATATATTTTACGAAAGATCATTTAAATCTTTAAAAATACACTGTCATTACGTCTGCAAAGTATCTAACAAACATTGGTCATTTTGATCAATTTATAATTTTTTATGGAAATTTTATGTTAGTATATTTCTGGATACTCGAGTGATTCTCAATAAAATATATTCTTGCACCTTGCACTTCAATTTCTTTCTTACAAATATTATACTTTGGTTCTGTTAGCCAAGCCAAGCCAAAGCTAAAATGGAGGGGAACGACGGTAGAGTGGAGGGGATACGGAAGGTAGAGTGGGGGGCGCGGACCGCCAGTTCGCCGTCTCTGTTCTAAGTAAACGAGGCGTTTCTATTATTTTGTACGTGTGTATTTATCTATTAAAAAGAAAATCTCAGTTACTTTTTTTTTATGAATCTAATGCATATATCCTTTCTCCCCGTCGGTCGTTTCTTTCGAGGAAATGCGGTCGGAAACGAAATTGCTTGCAACTCGCTCTGAACGAGAAAACGTCGTAGTGAATGCCGCAAAAGCGTAAACGCGACCACTACTACCTCGTAGCTGGCTGTCTGGTCCACTTTGCGTTCCTAACGCGTTCATGGATCATTTCGGAGAGTGCATTTTTCGGAAATTTTCCAGCTTTAATGCGACCCATGATAAATGTTACCTCGTCCATGACGGGACGAAACCATGTGCGAGAATTTTTCTGCGCGGTACCGAGAATTCGCGGTTGTTACTTTCGCGAGGATTTAGGATAATCGAGATTGAGGAATTGCGAGTCTTTAACCTCGAAACCCTAAACCTCGAACTGATAAATTCTTGAAAGGATGTTCTTCTTATTTGTTCATAGCAGAGAGGAATTACTTTCCTTTACTGAAATTGATTTCACTTCGTTGTAAACGAGACGGCATGAATTTATATTCACTTATTCGAGCCTTGAAAATAGAACTGTATCTGCGAACTGGTATACTTATTATGTTAAATCTGAATACGAATTAAATCGAGTGCCTGTCGTTTTATGTTCATTCGAGACACTCGATATTAGAATCCCTATTATAATTGACGTGCAAAACTTTCAGAATCATTTCACGGTCGTAGTAGTTGAAGACAGAGAGATTGTAAACAACTTTAATTAATAACTTCGCACTAATAAATACTCGAAAACCGTGTTCACGATTGTAGTAATTGACGATCGAAACTGTATTAATCACGTGAATTAATAATCTCGTACTTCAGACTGAACGAACGAAACTTGGAGCTTCAAATTGGAGATTCGAAACGTATTTCTTGGTAACCATCGTACCATCGCAGAAACATGAAACGTAAAGTCAGATATAAAACTGTACGAATCGTCTTCAAGTACATCCACGATACCGCAAAGCATCGCTGGTCGAAATCAAGCCGGGAAAAAGCTTCCAATTTTATTTTAACGAGCCCGCCGTTTTAATGGCCGATAGTTTCCCTCGACACGACGGGACGAGGATTGTTTACCGGCTGTATCCGGCAGGATATAAAAGAGAGCAATTGTCCCGGTTTCGGGCTCGAAATGAAAATTCCGCCGGGACGGTAAACCGCCTGGCCAAGTTTCATCCGCGCGGTGTTCAGCTTAAAAACGCGCTCTGTTCCTTTCATTGATTTCCGAGGCGGGGCGAGAAAAATCGAAATCGCGGGAGAAATCCAGCCGCGTGAATAAATTCGCGACGCGGAAACAGCGTGTATAACGGATCGCCGAAATAACTGGCGGTCGCGTCGTTCTGAATTGAATCGAAATTCGAGGCGGCCGGCTCTCTTTGACTCTTTTTAGCGATATAGCTCGTGACAGAGTGTCGTGCGGATAATTTTATAACGAGTAATAAAGTAATTGGTGTTCTAGAGATTTAAGGAGAAAAGGGAAAACTGAAAGGTTTGAGAAAAGTCATAATTTGTTCATTTTTAATCCCTTTTTTTTTTGTAGGTTATAGGGAAAAAGAATACTGAAAAAATCTATCAATTATGTATATATATATATATATATATATATATATGTAGTTCTGTAATCAATAATAGAGTAATTATTAAGTACTTATTATAAAGTAACTTATTAGAAATTTAAGGAAGATAACGAGTGCAATATGTTGAATAAAATCATCGAAAGCTACAGTGGATCAAAAAAGTATTGCCTCGCGTAGTTTCTTTGCAATATTTTTCTGTAAATAAATGATACATTAACAAAATGTTTCCATAAGTAATTTACTATGTACAGGGTGGAAAGAAAAATTTGTCCGTGGCTATCATAGCTAAATTAACCTTGACCTTGTATTTCAAGGTAAAAATTTTCTCCTCTTGCATTTTCCACACTTTGTTCTTTTTATATTGGCCTTTGCAATTAACTTTCTTCCCCCGGACGTGACAGAATATCCGTGAAAATTTAAAACAGAAATCAACAATTATTTCTTTTATCGTTCGAAAAATTTATTCGACTAAAATACTCAGAACTAAACAGAAAGAATAGAATTGCTATCCGGATAAAACATGATATTCGACAAAAGAAAATACACATTTTATATTTACATACAAGATATAAAAATTAATTCGAAGTCGTTCGAATGGTATCCAACTTGGAAAATCTTGTTTTACAATCTTTAAGGAAGGAAATCTCTGAAAGATACTTCACTTCAAATTGGAAATGTCTCGTAGAGAAAGTCTGACTGATTTTCATTCGCATTGGAGGGAAACAAGATTACCCGGATAAAATATTCGAGAAATGAAAATATATGCGTATTCCAATAATTATTTTAAACATGAAATATTCGTTTCGAAATCATTCGAGCAGCGTCCAACTCAGGAAATCTTGCGTCGAAATTTCTGTCGAGGAACTGTTTCATTTGAAATTGGAGATATCCCGTACAGAAAATCTGACTGGTATTCTCGTGTTCGCGTTGATTGACGAAACAAATGGTGAAAATCACGGAATCACGTTGCGCGGCGTGATCGCTGGCTAAGTTCGCGATTGCAGAAACGACGCATAAATATTCAAATCGATCGGCGACGTGTCGTTTTTAATTGGCTGGAATTGGCATCGCGTTGCCGCGTATTACCATCGACGAGCCTCGATTTCAGCCTGCTACTCTCGTTTCTATGGCGGTGTGCGTTTGACGTTCGTCGTAATTTGCATAAAGGCCACCCCCGATATATGGCGATCACCGTTTCTGAATAGACATCACCAGCGTGCCACGAAGAATTGTGATTTCAGCGAGCTTCTGTTGAACTTCGTTCCAATGATTCTATTGACACCTTAAATATTTATATAACTGCGTTATAAATCTAGAATAATTGTTAAATTGTCGCAAGTCCCAATCTCGGACATAAAATGCGTCTTTTTCGCAAACGTGACATAACATTTTTATCAATATTTGTCAATATTTGTCGTCTGTTTTCGCATTATCTTATTCTACTGTTATCAGTCTTTCCTCACGTATGCTTTACCCATTAAATACATAAATATCCCAATTTTATTTCAATTCCAACTGTTTCAAAAGAGAATTCTTCTTAATAACTTAAATTAAAAAGGAGAATATAATAATATAACGTTAAAAACATCGTGCGCGTCTCTTCTGAGGGCGGAAAGTGTTCGAACGTATTTAAAAATATTGAAATCCACCTCGCGTGAGAAAATCCAATCGAAATCATTAATTCCAGTTTCCCCATATTTCAAACAGACGCGGCGATATTTCACAGCTTCAAAAGTTTCAATTTTTTTCAAATACTTGCGTCCGATTGGAAACACTTTGCCAAGGATAGCGAGATATTTTCAACCAAAATAGTTTTTCACAAATAGTTTTCAATTGAAACTTAATTTTCTTTCAGAAAAAATTGTTCAAAGATCAGTCAGATTTCTTTAGACTCGAGATATTTCTACGTCCGACTATAAAATACCGACGTTTTCGCGTAGATCGTAGTTTGTGATTTTATTTGTTGAAACGGAAGCTCGTTATCGGAATTTTTCGTCGTTTGTTTAATCGCTGTCGGGGATCTTTCGATCGGAAAGGAATGACGTTAATTATCATGGATGTTATTCAATGATAAACGTACGTTGTACGTCGTGTTCCCCGTTATAACAGAAGGCATTAATAAATGTTTCGATTTTCATTTTGCTTTTATAATTGATGCTGAATGTTTGAGCTGCTCTTTCCGGACGTCGAATAAATACCGGGCGTTAAAGAAACGGGGATATTTCAACCGGGGCTCGTTCGATCGTTCGCAAATCATCAAACGGGAATTTCGCCGCAGGAAGAATTTCTCGAAAATTACAATTACAATTACACGCGTTGCTAGTTAATAAACGTGCTCTGCAATGACCAAACGAATGATCGCGTTTGCTGTAAATTTAAGACAACGATTAAGTAATTCCGCGATGTCGGACATTCGACGATTCGAGAAACGTGAAACTCGATACATTTGGAAATCCGAAGGTTTCAAACCTACGTTCGAAATTTCGAAAAGAAAAAACTGCCTGGAGCGAAAAACGTTTTCTGAAAGTTTGAAAATTCCGACGTTTGGTGGAGATTAATAGAGCCAAGAGTTTGAGAATCCGGACAATTTGGTGATTAAAAAAGTTGAAAGCTTGGAAATTTATAGATTAGAAGAGGTGAAAGTTTGAAAATTTGGAAATTAGAAAAAATTAAAAAATCGGAAATTTGGACGTTCGAAGATCAGAGAAATTAGCAGCTTGGAAATTCGGACAATTTGGAGCTAGTAGTTTAATGATTCGATCGATTTAAGAATTAGAGAAAGAAAGAAATAAAAATGTAGATGTTCGAAAATCGAAAACAATTTAGGAATTTAAAAATTAGAAAGATTTAATCAAATATTAAAGAGATTGAAAATCTAAACATTCGAAAATGAATGAATCAGAAAAATTGAAGGAATTCAAGACCTAAAGTTTGAGCTTTCGAAAAACTTTTCGCAACATTGAACTATCAAAAGTCTCGCTATTTTACGACCGTGTGTCCCTACTTGCAATTGTCTCGTTCGAGGTTACTCCGCTTCTGTATAAGACCGTTTCATTTAAGACAGTTTAATTTACTTTTGCTCGATTAATTTACGACATATCCAATAGACTCGAAGCTTTTATTACGCTCATCTATTCCCTGCCACTTCTACATACATCGTTTCCACCGCGTTACTCGAGACAATTCTCTTGTCGTTGGCTCCGTTTCAAACGTATTTAATCGCACGCTCTTTACTTAAATTTAGACCGAAAACATTCCGATATCGTTCCATTCGTGACAACCATACTACGAATTTTTACGAATTCTCCAATTTTCTTAAGATTCTAAATAAATTCGCAGTATTCTAACAATTACTTTATCTTCTATACTGTCTTACACGTATTTTTGTCGCATTATCTTCAAATCTCTCACAAACGTACGAAAATTTGCGAAATAAAGATTCATTCGTACTATGATCATTCCAATAGAATATATTATATATTACAATTCAATTGTAAATATACAATATATATTAAAATACTCGATACTCACTCGATGTCAAACTCGCCTTATTTATCTTCTCGTAACTACATTTCCTTCGTAATAACTCTATATTATATTTCACGCTGTTATAATGATCACGCTCTAACGTTTCTATAACTCTGCCCCCCCCCAATCACTGTCTTTCTCTCTTCTATCTCTCTTCTCACACCTTACTCTCGAGTATCACGTTTCACACGAGATTGATAACCGTCATAATAATTTTCTCAACGCGGAACCATCAATCATCTTACGCATTCTTCGACTCACGCTATCCACCACTGCTCAACCATACAATCGGAGTGAATTCATCCGTCTAGTTTCCACCAAACGAACAGATTCAGTCGTCAGCTGAGACCACAGTCGAGTCTTGACAATTTCGAGGTAAATCTTGACAATTCGAGCGAGTTTAAATTTAAAATTCAATCGTTCTGACGCGACCGCAGTCGAATTTTGCTAACTCGAAATAACAGGTAATTTGGCTGTCTGAGTTTGCATTTAAAGTCAAGCCTTCCAGAGTTTAATCGGAGTAAATTTATATTTTAACATTCGAAGAGCGAAGGGGACATGACGAGGCAGTCGAATCATCGGTTGTCTACTTATAGTATTTTATTTCACAATTTCATTCTATCTTATTCGTACGTACTATAATTTCACATACTTCGCGGTGAGGCAGAGACGGATTAACAAAATTCTCTAGTGGTTGCGAAATTTTTCGAATTTCATATGAAAAAAACTTTTACAGCGACAAAGAGAAAACTTGAAACGTGAAATTCTAATTTCGCTAGACTCCCGTGTTGAAGGATACAAGTTATCAATCTACAAGGCGGAAAAAATTTATAATGGCGTTAAGATTAAGATCCAAATGATCAAGTGTCTCGTTTTCTATATGCTGGTCCGAGGCGAAAAGGAAGAACGCGAAAAATTCGCACCTGGGAACCGGTTCCCCGGCGCCAGCAGCAACGCGTTATCATTTCTCTAACGTCAGATCGGCGATTAGTGCAAAAAAGTCCAAAGCCCGAGTGTATTCGAAATCGGCGATCGACGTTTCATTTCTTGCCTGGAACAGACGTGTTATACTTACGTTGGACATCTCTAATGAGAAAGGTTTCTCTGGAGAGTTACAGGAGGCATAAAGGAGAAACAAAAATTTGGAATATAACCACGTCGTGGTATGGAAATTTATCATTATTATTATTTTCTTTTTCTTTGCGAAATTAAAGCGAAGCGTGACGGAAACTACCAACCTCGTCTCTTTTCCCTGCCATCTTCGTCGTCGTGTTTTCTAGTCGTAATCTGACTTTATACCGTTCGTAAAACGAAAATAAAACGGTTCCCCGACGACAGGTTTGACGAAGCTTACGGATCTAAATAGAATCGTGTTACGTTCAGAGAATGTGATAAATTACCTCGATTCTTTCTAATTTAACGTTACTAGTTTTGGATGGACGTGAGACTATAGTATATTCTACAGTATATTTTGTAATACAGTATAGAGTTTTACCTATATTCTATACTACAGTATAAAATTCTATCTATATTGTAAACTATAGTATAGAATTCTATCTATATTCTATACCACAGTACAGAATTGTATCTATATTCTGTACTACGATATAGAATTCTATCTATAGTCTATACCACAATACAGAATTGTATCTATATTCTGTACTACGGTATAGAATTCTATCTATATTCTATACTACAGTATAAATTCTATCTATATTGTAAACTATAGTACAGAATTCTATCTATATTCTATACTACAGTATAGAATTCTATCTATAGTCTATACCACAGTACAGAATTATATCTATATTCTGTACTACGGTATAGAATTCTATCTATATTCTATATTCTATATACAGTATAAAATTCTATCTATATTGTAAACTATAGTATAGAATTCTATCCAGAATTCTATCTAGTATGTATTTACTATACTATATAGTATGTTGCTATAGTATGTATAGCATACTATGTGTAGTATAGTAAATATTATTATAGTATAGTGTAGTACATAAAAATATACTATATTGTCTTTAATCGTTGATTCAAGTACTCAATACATTTCCTGTTTAAATATTTTTATACTTTGAACAATATAAAACATAGACTAAGAGAATTTATAATAATTTAGTACGAAATTGTTAAGTAAAGTGGTTAGCACAGCTTCTGTCTTTAAACACCATAATCATGAAAGCTGGTTTTCAAATGTTTATCCATCGAGTTATAAGAATTCCAATTGTCGAGCGTCATGTTACATTGAAGAATGTTGTAAATTGTCTTGATCATTTTTACCTGCAACTTGGAATTTTTCATCCTGTACGAACATAAAATGATGAGCACGTAAATAAACTTGAGTTAATTTCAATTTTTAATTAAACTACTCAAGATATTTCCTATTTTAAATACAATCGCGAGATAGTATAGTCACAAAATTTTTATCCATCGAGTTCCAAGAATTATCCAAGAATTCCAGTGTCTTAATTAAAAAAAAAAATTGTCTTGCATCGACGATTGTTACTTAAAATCGATTCGACTTCTACGAAAAATATCACAGGAAACGAGAAACAGAAGCTTCGACACCGAACGACGGTGTCGTAACAGTAATCTGTGACAAACGTTTCTCGTCCAACAATTCGCGAAATTTTGCTGAACGATAATCGGCCCGAACGAAGTTCCACGAGTGTCCCGGGGAACAGGAGCTGGTTCGTTGCGCCATTTTCGCCCGGCTCGATTTTAGAAAATCCTCCAGCCGGCATGGCCGAGGTAGGGGGTGTGCCGTGACCCGCGAAACTCTTCGACAACTATTTGGAACGAATTTCGAAACTGTCCGATTAACCGGAAGGACGTGCCGGAAGTACATTTCTGGGGAACTGATGCAGCGATCGTGACCGTGCCGGCATTCGTTCTGCGGTTTTCCGCGGAGAACTATTCAGAACTGGCAGCCACCGTGGCTGAAACTGTCAATTTCACCGTGACAGTCAGTCTACCGTCAAAAATACATCGAACGCCACCCACCCCGTGCGCTTCACGATCTTACCTCGCTTTTAGTTGGTGTCGCTTCGCTTGCTATAAAAATATTTCACAGACAGAGAGACAGAGACTTTAATTATGAAAATCTTGCTCGTTGGTCAATTGGAATTTCGATCGATAATACGAGAGGGAATTACGTTGCTGTTCTTGATTCACGTGACACACAGGACGTTCGAAGTTCAAATGTCACAGCTCGAACAGTACAGAGTACAGAGAGGCGATAAACTAATGAAAAACGTCTTATCCTCGTTTCATCGACGTACGTTTATTATAAACATTGAGGTCGCGTATACTTAACGCGGTATAATTATCACGATAATGGAGAACCATTGTCCGAGACGGAATAGTAATGGAGAACGTTGTGCTATAATTTTAGATCACGTTACAAATTGAGTATGAATTTCGTCTGGGATTTCAGTTGAAATTAAGCTGGATCGAGTAAGCACAAATTACTCTGGTTACGAGCCGATGTTAAGTCAGTTATTTACGCGTGATTTACTAACTAATAAAGAACTCGGTGAACAATTTCGAATTACTATATAATGAATAATTAGTCATTTTTAATTTCAGAGAGTTACGCGATTTTACGTCAATGTGCTTTTCAAGCACATTGTTTTATTATTGCATAGAGAAATGACGTACGCTGTTTTCCAAAGTTCGCCTGAAAATGTGATTTACGAATAAATAAGACTTTTTTTTCTGAGACCGAAGTTAATCTGTCTGATATCAAAAATAAACTCATAAATATTGTACATAAAACGCGCATGTACAATCACCTAAGATGGATAAAATATTAAAAAATTGAATACCCCATTAAATATATCAACCTTGTTGTTCTTCTATTTCATGTCTGTATTTCTTCTACAGAAAGCCTGGAACACACAAAAGTTTACACCGGTACAAAGTTACGTCGAACGCTAAAATGAAATATTTAGAACCTGTTTGAATTTTCACAATGCAGACTGTAACATAACGTCCGACATCGAGAGGAACAGCAGGGTTAAGGAAGTGAATATTCCACAAACGTTCTGTTAAGATTTTTATAAAAAAAAGGAAGAACAAATGATCCGATAAATATTCAATATGAATATAAGAGAGACTGAACGAGAATGGGGATTAAATAAAAGAATATGAGAAACACGTGAAGAAGAAGAATAAGCAAGAGAGGAAAATCTATAATACAGGGTGATTCACGTAACTTGCACACGTGAAATAACCTACTTACGCAGCTTTCATCTTCGAGACAAATGAAATTAAACTTAACTAGGTTCAGGACCAACGTGGCGTGGAATTTAATATTCTTTCGATTTATCACGAAAAAATATGTGGTTCAATTCAAAAAATAAATAAATAAATAAATAAATATAGTCTTGGAAATGTCGTAACGTATGTCGTATAAGAATTGATACGCCATATTTTGTTCACTTTAAAAACCATAAACGACTTTCCTATTAAACAAGCTTTTATTAAACGCACAATTTAAAAGTTAATTCAAGCGTGCGAATCACCCTGTACATTTCGTTGAATCTCCACGACGAACCAGGATAAAATTAACCCACGTCATCGTTGGGGAATACCGGTTCGACGGAAGCTTCGTCACTGGTTCGTCTATGATGGAACGGATGCATCTACTTAGTACGTGAAACGCGAAAAATTCGAATTCATTGTGAGCGATTATCTTTGCGCGAACGCGTCATTAATCTTTGCGGCTTGTTTCCGGCTGCTGTCTTCGATTCGACGCCACTTGTGTATACGAACGGATCAGTTTTTGCCTACCCTCCTCCCCCGTAATCGATAACGCTCGCAGATAATAGCTGAGAACGCTTGCATTTGCGTCCAATCATGCTGAAATCCATCCTGGCCAGGCTTAAAATTCCTTTTTCACATGTTAGTCGCTGTACCACTGTGGCACATCGCCGAGAGTATATTGATATTTGTTACCGTGTTATTATATATATTACATATTACCTCAAATTATTATATAATATTATTATCATATTATTTAAAACGTTATATTATTACTATTGTATAATATGTATGATGTATTGTATACATACTATATATCATGTTATTATATGTTACTATATATATCATAATATATTATTGTACATTATTATTGTATTATATATATTATATATTACATTATTACTATTATATAATAGGTGTGATATATTGTATATGTCATATTATATTATGATATATTATTATATATATCATAATATATTGTTGTATATTATTGTTGTATCATACATATTTTACATATTACATTATTTTTATTATATAATATTATATAATATTATATATCATATTATGTTATTAGATATTACTATATAAATCATAACACATTTTATATTACTGTTGTATTATATATATTGTATATTACATTATTACTATTATATAATACGTATGATATACATGTCATGTTATATTATTACATATTACTATATATATCATAGCATATTATTGTAAATTACTATTGTATTATATATATTACATTATTACTACATATATCATAATATATTATTGTATGTTATTGTATTATATATATTATATATTACATTATTACTATTATATAATATGTGTGATATATTGCATATATATTATATATTATACATATTATACATTATATTATACACAAATATATATATGTATATATATTCTCGTATGTTTTCCTCGAAAATAAACGTCTAGACAGTCTAGTCGTCTCGAGGAAGTTGGTGTAGACTACGAAGAATCAATCCTCCCTTTCTTCGACTGTCTTTTTGTCCCGTCCACCGCGATATCGGCTGACATAATTCACGGCAAACAAACGCGATATTTCTCGCGCGTGTCGTACACGAGTAAAGGGAAGTGCCATCATCGTCTTCGGGTCGCTTTGCCAGCCGGCGGAAGAAAAGCCTCTTTCTCGCACTCGGAATTGAAAGCGTCACTCAGCCGGTAAGTAACTAGAAAACACGGTTTAATTTCACCGCTTTGCCGACTGTTCTGGTCATTAAGGAGGTGATACGCGACGTACAAGCACTTTTCTTCTTTTCTTTTCTTTTTTTTTTTTTCTTGCCCCCACGCCACGCTACATGTAGGAAACTCTATTGACTTTTTTCCCCACTCTCTCTCTCTCCGTTCTCCATCTCTTAGCCTGCTCTCTTGCTTCGTGCCGTTTTATCCGTCTCTGTTTCCGATTTCTATCTAGTTAACCCCTCGGTAGGTTTTTGCCTGTCTCCTGTTTCGTCCTCTTCCTTCCTTTCTCCCGACCACTTGATTCTTCTTTCCTCCGACTTTCTTCTGACTTTCAGCACTTCGTGCAATACACGTCTGACTTTAGAACGGTGAAACGAAGCCCGGAATTGTTCGTGCTTCGAAGAGTCAGAGACTCGAGTGTTTGAGAGATCGATCGAGAATTGAGAGAATTTTGGACGATCGACAGTTTGAAAGTTCAAAATTAAAGAATTTGGATGTTCAAGCCTTCTGTACGTTTGTCACGCGATGAAAATGAAAATCACTAAACAGCTAAATTTAAATTTTGAATGAATTATAATTTTATTTTACGTCAAATTTTACTTCGCGTAGTTCTCTCTGAATATTAATTTAATATTAAGTTCAATGCTCTGTGCTTTTGCAACAAAATTATGGAATTGAAATTGGAATGAAAAGTTTTTTAAGAGTCGATCAATTTGACTTCTAAACGTGAAAAAATTTGGAGATCCCAGTTTCTATCGAACAGCTCCTACACCTATATAACAAAGTCAGGAAATTAACAAAAACGAAAATTAATCAATTCTGTTCCTAAAACTGAAACCTAGAGATCCCTTAGTTTTGATTGAATCCTTGATTAATCCTGCATTTGCTTAATTAAATCGGGAAACTAACGAAAATCAATTTGACTTCTAGAAACGAAACAATCGAAAGATCCCCCAATTTTCACTGAATATTAATTCGATATTAATCCTGCACTTACATAACGAATTCGGAAAGCAAAGTTGATGAATTTTGACTCTTAATTCTTTCGACGTTGAGTATACTCGTCATGTAAAAGAAAAGAAAAAAAAAACAAATTTGCATTTCAAAGCAAAATTTAGGCAAAAGCAAGAAACAATTATTTCTAATTTCAACAGGTTTTAGAATATTTTAGAGGAAACGGTGATATCATAAACAATTGATTTCTTAAAATACGATTATAAAACATCCGCCGTTTTTCATTCTAAATCTGTTTCAATTTCAAACGAGCCTGCTCTCGTCACAACACGCGAACGTTCTCGAAACGAGGCGAAACAAAGCTCAAAGCTTCGTTCGAGAACGATCGAAACTACACACACCCCCACTGTCTCTCCGTGAACCTCGTTTTCGCGCGACTCGCTCGCTGGTGTCCGGAGAGATCGTTCACGCTGGAAGTACGTTAACAGTGAGAAATGAAATTCGGGCTGGAGAAAGAATCTGTAACTCGTGGCTGATTTTTCACGGTGGCGTCGGATCGGACAGGGAGGAAAATATCAGAGAGAGAGATACACAGAGGGAAGCTTGTCAGACCGCGAGGAAGATACGTGAGGGTGAAAACAAAGCGGCGAGATGAATGGCGCTTCCCGCGTGACACTCGCGAAAAAACGTTTGTCCGCTCGCGCGAATCTTGCGAAAAATTTCAACAAGAACAACCAGTTCCGGTGTGGAACGCCTGTTCCAATGATTCAGGCCTCCGCCTGGCCGAATAGAGCAAACAAGATCGTTATCGTCCAGAAGGAATACTGGGATACGTCCTCGTGAACTCGTAATGGTCCTCGTAAAGTTCGCCCGCTCGATTGTTCAAGTAAACGCGTTATCGACGTTCGACCTCTCGCGCTACGAGGTCGATTCGATTGAAATATATAGGCACGGAGGTGTCTGAAAATGGGGGTACACGCGTTTTTTTTTTTTTTTTTTTTTGCTTTACGACAAAAGTGCGTAGCATTTTTCACACCGCTGTCGTCTCTTTTCACTTGCGATCGAAATTTAGCCCGAGCAAATCAACCGGGGACTATCGAACTTTCCAGGTAGCGTTTTGCGAGAAAAGATTTTTAAAATAATAAACATCAATAATAATGATAAGAATAATAATAAAAATTAATAAATAATAATGATACCTTATATATATAATAGATATATTATAATATATAATATGTATACAATATATCATATACATTATTACAATAGTAATAATATAATATTATAAATAATATGACAATAATATTATATAATAATATATTATAATATATAATATGTATACACTATATCATATATATTATTATAACAGTAATAATATAATATTATAAATAATATGATAGTAATATTATATAATAATAATTTTATACAATAATATATAATATGTATGCAATATATCATATATATTATTACAATAGTAATAATATAATATTACAAATAATATGGTAAGAATATTACATAATATTATATAATAATATAATAATATATTATAATATATAATATATATAATAATACAGTAACAAACATCAGTATACTTGGAAGATGATTTTATCAATTTTGGACTTTGCCAAGATATTCCGTGATATTGAAAAGTCAAGAAAAGATCTCTGGAAGCTTTAAACTTGAAGGAGGATAGATTGTTAAACACTACCCTTCTGCAGGCGAAAAGTTCTCGATCGAACACAAGTGTTTGAAAGTATTCTCAGAGATAGGGAGATCTTTCGTATTCGTAGATTGAATTGAAATCGCTAATTTAACTTTTCTGTATACGTCGAGTAAGTGTAATGGTATTTTATATTTCGAAGATAGCGATCGAATATTTGAGGTTTGATCGAAAACTTTTTCCCAGGAGTAGTGTATAACACTCTTTTTTAGAGCACTCGGTTAATAAAATTAAGTATACGTTTGTTTTTTTGATAAAACTGATTTTGAATTTTAACCTCGTGTTATAAACGTGTTTTGAAAGATACGTTTATATATGACATGTTCAAATATATTTTTGTAACAAAATATATTTATACGTAACACTTTCGTGTAAAAGTTTCGTTGCCAACAAAATTGTCAAGTATTTGTTTCTTACAATTGACAAATGAAATCTTTTCAACGATCAAACGAAGAACAAATCTCGAAAAGATTCGAGCAAAAGAATAGAAACGAAAACGAATGTGAAAGCAACTCACGAGTTCTTCTACCACAAGAATAATCGACAAAAATAAATTCCTGCAACGAATCAGAAAACATTAACCAGATTCACTAATTTTCATTTGTAAAATTTCCTTTTGCACAGTTTATTTTAACATCACGCCAAGGTTAGTTACCCTGTGAAATTCGACTCCGTTTGATCGTCAGTATCATCCTCTCTTTAATATCACAAAATGTCTCGACGAAGTCCGACGCGAGTCCAAAATCGTTGATAAAATCATTTTCCAAGAATCTCTGAACGATAGCAACGCGGGATCGTCCCCCGTGAAACTCTCGGTCGTCACCAGCCGTGGTGGAAATTCGCCGCGTGGTCTCAGCGTGAAAAAAATTTCCGCCAGTGCCATCGACGGGCGTTCCGTGGCGTTCCATCGCGGAAAGTGGAATTAGTACGTGGCTCCTGGTGGAAAAAGTCGGCTTCATACTGCTGAGAGGCTTTTTGTCGGCCGGTGGAACAAAGAGGGTTCGCGGTTGGTAAAAAGAGTGGCGCGGCTTGGAAGTTCGGCTGGAAGAGGGGAAAACAGAAGATAAAGAGCGGGTCGCGTAGAAAAAGCGGCTAAGAAAAGCGGGGCGGAGGGGGAGGGGGAGGGGGTCGGAGCATCTTCTGAGGCGCATCAATCGCGAGGAACGCGAGAATTATCCGAAGTGAAACCGCGAAAACTGGGGGAGCGGCGGCGAGGGTGAGAGAGGCGAAATTAATGCTCGTGGCTTGCTGCGACAGAGACGAGCGCAACAAGGAGGGTGAAAATGGGTGGAGGTGGGCGAGGGGGTGGAAGAAAAGTCCCATAATCTTGAGAGGTTTTTTACTCGGAGGAGGACTCCTCGTAAGGATGGAAATGGACAGCCGGGTCGGCTGAAAGGAGTCAATGGACCCCCGCCCCCCTCTCGTGTGCGCCACTTGCGAAAAACACGCCGGTTCTTTGCGAATCGACCCTCATCGATACTCCAGCGCCATCAATTACGCCGGCGAAGTCGAGTCGGACGCAAGCTGGCGCCTTTACGCCACAGCACCCGCTGCGTTTCCCCATAAACATCCCCCTGCCACCCTTTCTGTCACGACTGTGCTGTTTGAACAGGTTTACATATACGTCTCTTCGTGAGTTTCTTTTGGTAGTTGGTAGTTGCAAGGGAACATAGTTGCGAAGTGTGAATCCACCGGTAAAGGTAGTTTTCAAAAAAAATATTTGATTTATTTTTTTTTCTATTTTGTCAATCAGCAATCGTCAATGTTGAAAGGGTGAAAAGTTAAAGTTGGGGGTGGGGAATATATTTTGTCAAATATTTCGGAAATTATTGAAAATACCGTGTTTATGCGAATTGATGAAATTAATAATGTTTTTTCAAACGACGGATTTAATGGTACACATCCTGTTGAAAAAAAAGTCTTTTGTTTGAACAGTATATTTAGAAACCGGTATTTTTCATAAGTTTTTCTCCAGATAAAAGTGCGAATAAATTTTCTTGAATATCTGCTTGTGAAAACTATATATTCAAACACAAATTACGGACAAAATAGAATTTTGATTTTTGCATTATTATAAAAATTCATTATTTTCAAATCTTTCTGCTGTTTTTGTCGTTCCCTTGTTTTTTGTCGGTGTTCTTTAGCTTGTCGCTTCTTCCTCTTTGCTGGAAAGTTGAGGATTTCTTTTGGAGTAAGGTTTGTTTGAAAATGGGATGATGTATTTACAAAATATATTAGAATAATTTTCTACTTACAATCACTCAACTCAAATTTATTATTAAATTAACAAAAAAAAAAAAAAATAATAATTACAAGACTTTCCGAAAGTGACAAGTATATTTATAAAATATACTATAGTTCTCATTATTTTACAAATTTACTCGAATTTTCACAAATAATTCCCAATTTACAATCGATCGAAAGATCTGCATAACTATTGCGTTACCTAGCAACACATAAAAATGTCAAAAAAACAAAAATCGACTTCTACAGTGTCAATCTCATTATCCTCGCTCAAATCAGCTTTCGCTCTACAGCTTTGCACGACCACGAAAATAAATGGAAAACACTCCATTAAATTGTCAGATTCTGCTTTCGAAACATTCCCCCCGCCACCTTCCGTAAATCTTCCACCGACCTTTTCCATCTCCCCGCAATATGTCCATTGATCCCTCCACCAATCTACGAGCCTTCTTATTCCGCCGGTCATTCCGCCACCATTCCTCTCCCTTGTCGGCCATCCTTCGTTCCGGAGGAACGGCCGCCCGTTGAACCGTTTAAAACACGAGAAGAAAGTGTGTGAAAGAGAGAGAGAACATTCTGTTTCCGGGAAGAAACTCTCGACATCCGGTACGTCAGTCGGTGCTCGGTGACTCCGCCGCTAGTTTTAAAAGCTTTCCACCTCCGTGGAAACGGCTGTTCGTTCGTTTGTTCGGCCGACAAACGCAGAAACTTGGGACGCCTGGCTCCATGGGAAAAATTAAGTCGATAAATCTGTAATCACGTCCGCCCCTTTCGACCCTCGCCAGGCGGAAATTATGACACTTACCCGATCGTCCCTCACTCGCCCCTTTCTCTTCAACGTGTAAAACAAGTTTCCCCTGCCTTGGCTCCGAGAAATATCACTTCACAATCGTTGTTTCCACGGGGGAGGGATGTTGAAGTTCAGTGTCAGGTTCCCGGGGAATTTTGGTCAAGGTTAGTTGGAATTTTAGGATGGAATACTACCCTCTTCTCTTCTTTCATATTTCTACGTATCAAATTGAAAATTTCTTTCAATGTTTCTTTCAATGTATTTAAAAAGAAGAAAATATAAGAAGAGAAGTTTCAGGGCTTCAGGGTTGGTTTCAGGGTTCTAAGAAAGTTCAGGAATTTTTTTGTTAAACAAGAATCACCCTCTTCGATTGTGAAATCGTTTTTTCGGGGGTTGAAGTTCGGTGTCAGGGTTTCGGGGAATTTTGGTCAAGGTTTTAGTTGGAATTTTAGGAGGATGAACGAAGAATGAAGTATCATCCTTTTCTCTTTTTTCATATTAGAATTCCTTTTTTTCTTTTTATGTATTCGACTGAAAATTTTTCCCAAATATTTTATTAAAAAGGAAAAAAATAAAATCGTGATATCGTTGCTTCTGGTTGAAGTTCAGTTCCAGAAAACTTTAGGAATTTTTTTATTAAAAAAGAAGAATCCTGTCATCCTTCAATCGTGAAATTGAGGGGGGGTTGAAGTACCATTTTGTGATTTTTAGTCGAGATTAGTTTGTATTTAGTGAGAAAGAAAGGTAAACGAGGAAAGAAATTTTCGTAATAGAATTTGTTCCATTCGCGCGACTCTAAATCTCTGCTAATCTTTCTTATCTATAAAAAGAGACTGAAACGAGTGTCAAGTGCAACGCTCCAAATAAAAGAAAAGTCCCCGATAATTAAGGAGAGCAACAAACCGAGATTGTAATGCACGACGGAACACCTTCGAGAAGAAAGGGGAACAAAAGTAGCAAAGAGCAACGAAGGGGTTCAACAGCACGTGGAAGAACAATGGACAAAAGAGGGCTGCACGCGTATCCCCCCCAAAACGCGCTCGAAGGAGCAAGAAAAACGAAAGAAAGAAGAAACCGGTAGGAAAAACAACCCGAAGGAGCCAACGCGAAAAACGAAGATTAAACGCGCACAATTTAAAAAAAATGATATAGACTTCCAAGGGAAAGTGAAAAGATCACCAAGAAATAATACAATTAAAATCAACGAACAGAAGAAAACAAAACAAAAAAAAAAAAAAAAAGAACAAGAGGAAAAAAATCCCGGGTGACAAACGAAGTGTGTACTCGAAAGGAGCACATCGCGTGCATAATGCAGAGAGCAAACAACCTCTCTCCCTCTCTCTCTCTCTCTCTCTTTCTCTCTGGGAGTGTAACGAAGAAAATCAACTCGTAACTCGATAAAAAGAGAAAGAACTGAAAAGGGGGGGAAGAAAGGGATAAAAAATATTACGCGTATAAGACGCTGCAACTCTACGAGAGGGAGGAACAAGGGAAAATCAGCAAACCGAGGAATCCAAGTAGCGAGAGGGAGGAAAGAAATGCGAGAGACGAGAGTAGTGGGAGTGGAGGGGGATGTTACGTGCATAATCTGGCGAAAGGACGCGTAGCCGATACTCCGTATTCACCGTATTCAACCCTCGACGTCCCCACAGCAATACATTCGCCACCCTCTCTCGCTTTATTCGCCAAATAATTCGCGCAATAACCCGGCCGCATAAATCAGGCGAACGCCGGCCGAGCTGACAGCAATTCCCTCGTCTCGCGAATCCGATCGCTCGCTGCAGCTTGGATGGAAATCGCTGCGAGCCAGCGCGAGGCTTGGGGAAACCCGAACGCGCGAACGGCCGATTACGCGCTCGTCGAACGAACTTCGTTCGCCGTGTCGTGTAAAACACGAGGGGGGAGGGGAGGAAGAACACGAGAGAGCAACGAGAGAGGTTCGTAACCCGTTCGATTTATGGAATCCACGATGATTCTCGGGGATCCTCCGAGGGTCGATGTGAATATTCCTGGGTCGCTGACTGAATATTCTCGATATTCGTCTGCTTCCACCCCCTTCCTTCCGCGATGGGGCGAAATATTGGAAACTGGGCAGGAAATTTCGAGATTGTGGACTTATTTGGGGAGGTGGACGCAAGGATATTAGACGAGGGTCGAAGGTTGGCATTTTCGCGGATCTCGAGTTCGCTTTGGAGGTGAAGAAAGTGGGAAGACCGAGGAGAGAAAATCTTTGGATTTCATTTGTGAATAAATGATGATCAAAAAGTAATTGACCTTTTTTTCTTGTAATAGATAGACGCGTCAGTTGTAATCAATTTCATTTTAAACTGGAAATCCATCGTGCAACGCGATTCAGCTAGCTGTTCGTATTTGTTTTGGAGAAAGAATATGCAGAATTTCGTTGGTAATTGTTTGCTTACTAGCTTTGGTCATTGTTTTCTCGACGTTGATTTCAAAATCAACAAGGGGACATGTCGTCTTCCTTTCAAACGCTGTTTCATTCTTAAATGTTATATATCATTTGTGAGACCATCTCTGTCTTCCATATTATTTTATATTTCCCGATACAACTGAAATTTTTTAATACACAAAGCAAGAACGATTAAATTCAATTCCTTCTTCAAGCTGGTAACTAAATCTCGTATTTTAATGCACTTATGAGAAATCCCAAAGTGTGAAATTGCACAGAAAATATAAATATCGAAAACACAATGGTCTCTGCAATTTTTTCTATAGCAAGATTCTAACCTTTTAATTCTTGAAAATATGACCTTGCATAGTGAGACCTTCTACATCATATCAATCATGCAGGTTACAACGTTCATTCACAGTGTACTCAACGACTGAAACAAAAAAGTTTGCCAATCCACTATACAAACAAGGATATAAATATCAATACCACCGTCTACGATGAAAACAATTCACAAAACTGGGTTTCCCTCCGGCTGAGAAACGTTTCTTGTTGTTCGTTCGAAGATACGTTTTATCACCGCCGGAGTTGACGCGAATCGAATCCTGACAAATCCCCGTTTGATAGAGCGACACGTGCGTAGAGGTCTGACTTGATCCTTGCAGACATAATCTGATCGTAAAGGACCGAGTGGGAGCACTGCATCGATGATTATTTTACGAGCGTCGAATTTACGGCATTCTCCGGTTCCCGTATTGTCGCCGACTTTTATTGAACCTCGTCGAGGAGTAAGAACGTCGTTTCGAGACTTCAAACGATTCTCTCGTGACTGGCGAGAGAAGAAATCGATCGACTTTGGACCTGGCTGATCCAACGTACGCCTAAAATCGCGTGATTTTCGATATTTTAAGGCAGAGGTGGCTAACTGGCGCTTCTTGTCCCCACTTCGCTAGCGCTATCCCCTCCACTGCACCGATCTCCCCACTCCGTCGAAAGTATCGCGGCCACAATACATTATACAACTATGTGTACATACAAATTGTTTTTTTTTTTTTTACTGCAGCTGTTGAAATTAAAGGAAGACAGGGAAGACAAGTTTGTATGTCCCGTGAAACAGAGTGGAAATTAATTTTCATGGTGGCGAAACTCGTGCAACAATTTTATGATTTTAGGATCTTTCGAACACTTTTCTGATCAGTGGCAATTTAATGTGTTCTTTGTGGGCTCAATCAGCTGATTTATTGATTAAACAATTTGAAATTTGTTGATCGTGCTAGATTTGTTACTCGAAAGGCCTTACTGCGAGAGAAAACCAAAGAATTGGGAATTTTACGGGGAACTGTGATTCTGCAAATTCACGCGTCAAACGTTTTTAATTTTTTTTTTTTCTTATAATTTTCACGAGAACGATGGTGATTTAAGTTGCAATGCTAGCGATGAACGTTAATTTGTATGAATTAAAAACAAGAAAATTGCGAGTGCGATGTTTCGCATTGAATTCTGTATTAAATATATATATATATAAAAGGCATGTAAGAGCTGTAACGACATATTAATTCGTGTAAATTAAAAATACGGGAATTACAAACGCGAATTTGAACAGTGAATTTTCTGAAACTCATCTGTTTGAGTTTTCCTTTTTTTTTTTTCCTTCGATCGCAAATTTCGAGGGAACGGCAATCGCGTTGCAATTAATAGAACCGATGAATCGATCTCGATTAAATTACAAATTTTAATGCTTTAATGGCGGTTTTTTAACGAATAAAACGGATAAATTTGAATGAAGCGCGAGCGGCTTCAGTATTTAACTGCGATCATTAATTCGTAAATGTAAATGCAGAATTAAAACGATTCTCGTTTGAACGAAGGAGATCGATCCATGAAGAAGGAACGACACAGAAGAATAACACAGAGAATAACCGAGATAGCCTGTACAAGAATAAAATAACCGAACGTAATTACAAACCACTACTCTCGTTCCTCCCCCTCTCTCTTTCTCTCTTCTCTCTCTTCTCTCTCTTCGCATAACTCGCGAAAGTTGGAGCACATACGTCG
The DNA here is from genome assembly GCA_036937485.2 of Tetragonisca angustula. Lineage (NCBI taxonomy): Eukaryota > Metazoa > Arthropoda > Insecta > Hymenoptera > Apidae > Tetragonisca > Tetragonisca angustula. The sequence goes on from JAWNGG020000223.1 coordinate 50,957, forward strand.
TTCGATACGGTATGTTCACGCAACGGCGTAATGATTTCAGCAGAAAATACGAGGACCAAGAGGCACACGGCAGTATTGTGCTTAATAGCAACAACGTATTATACTGAACCAACAGAAAGAACGAAACGATGCAACGAACACGGGGGATCGTAACATTTATAAACGGATGTAATGGTTGTAATTCTCGCGGAACGTAGGCGGCTGTGCATCAGGCAGCGCGGTAACTCAAACATTTTGAAACTTTTACGTGTCTCTCTATTCCGTTCTCATATTCACGTTTTTATATTCATGCACCGCCTCCCCCTCCTCCTCCTCTCCCCCCTCCGTCTGTCTTTTGATCTAGCACGCGTTTTTTGCACGTGTGTTTGTAAGCAGCGCCGCGAATTTCAGAATGAGCATAGTTCGCCAGTGGCAAAGGGAAATAACGTTACCGGGTTCTTTTGAGTTAGCGAGCTTCTAATGATTTCAAAGTGGGAGGGCGTTGCTAGTTTCGTCATTACGTTTCGCACCCATCCTTTTGTATCTTCTCCTCCTGTCACTCGGTCGAATCCCTTCATCGCTGTTTCCTCTCTTGCAAAATGCGAGTTTGATCATTCCTTTCCCTTGGAAGTTACTTACTTGGCAAGTTGTTGTTGGTATCGATGGTGGCAGACTTACCTGAAACAGACAAAATTCGCTGTTGGCACGAATTGTAAAAAAAAAAAAAACATTCTCTCTGTTTCAGCTGGAACGAATGAAAATCCAGAAATCCCATTTCGTTTTTATAATGACGTAAAAGTCGTGGCTCCATAAATGCGCCGGAAGTTTTTGTCGTAAAATTACCATGAAATATCGCGCGAGTGGTAAAGCTTTTCTTTCTTCCTTTCTTTCTTTTTTCTTTTTTTTTCTCATCTGTAACGCGTGTAAAACGTGTAATGTAAAAGAATACCTTTAGTTTCGACGACGATATCGAATTTAATCTCGAAAGACGGAGCTCGTTATTTAAAAGACGGCTTTTAGTTTCAATAAATGGCACGGTGTCTAATAACCCCGTGGGAATTCCACTTTTAATACGATATTAAATGTAACGTAATATACGAGAGAGAGAGAGAGAGAGAGAGAGTTCTTCGTCGTTTGGAAAATAGTTTCAGCCCCAGCGAGTAATAAAACATTTAAAGAGCCCCAGGTCCAATTTCATTTCCATAACATCGTATTTTCTAACGCTCGATTCACTTGCAAGTAAAGTACAAAGCGCATGAGTTTATTTGTCTAATGTTGAATTTGATCCAAAAAAATTCCACGTTGTCTGAGATGGTAGTTTTTAATTTCAACGTGTCGGGGTATCTAATCTCGTTTTCATATCGTATTTCCTGGCTGGTGAAGTTTACCTGCGGGAATGATATAAAATATAACGTGATATGTGATATCTAACAGAAATTATATGATACAATAGATAACGTTTAAATTAAACGTAAAAGAATTCTTCGTTGTTCGAAGAACAATTACCACTTTCGTCGAATAATGAAATATCGAGCAATCCGAGAGAGGCGACTTCATTTTTATAATGATTCGACCGCGCGGATGCAAAATCCCCTTTCGAAGAAGAACGAAGAGAGGGAAGGGTGAATTTTCTAAAACAAACCTCGCAAAGAAGCCTCCTCGAGCGATCGATTCATTAATCCATCGCTTGCCCATTATCTCTAATGGTTCGAACTTTTCCACCGGGGTTTTCATTCATCTTCACGAGGGGTGGCTGGTACTCGCGTGCACCCGAACCACTTTCCACATGGGGAAGATACACTCGCGGCCACAACCAGGGAAAAACCAAATTCATAAATCATCTCTCTCTCTCTCTTTCTTTCTCTCGATACTAGCAACTTGCACGGCGCAACGCGTGAAAAAGTCCAACTTTCTCTCCCTTGAAATAGAGTGTCCCCCCCCTCACCAATCTTCCATATTTTACTATCTCGTTGAGAACGGAGAAGAAAGGAAAGAAATCGTCACATTTATCAGTATCTTTATCGCGTGCCGTTTAAGTTAAGATTCGTCGAGGATATAAACTGGCACGATCAAAGTATAAAAGTGGAGGCGCGTGGGTTAAGAGATAGTTTGTAATATAACGCAGGGAAGGACGATAGAAAGCCAAGAAGTTCTTGGTATTTATCAATTTTATAAATTATACTCAGAAATTTTTTAAGACAATGGGAGTCTGACTTTGGCCTTTGAAGAAACGAAAGACATCGAAAATAAGGAAAATGAAAGTAAGAACTGCCATTCCACGGAATTTCTACGGAATCGATCGTTTCGTTCACTCTGGTGTTCTCTTAATCCTAAGCAGAGTGAAAATTTAGAACTTTTGACACTATTAATTAATATTAATATATATTATAATTATATTATTAATTTTTATATTAATATATATCATAATCAATAATAAGTAACTATTAATTCCTTTGAAATTTTTACTGACACCTGACTTGAAAATTTTCTTTTCACCTCGTCTCCGATGTTCCAAATCACTCGAGAAGAGAATCTCGAATCAATTCCTCAAACTGCTTCGCAACACGCATCTAACCCAGCTCGTGCTAAGTAACAATTCAGCCTTATCGCGTAAATTCCACCAGCGATAAAAAGACGCTGCACCCCGATCCCTTTATCGTGGAAGGACGGGGAGGGGGGTGGAGAGGAAGAGAGAAAAAAAAAGCGAAGAAATATATGGAGCACGTCCCGTGGAAAATAAAGGAGCAATAATACAGAGAGAGAGAGAAGGAGCAAGAAAAAAGAAAAGAAAGAAAGAGAGAGAGAGAAAGAGGAGAGATACAATGCAGCTAGCGAACAATAAGAGCGGTGAATTTTCCCTGGTTTCGCAATTTCCTCCCTCTTTCAACCCTATCGAAGCCGCATCTCCGCTCACCCATACAACACAACCACTCCGTACTTTCCGAAATACACCGGCGGTGTGCAAACCGAATCTTGTTCCCAGTGAAATCACGACCAGAGAGGAGCTCCCTCTCTCTCTCTCTCTCTGCTTCCTGTTCTTCCCCGCCGGTGACCATGGTTTTTCCCACCCTTCCTACTCTCTCCCCGCTGTTTTCCACTCGAGGCGAACGTTTCCATCGGCGGGAGATTTGTCCGGCACTCGAGGCCGCTCTCACCCTTCTCCTCCCCCTCCTCCGCCCTTCTATGACCGGTGTCAAGCGGGACGAACAACGAGAGGGAAGTTGCGCGAAAGTGGCGAAGAATTCGAACGTGGAACGTGCGGCTGCCGATGAGGAGGCGGCACGTGTGATAACTTTCCCAGTTATCACCAGATGCCGGCCAGCAATTTATTTCCCTCCTCCACCTCTTTCTTCATCCGCTCGTACACGCTCCGCCCTTTTTATTCCCCATCCGGCTTCGTCTGTAGTTCGCTCTGTAGTTTCTCGGCTCCTCCTCGCGTTTCGCTTCTTCACTTGAAAATATATCGTTTTTCGTTTGTTTCTTTTTGGGGGTGGGTAGGAGGTTTGCCTTGACGTTTCTGATGTTCTACCTTCGACTACAGTTTAGCCTTTCCTGACTCATTCCTTTATTCATTTCTCTCGATTTTTTTGCTCGACTGGATTTTCTTCTTTTGACTGAAATTTCGCTCTTGAAGCATTTTCCCCTTTTTCCTGAAAGTTGATTCTATTATTTTTCCCTGCTCTTAATTTTCTCGCGTCTTTTGCTAAACACGTATCATTATTTATCTCTATTCTCGCTGCCCCGATATCATTCGTTTCCTTTTTCCTGTAAAAGATCGAAGATCAGAGTAAAGGAAAATTCTTCCAAAACACGAAACGACATTTATTGCTTTTCTACTTAGTCCTTTTTCACGTTCGACGTTGCTCGGTACTTGAAGTAGTTGTGTTTACTACAATATTTTCAATTTCCTTCCCTCTCAGTTTCGTAACTTTTCGCGGTGCAATTTTATTTTATTTCCCTCTCCTCTTTTTCTTTTTCTTTCTTTTTTTTTTTTACATTTCCATCGGTTTGCAACGCTTGTCCGGCGCTTTTTCATTTCGGCTTTTATTTCTGGTCCCCTGTGTACATGTTTGTTCCTGCTATACTCTTTCATTTCTTCAACTTCATACGTCGTTATTCTTCCAGCTTTTATTTCGTCAGTCGTTGCTCTGTTTATTTTGCGTCGAAATTCCATAGATAGCTATATATATATATACACCTCTCGTCGTTTCTAATCGTCGTCGCCTTTTACGCAACGTTTCTGCGGTTTTTACGTTTCATCATTTTGTGTTTGCATCATTTTTTTAAACCGTTAATTGAAAAGTATTAATTCAAAGTCCCTTACGAGCTGTCTCCCTCTTTTCTTTCTTTCCTTTTTCCACTTTTTCGTTTTTTTTTTTTTTCTTTTTAACTGGAACAATTTGTTTCGCCCTGCTCGCAACGACTACGCGCTCACAAAGAGCAAGAACCAATTATTTCCCTTTGTTAATTTTTAATTCTTCATTAACACGTTAATTATTTTCACTCTGCATTTACTTCCGCTTTAATTAATATTCGCGCCAGCACATTCTTCGGCACATTGTTCTCTCTTGAAAGCGTTGGAACTTCTCTCCCCCCTACCCGTCCAGATTTCTTCGAATATTTTCAGTTATCTCCATCTTTCTATCTTTCTATCGTGGCTCACTCTGTTGCCGCGATGGCTTGGAAATGTATGAATTTAATACACTCACGTGTGACACTGTCGGCTTGAGCAAATCCGAATGGATTCTGTTTTTATACTCTTCTTCTTCTTCTTCTTCTTTCTCTTTTACTGGTACTTTTTCCATTTCTACTCTTTATTTGTCCTTTCTACTCTTTTTTACAATCTTGTTGCTTTTGTTGGTTTATTTACACTCTGTTAATAAATTTGATAATTACATTTCTGCGGAAGAAAATTTTACTGTTAAATTTCTTTTCTTACGAAAATAACTTTTCATCCTCTAATAAATTCATTTCAATTGTATACTACAGATGCAGATATTCAAGCATTCCTCAAGAAAGACTGTTAAATAACGATTTTAGAAATAAGTAAAGAATCTCTCTCTGATATTTCCCTATGTCAAATTTACCCATTTCTGTTACTAACGACGCTGCAATGTTCTAAATTTTGTTATTCACTAACTTTCTCTTTTAGTGTTAAAATGAGAAGAAAGGAACGAAGAAAGGAGGCGACAAATCTTAAGATATCAAATTGTCATTATAAAATAAAATCCAAGGCAATTATTATTAAAATTCTGTCACTCTTGATTACCATTTGCGGTATTCAAAATTACTCTTGTTGTTACAATAATTAGAAAAGAAAAGCAGAGAGAAGGAGTAGTTAACTTTAAAAATAACATCTTTTATTATTAAATTACCGACAGATAGAATAATTGAGATTCTTTCATCCATGATGACCACTTGCGCTACAAGTATTTAAATTCATTCATATTTTTGTAATAATTACACGAGAGGACAATAACAACTCCAAAGATAATAGCCTCCTACGTCATTAAATTGTCATTATCAAATTCAAAGATTTCACAAGTGTCCAGATTGATTCGTACTTCGTTTCTATAATAATTACACAGAGGGAGAAAATGGGAAGATGAAAGCATCTTGCGCCATTCAATTGTCCTTGATACCTTATCTACACATTTTTATCACAATCATCGTTCACGCATTCGCCCCTGACTTTTGTAGTCCCGAACGCTTTCCAGCTTCCCTGTTTCTCTCATCTTTGTCTCCAGCTCCACCCACTTGCCCCCGTGAATTCTCCGTCTCGTCTCTCTTTCCCTCGCGCGTTCTTCGCTCTCCTCTCTGCAGCATTGCCTCTTTTCTCTCGACCTCTGTACAGGACACACGAGGTCTCCAGCACTCCGGCTCTCTCAACCCGGTTTTTTTCCCCGGGACGAGATGGAAGAAAGGTCCCCTCGACTCTGTCCACGGTAACGCGAGACTCGCGTCATAGATACGCGTATTAAGAACGATGTAAGCGGGCCGTTTCTTCTTTATACCGTGGCACACGCGATGCTTGGAGAAACGGGGAGAAACGCCAGCGTGGATCGTTTGCAGGAAGCGCGAAACGGACGTTCCCGTGTGGATCTTTCTTTTGAGAGGAGAGCTACGCCTCGCTTGCACTGTTTCTCGAGTCGTTTTTCTGCGCCCAGCCTCGCGAAACTTCGTCACAATGCGAATATATATGTTGTTAAATTATATTGCAGATTGAGACTGTATTATTTCTTAAATTAAATAAAATTATGTATAGTATCGAAAAACGAAATTACTTATGGGGTATCTCTAATATATTTTATATTTGTATTTAAATTTTTGTATTATATTTATTATATTCTTATATTATGTATTATATACTATACTATACTATATATTGTATTATATTATAATTTACATTATATTTATTATATATAATTTTATTATTATATTATATTATAATTTATATCATATTTATTATATATAATTTTATTTTTATATTATATTTGTTATGTATAATTTTATTATTATATTATATTATAATTTATATCATATTTATTATATATAATTTTATTTTTATATTATATTATAATTTATATTATATTTATCATGTATAATTTTATTACCATATTATAATATACTGACTATATAGTATATATTATGCAGTATAACATATAATATATTAGTACACAGTATAATATACAGTATATGTTATATTTATATTTTATATAATATATTTTAATATACATATACATATTAGAGATACCAACAAATAATTTTGTTTTTCGATGCTATACAAAATTTTATTTCATTTAAAAGTCAATATAGTTTCAATCTATAATATAATTTAACAACAAGCACACTAAATGTTAATATATTTAGCTGGAATATAGATTGTGATATGACAAGTTGAATTATTGTCACTAGATAGCAATGTTTATTAAATTTGAAAAAGACAACATTGCTTACGGATACCCTGATACTTTTTCTAAATGCGATTTGCATTATTTGCAAGAAATGTGTCTGCTGCATTGATCTACCCCCTGAAACTAACCCCTAAGTGGTAGTAATTTGCACATAGTGTTGTAAAAATTTGATTTTACTTTGTATCTTGTACTTTCTCTGACAGGAATTAGTAACGAAATTGAATCGAATCTAGAATTGCAAAATTTTTATAACTTTGAGTGTCTAATGAGACCAATTAAGGATGATACTAATTTGAAAATGTACTGTTCAATTCATATCTGAGATCATTAGAAGAACCATAAGAAACGTAATGATTTAAAGACAAATTACATAATTTTGGAATTTCTTATTATGGCGAGTCTCAGTAAAATAAGTGTCAAATAAATTCCAGTGATCTAATATTTATATTTAACATAATTTAATAAATTAATATAGTTATCTACGATATTACTCGTAAATATTACGATGTTAAATATTTTTGTAATCTCTACAAAATACGTCATTTCTATCAAACGTGTAATATATTCATGAAAGATATCTACAAATGTTTGAAATCTTAAATTTGTTGTTTGTAAAGGGTCTGGTGAATAAATTCGAGAGGGGTTGGAAAGACAAGAGATGAAACCATTGAGTGAATATACGAAGAGGTGAGGATTCGATTTTTCGCTGGCCTTGAACGATCCATTGATTTTCAATGGGCTATGAAATCTTTTGTAGGACAGTGGATGAAGACGACACAGTTGTTATTTATACACTTGCCTTTAATTTTAGCTACCAAATTTTAAACATTTATCGAGAAAAAACGAAAAATAAACTAGTTATACTACCAATCAACAGCAATAATTATTTGAAATAAAATACATCCTATTGAAACTTTCAGAGCAAAGGAAAAGATATATTGTAGAATTTTTTTATTATTAATAATAGTAATTCTTTATGATCCTTAGTTACTTTATAGTTCATAACAATCATTTGCAATTATAAATTGCTCTTAATAATGAGCTTGGTAATAAACTGCAAGAAACTGGGAAAATTAATTAGGTTGCGCGCAGAAATTTTTGGCTCCAAGGTAATTGCTTTTTCAAGTTAAAGTCGCTGTTAACTACGTTTCCACGATTAATTATACATACAGCAAACTCTTTTCAACTTGAATAAAAATCTCAATGACACACTTGTAAATTTATTACTTTCTTGAATCGACGCTGCTTTTTTAATTATGTTTTCGCCATTAATTATACGCGAGGAAAATTCTTTTTCGAACTTTCGCAACCGCAATTTCGCGATTTTTCCGTCGCTTTCCTGACGTACCTGTCATGTAGCAAATAATGTGCCAAAAATTGCGTCTGAAGTTGGGAAAAAATTAATTTTCCCGCTGGTCAATCGTCAAATGTTTGAAACGCGAAGAATGATTCGTTATTTTTAGTTAATATTTAAAACCACTGTCTCAATGTTCAGAAAACCCGTTTGATCGAATATTAGAAATTACGAAGTTTCTTTTCATGGATGTTCAATATTTGAAATTCAAAAATTCGATCAAATATTCAGTCGAGACTCAAAAATTCAACGTACGAAACGTCAAAATTCACATTTAAAAATTGCTCTGCTCAAATGTTCAGTGTTCTCTGTAAAAATTCGAAAATTTTTTCGACCACATACAACGACTAAACTATTTAGTATTTTAAATATTAGAGTAAAGTAAAAATTTCAAAATACTTTCAACCGAATATTTAACATTCGAAGCGTGAAAATTTCAAAATACTTTCGCCCAAATATTCAGCGCGTCAAAATTACAAAAATTCAAAAATTCCTCCGATCAAATATTTAGCATTCCGTATGTAAGAATTCCAAAATCAACCTGATCGAATACGTGAAAAATTCCGAAATTATCTGGATCAAATACTCAGCAAACACACATGTACGAAACATGAAAATTAAAGTTAAAAACAAATTCCTCTGATCGGACATTCAGTATCCTGAGCGTAAAACTTCCAAAACATCGACATTTGGAACGTGAAAATTCCAAAATTCCTCGCTATACGCAAGACAATAGAAAATTCTTCCGATTCGATGGCCTGTTCCATTCACCCGACGACAGGATCGCCTGATCGACGATCGATCGATTCGATCTCTCTTCCCGGTGAATGAAAGAAAGTCGCGGACAAGGCGGTGGCAGGAGGAAAATAACAATGAGCTTGTTAATGGAAGGGCAAACGGAATGCAATAACGTGGAAGTTGAACGCAGAATAAGAAAAGTTGGCCGCCGTGAAGGAGATCGGGGATAATAACGTAGCTAACGAAGTTAGCCGGGGCGTCGTTAAGGCGACGATCCGCTATTAAAATCCCATCACTGACGTTAAGGATATTTTTAAGGGAAATGATAGTCAGTTTTTCTTTTCTTTTCTCTCTTCTCTTTTCTCTTTTTTTTTTTTCCTTTTTCCTTCGTCGGACGGACCACCGGCCACGGGCGCGGATCTTAAACGTCGCGGACGCGAGATTCCTCGCGTTCTCCGGTGTAATTGATGAGGTTAGAGGAATAACGATTAGCCGATCGTTACAACAGCACGGTCAACGCGCACGAAAAGTGGGTAACTAAAATCCCGTGATGCTCGTGTTGCCGAGTAATTGGACATTTTATTATTAACTTGAGATTATTTTCGAGGCAACGATAACTTTTGAATGCCCGATTCTTCTGACCTCGGGGAGAAAAATATCAACTCGTGAAACTCGTTATTGCAAATTCCGAGAATTTTGGGTTTTGAGGGGAACGTGAATATTCGCTTGCGTTTAAATTACTTAATGGCAAATTAATTTCTGCGGTCCGGGGGGAGGGGGGGGGAGGGAATAAAATAGTTGTTGATGTTATGGTATTACAAATACTTCAAACTCCCCGAACTTCGTAACGATGGGAATTCTTGGGATCTTCTTCCCCGTAAACGTAACGTAATTACACAAATTGTACGGAGGAAATGTTGCGCGTTAAAACAACGTTGGCTCCTGTTGAGTTAATTAATGAAACATCGCTCGCATTCTCCGCAGAAGTTTTATGACATTGTAGGCGAACGCGGGGTAAAGGGAAAAGGAAATTAAATGAAATTAGCAATCGCAACGTGGGGAAGCAGGATTCTCGAAAGCGATATTAACGTTCGAAGATTCAAATGGCCAATCAATTCAATTAATTAAGATCTTTCGCGAGTTGTATGGTTGAATTTCAGACGCTAACCAAATATTCTTTTACGTAGAAGTTTTACGAAACTGTAGAATGAACGAAGAAACAACGATTGAAAATATGTGAAATAAATTCTTCAAATTGATAATCACAGTGTGGAAAAAGTAACTTGCAAATCAGCTTCAAGGACAAAAATTACGAAAGAAGAGTATTTGCTGATCTCGATTCGATTAATTAAAAGTTTTCTCGTATAATTATGCAAAACTTCATCGCTCGAAAATTAACAGAGTATCACTTGCATCTTCCACGCAGAAGTTTCGTGAAATTGTAAGATTTAAACAAACGACTGAAAATGAAATATAAACACCAATGCGATATAAATTACGTAGAAATTTCATGAGGTTACAAGACAACGATGAAAAATAAAATATAAATACAAGATAAATGCAGTCTGGGATTATAAGATCCAAATGAAGCAACGATTGAGAATGAAATATAAACATTAACGTAATATAAATTACGTTAGAAATTTCATGAGATTGTAAAATAACGATTAACAATGAAATATAAATACAAGTTAAATACAATCCGAAATGAATAAAGATAAAACGAATGAAATGGAAAATAGAATCCTTCAAAGCCACTCGCAAGAAGGGAAAAAATTCGAGAGAGTGAGATTAAATCGAAAAGGAACAGTTTGCCGATTCGATTATTTTAGATCATCGCCAAGTTGTTGATACGTTCTTGTACGGCGGGATTGCGGACGAATTTTGCAAAACTTCCGGGACAACGTATCTCGTCGAGACGTGAAGGGAACAGGGGGTGGGAACAGCCTCCCTCCGGAGCATAAGTAATTTTAATCGACGTCCCGTGCCTCGAAATACTTCCTTCCGGTTGTATTTACCCACGTTGCACGTATTTCGGCCGGAGGATTGCACAGCTTCCGCTGAAATTGTCTCGAACAGAAATTTACCGCTGTTCCACGCTGCGACGAGAAAAGCACCCTCAAAGAGATGGCAATCTTGAAACATTAATAACCGTTGATGCGACTCTTAGACGGTGTACACATCTTCCGCTTCTTCTTCTTCTTCTTCTTCTTCTGTACGAGTTAAAAATTAATACGGCGCAATTTCAGAATGAGCCGGCGGTGTATCATTTTGATTTGAAGGGACGTTTGTCCTTGCGAGACATCACGTAGAGATAAAGATGGAATATCGAAACGTTTCAACGACTGGTGTATTTCGTCGAGTCCTTGGAAGATTGATCTGCTGATGTTATAAAGCGAAGGGGAAGTCTCTCGGTTTCAAACTGGCAATAAAAAAAATTATCGTGAAAAGAAGATGTTCACTGTGTTTATTCGAAAAATTGGATAATGTCGTAGATTGTTTAAATTACTGTATGCAATTTAGTAATAATTCTGATAATAATGTAAAGTATTATCTCAATGCTGATATTATTGGAAATTATTGAAATAAAAATGAAATTTTTATTAGAAGAATGATTTGAAGAATTTGTAACCGTATATTATAAAAAACTAAACAAATTGCTTTAAACGCATTAAGATTGAGGATAGTGTTTTGTATTTCTCAACAAGATCGAGGAAGCATATTTGAGCTTGAAAGAAATGAATTCGGTGACGAAATATGCTATATTAATGTAAATGGTTTTTCTGTGATAATAGCGGGGGTGGAATCTTTATCTCAAAAGATGGAACTGTATGATTAATTGAACAAGAGAGTCAGTTGTATCTTCTTATGCTAATTGTAACTTGTCAGATTAGTATTTGCATAATATCGTGGATGAAACTTTGCCATCGTCGTTGAACTTTCACGTTAGGTCTCTTATCGTACTGTCGATTTTGTTATATTTTAGCATTTGGAAATATGCATCGATAAGAAAGAGCCTTTTATGTTAAAAACAGCGCAAGGTTTTGTCATAGTTCACTCGTGTTGCAATAAAATTTCAAAATATATTTCAGATGAACGATACAGATGTAAAAGTTTTCCACGATAATTAGGATTTCTACGCAAAATTTTAAATTTGCGAAGAACGCACGAAAAAAAACGTGCGAAATGTTCAAAATACAGTGCTCCTTATGATATTTAGTATCTGAAACAATTTACCATCCAAGTCCTATTTCGTTAATTATGAACTTGCATGAAAAATTCGCAACAAACAGAACCGCAAAAGGATAGAATTACGGTACTAATACATTTGTACGGTGGAATAAAATATTACGAAAATTGTGCTAATAAAAAACTGTATTAATAAAAATTGTAATTGCGCTGACGAAATTTACCGAAAAGAATGTTCCACGCGAGCAACATGAACGTATAAAAACTTTCCACGACAAGCAGAATATTTTATGCAAAAATTCAAACCTGCACAGAATGCACGTCGCATGAAAAGAAAAAAAAACGTGTGGAATGTTCAAAGTACTCTATGAAATCCGAAATAATTTCCCAATCGAAGTCCCATTTTTTAAATCACGAACTCGTGCAAAAATTCGCGCGACAGGTCGCAAGGTCCGATGATATAACGTCGTGAAGAAGCAACATCGAAGCAAACAGAAAGAATGGAACAGATCATCCGAATCATCGATTCTATTTTCGAACCGAACTCTCTAACTAACTTTATTGACAATTTTCCCTCGCCAAACGTTTCTCAATTACCGGTGCAAGGAGAGAACGTTCGTTGTGCACAAGCGACAGCCACTTTCCAACGGAATTCCGCCATCGATACTGCTAACGCGATTTCCCACGAAGAGACACGGCGCAAGATCTCACGATGATACGGGAGTGGGGAAAAAGGAGGGAAAAAGAAGATGGTAGAAAAAAAGGAGCGAGAAGAGTTGAGGGGGAGGATTTTCCAAGAGAGCGATAGGGTTTAAAAAGAAAATAGAAGAAAGGGAGAAGAGCAAGCATCCGAGAGAGAGAAGGGGAAGAGAGATTTTCCTGGAGAGAGAGAGAGAGAGAGAGAGAGAGAGAAGGAAGAAAATGAGAGAGGCAAAGAGGAGATTTTTCGAGAGGACAGAATGGGTTTTAAAGCATAAGCTATCGGGTGCTGTTAACGCGATTTTCCGCGAAGGAAACGCGGCGAGAAATAGTTCACCGATACGAAAACGAAAGGGGTGGAACAGGAAAGAGAAGAAGGAGATTCAACAGAGAAAAAAAGGAGAGAGATTTCCTCGAGAGGAGAATATAGCATGGGCGGGCTATCGATACTATTAACCCGATTTTCGACGAAAAGGAAAAAAAAAAAAGGGAAAACACGGTGAAAGACTCCCTGGTGACACCGAGGGAAAAAAAAGTAAAAAGGGAGAGGAGATTTTTCAAGAGAATAGAGTAGATTTTGAGGCATAGGCTACCGATACTATTAACGCCATCCTCCACGGAGGAAAGAAAAACAGAGAAAAAGAAAGAGACACGGTGAGAAATACTCCACTGATACGAAAAAAAGGAGAGAGAGAGAGAGAGAGAGAGAGGTGGAAAGAGGAAGCGTTCGAGAGAAATAAAGGAGAGATTTTTCGAGAGGCGAGGGTGGGTTTTAAAGCCGGCGTGACTTCGTTAGTCTCATTATCAACAGGATACTAGACGCACCCTTTCCCGGCCCTCTCGTTTTTCCAGGCCGAGCATTTCAGCTTCGTTACCGCGCATTTCGTTAGCCGGCGCCTGTCGATGTTGCCAGCTCTGTTCATAACATCGTTAATTTCGCTTTATTTACTTGCCGCGTTAATTAATGGACGTTGGCGCGAGAACAAAAAGACCGAGTAATGCGGTCCGCGTGCACGCGCGTCCTCGCAGTCCGCGCGGAAAATTGCCACGCGGTCCCTCTTGTCGTCGTTTCAACTCCTCGGTTGCTCGACCACGCGCGCGACCGCTGACAGCATCTCGCGGCCAATCCGAGAGTTCACGTTGGCAAAGATTTCAGCCGACGTTTGGTGTCGTTTCCTCTGGTTGACTGGCAGTGATTTGCTGGAGATTGGAGAGAGTTTTGCTATTAATTTTAAGAGGGTGAGTTTCAATCAGAAGGGAGAGAATCATACTTCACGATGGAAGAGATTTTAGTGACGTTTGGTGTCGTTTTCTCTAGTCCACTGGCAGTAATTTGGTGGACATTGGAGAGAATTTTGCTATTAATTTTACGTGAGATTTAATTAGAAGGGAGAAAATCGTACATTTCACGATGGAAGATATTTTAATGACATTTGGTGTCGTTTTCTCTGGTTGACTGAAGATTCTGGCAGTGATTTGGTAAAAATTGGAGAGAGTTTAGCTATTAATTTTAAGGGGGTGAGTTTTAATTAGAAGGAAGAGAATCGTACATTTCACGATGGAAGATATTTTAATGACATTCGGTGTCGTTTTTTCTGGTTGACTGGCAGTTTTGATGGAAATTGGAGAGAGTTTTGTTATTAATTTTAAGAGGGTGAGTTTTAATCAGAAGAGAGAGAATCATACTTCACGATGGAAGAGATTTTAGTGCCGTTTGGCGTCGTTTTCTCTGGTTCACTGGCAGTGATTTGGTGGACATTAGAGAGAATTTTGCTATTAATTTTACGTGAGATTTAATTAGAAGGGAGAGAATCGTACATTTCATGGTGGAAGATATTTTAATGGCACTTGGTGTCGTTTTCTCTGGTTGACTGAAGATTCTGGCAGTGATTTGGTAAAATTTGGAGAGAGTTTAGCTATTAATTTTAAGGGCGTGAGTTTTAATTAGAGGGGAGAGAATCGTATATTTCATGATAAAAGATTTTAATGACGTTTGGTATCGTCTTTCTTGTTGACTGGCAGTTTTGATGGAAATTGGAGAGAGTTTTGCTATTAATTTTAAGGAGGTGAGTTTTAATCAGAAGGAAGACAATCATACTTCATGATGGAAAAGATTTTGGTGCCGTTTTCTCTGGTTGATTGAAGATTCTGGCAGTGATTTGGTAAAAATTGGAGAGTTTTGCTATTAATTTTACGAGGGTGAGCTTTAATCAGAATCATATTTCATGATGGAAGAGATTTTGTTATCGTTTTCTTTCTGCTTGACTGAAAATTCTAACAGAGATTTAGTTGGAGAGAGTTTTCACTATTAATTTTAAGGGGGTGAGGTTTAATCAGATTGGAAGAGATTTTAGTGACGTTCGGTATCATTTTCTCTGGTTGGTTGAAGATTGTTGCTAATTTGAACAAGTTGAGTTTTAAAAAGGTTAAACGTCAAAAAAGAGAGAATCATATTTCATGTTAGAGAAGATTTTAACGACAGTAGATTTGTAATTATTTTCGATAGAAATGTTAATTTTAGGAGGAAGGTTTATACTTTGTAACTTTGATATCCTGAGATCATCAGGAAACGGGACACTTGGCGAATTTGTGATTTTCCGGAACATTTGATGTCATTTTCAATGGTCGATTTCAGTATTGTATCCTTAAGACAGAATTATGAGTTTGGCAGTAGTATACTTAAGACAGAATCAGTTAACAGGATCAAATTTTTACGTAATAATTCTAGCGGAATTGAAGTTAAAATTCTTGCATCAAAACTGTAGAAGCTTTCAGTAGAAGTTCGGAACTTTACAAGGGATGAAAGTGTAAATTCGTTGAAGAACGTTTCAGAAAAATATTTCAGAGTACAATTCGCTTTTAACTTTGCTTTTAAATCAGTTTAAGTTCCAGGGTGCGGCGAAAATGCGACGAAAATTTAACCTCGTTCCAGAAAAAATTTCCTGTCGCTACCGAATAGAGCTGCGAAGTTTCTAATTTGGCGCCTGACGCCTTTTACAGAATTGAAATTTCAGAGATGCAATTTAGAATTGAATATCTGAATACAAAGCTATGTCACCATCAATTTCATTAAACGAGATTATACAATTAATCATTCAGTTGCCAAGAAAAGACAAATTTGAAACTTTATTTTTACAAGTCTGCGGCGCAAATTTAAAAAAAAAAATCTACCGAAATTCCAATATCCAAAATAAAAGTAAAAATAACTCTGTAAATTTTCTAGATCCAAGATCAGGGATCTGAATCTAGAAAATTTTCGTAATTCTAGATTCCGAAATCAAATCAAAAAAGTGAAAGAACACCGAGTCCAAATTCTAGAAACCCAACACCATCATTTATCTCTACGTCTCAAGATCAGTTGATCGGTATGGTTACTGAACGATTCAAGGATTAAGCGACGTTGCAACAAACTTGCGTAAGTCGCGAGTCTTCATTTCCTTGAGTCAGCATCTTGACGTTATCTCGCGCTATCGACCATCTGAAAGTTACTCACGATAACTCGATAAAACGACGAGACACGTCGTCACTGTCGTCTTCCTAATTCCCGAACAAAAGCGAGCTCGCTCGCTAGGAAAATAAACAACGAACGGCAAAGGCAGCGGCCGCGTGAATCGAAGTCGACGAAACTGAGTTATATGGCGCGATCCGACGTGACGTACGATCAGAAAGCGATTTAATAAATTTCACGCGGCGCCCCGATGACAGCCGTGTCACTGGCAGACACACGGACGATCGTTGCCACGCGCGGATCCGCCAAGATCGCGGACGATCGACCAGTTCAAGTTTGTCATTAATCGTCTGGATCGACTGGCAGGCGCCGCTTTTCACCGATGTAGCCTCCGTTCAACCGGATTGAGGGGGATCGAGATCGAGAGGGATCGAGAGGACTCGAAGAGAATGGTGGACAACGTGTGTTGCAGTGATTTTTGCTCGCGATTCTGCGACGGAGGGAAGCTGACAGTGTTTAATCTCTCTCGGTCGGTTTTCCACGTTCACCTTGTTCCCTTGTAATCGAAAATTTCTTTGCTTGCTGTGACTTTCGAGTTCTTCGAGCGATGGAATGATTGGAACGACACTGTTCTACAAATCGTTATGATTGATGTGATGGTAATAATTAGAAAGAGAAATGTGATTTACGCAGTTGTGCATTTTGCCTGAATGGAAAGTGGTAAGGACGCACGTACATTTTTAAGTGATTGGAAGAGAATTTTGTAAAGTAATTTCAAAGTAGTAAATAAATAACAATTCTAAGTAATTTAAAATAATTGTAAAGTAATTTCAAAGTAGTAAATAAATAACAATTCTAAGTAATTTAAAATAATTGTAAAGTAATTTTAAAGTAATAAATAAATAACAATTCTAAGTAATTTAAAATAATTGTAAAGTAATTTCAAAGTAGTAAATAAATAACAATTCTAAGTAATTTAAAATAATTGTAAAGTAATTTTAAAGTAATAAATAAATAACAATTCTAAGTAATTTAAAGTAATTGTAAAGTAATTTTAAAGTAATAAATAAATAACAATTCTAAGTAATTTAAAATAATTGTAAAGTAATTTTAAAATAATTTTAAAGTAACAATAATACGTAATAATAATTGTAAAGTAACTTTAAGTATAAATTAAAATTTGAAACGCGTCGTGTCGGCGGGTATAGCTGTTCCAGAATTGAAAGAAGTTTAAAATAATTGATTGACGAATCATAATTACAGTTTCTTAAGTTTTTAATTTAAAAGGAAATTGATGTTTCATTCGCAATGGAGCGCAGAACTAAACTAAACGTCGAATTAAGAGAAAATATATAAAGGTAAGTAAATGAAGGAATACGCGAGTAAAATAAAATGAAATACTGATTTCTTTAAAAGAATGTAGAAAGATATATTTTGTACCTGTTCAGAATTAAAAAAAAGTACTTCAAGAAAGAAATACTGTTTGAAAGAAATTGAAAAGAATTTGCTGATTGATGTGCAAACCACGAAAATTTGTACCTGCGGTGCAGCGAAGAACAATTTCTGTTTCCAACTACCCCTACCGTGTGCAGAGGGAAACCTTGAATTTCACATTTCTCCCAGGTATATTTACACACGTGCCACTGTATTTTACAAAACCAGGCAAAAAATATCATTCTTATTTCCCTGTTTTCACGGAACTCCGCCGGACGAAGAAGAGAAGAAGAAGAAAAAACCCTCTCCAGTAATAAGTGAAGACAAATAAAATAACGCTAACAGAGTATAAAGCTTTCGTTGTTCCCGAAAGAAAACGCGTACAAAAGTGGCTGGAAAGAACGCGAGAGGGAAAAGAAAAAAGACGAGGAAACTCGCTCCGGTTTTTCAAGGTGCGCTGAAAGCGCCAATTCGTTCAGAAATCTACACCCTCGTGGCCTTTGGCAGTCTCTTTCGTCGTCGAAAACCCGTTATCGGCTCGCGGTATTTGGCTAACAAATTAAACGGCCAGGCGCACACCACCATGGCACGATTTACAAAATGGCGCGTAACAGCCTCGTCGAAATTTCGCGTATAGAGCCCGCCTGTCCAATTTATAGCTCTCGGTGTTTTCGCAAACCAAGTTACCGAGCGTAATTTAACCTCTTGCGCTGCCACGCACGTTGAGAATTTCTTTTGCTCGAAAATTGCAACATTTCCCAGAGTTTCAAGTACATTTAAATATAACCCAGCAAAATAAATGACAAATTTGTTACTTCTACGTCATTTTTCTGTCCGGTGATATTGTTCTTTTAAAAAAGAAAGCGACGAGTTATTGTACACACGTTTCGGTCACTCGTTACGGTCCGCGAATCAGTTGCCAGCGTAAGGAGGATGATCTCACGATTTCTTGAAAAATCGCGTGACAAGATACGACTGAATACCCGTGGAAAAAAGTACAAAGTATCGGGGGATCGTGTCGAAAATGCATTTTGACGAATCCGCTTTTACATTTAGATTCGCCCGCACAGTTGAATGCTACACGCTGCGGCAGCTGAATTTATTTCTATCTCACGAATCTACGATTTCGATTTATTTTCATTTCAGCCTGGTTCCGAGAGTGATTTTTACGTTCGACATTTATGCGATAGAGTTTACCTCTCTCTTCAGCGAGGCTAAATTGAAATTTTCCGTGCAAATTTATTTTAATCTCCTTTCTCTTCGTTTCTCGTTCGGATTCAGTTTTCGATTCGCTCACTGAATTTCGAACAGCCTTCGCTCTGTTTTCTGAATTTCGACTGAATGTTTAGAGTGATATTTCTTCTTATCATACGAAGGTTATATTGTACATTATGCTCGAAGAAAAAAAGAAAAAAATACGACCAGTAAAGGATTTCAAGTTTTCTGCACGGTGATTAAAGAAACCTCGAGACTGTGTTCTAACTCTGACAATTGTTCGAAGATTTTAAATTGATATTAGCTTCGTCGTGCCGCCCAACTTTGTGATTCCCTTCGAGAAACTTCCCGAGGGAGATAATTACGTTACCATACGTGCTATGATTGTTCTGGAAAACTTTTTCAGGCTTCGTCCAATTTTACACGAACTGCCATGAACTTTGCACTCGAGCGTAAGCGACGTGCTCTGCCATGAACTTCATGAAACTAAAGCACGAATAACCACTTGGATTTTCATTCTTACGCGATTATACGGCGGGAGCACGAAAGGAAGCAGAGGGTCGTTGAAGATTTTTGTTAAATTATCAAGATTTTCTTAAACGAGAATACATCTAACAATAAGAATCTTTGTTGCGGTATTAATGTAGCAAATAATAATAATACCAATACCAAAACATATTGCGATATCAATACAACGGAAGAAAGTTTCAACTATACGCAATTTCTTTGGAACGTGAAATATTATAATATTGCATTATAATTTAATGATATCATATTAATTAATCAATGTTATCTCTACAATAACGTATCGTGGTATTAATTAATATTCATTCATTCGTTGAATATAATTATTTCAAACGACACAATATTTCCTGCTGTATGCAATTCTTATTTCTTGAAAACATGAAATATTTAAATGAATATGTTATATCATATAATATAATATATAATACAAAATTAAATATTCAGATAAATATTAATATTGCATAAAGCAGAAACTTCGTGTCTATATGATGTTAGTAATATTCGTAGTTATAGTTTCTACAGTGTACGCAATTTTTTCTCCAAAAAATGAATATAATATTATATGATGTAATATAATATATAATATAAAATTAAATATCCATATAAATATTTCATGTCATGAAGAAATTGCATACTGTAGAAACACTTCGTGTCTATATAATACTGATAATATTCGTCATGTTATGTAATATAATATATAATATAATATATTATATAATATATAATACAATATAATGTAATATAATATAAAATTAATTATTCATATAAATATTTCATGTCATGAAGAAATTGCATACTGTAGAAACACTTTGTGTCTATATAATACTGATAATATTCGTCATGTTATGTAATATAATATATAATATATAATATAATGTAATGTAATATAATATAAAATTAAATATCCATATAAATATTTTATGTTATGAAGAAATTGTATACAGTAGAAACACTTCGTGTCTATATAATAGTGATAATATTCGTCATATTATGTAATATAATATATAATATAATGTAATATAATATAAAATTAAATATCCATATAAATATTTCATGTTATGAAGAATTGCATACAGTAGAAACACTTTGTGTCTATATAATACTAATAATATTCGTCATGTTATATAATATAATATTACAATATTATATATTATATAGCCAGTTGCGGCTATACTATATTTAACTGAGTATTTAATTCCACATTTTGCAATGTTACCAATAAAGGTAGCGCAATATGGAACCGCCAAACCCACAACTCGAATTTCGGACACATTTCACAACGAAACTAAAGAAGGAAAGTAAGGAAATTCTATAGAGATATAATTACAATAATTTAGGATATTTTTAGGATGTTTCATGTTACATAGATAATCCGAAACGTTCGATACTCCGCAAGAATAATTGCCAGATCAGGATAGCGAATGGACTGTGGAATTAGTCGCTTCGCAATTCGTTAATTGCTAATTGGGTTGGAAAGCTATTTGTGATGTGTTCTGACTGCGCCGCGATGCAGTTCGTTCGGAAAGAAAGATATCGAGGGAGGCGAGTTCTTTCTCGAGGAAAAGAGCAGAGAAGAATTAAAGGCGGATTGCCTTCGCAAAAAACGGACGTAAATTTCAATGGAATAATCATTGTAGTAATGGAACGATCATTGTATATATTTGTTGTTTCGCGTGCTGCTTCATCACGAATTATTCCATTGCGCGTTTGTCCCTTCGATGGTGTGATTTTTGTTGATTAATGCATTTGAGACGAGGCGAACGATGGGAAAAACGGAGGGCGACTCTTTTGGCAGGGACGAATGTAAATCTTGGATGGAATAGTTATTACATTGACGTGTGTATTGTTTCATTATGAATTATTCTGTCGATTTGTATTACACGTTTTATTATTATTATTATTTTTTTTTAAATCGCTTCAAACACGTGCATTTAATTGGGCAGTTAAATCACCGCGAACGAACAAAATCAAAGCATCGATATATTGTACGGCAAAGAGTATAAAATTTAGCCGCGCGAGTACAATGGAAAAAGAAAAGAAGAGGGAAAGCGAAACAGTTTATTTAATTCGGCTTATTTCTAGAACCATCATCAAATTAGCCTCATTTCGTAGATTGTAAAATAAAGAGTTAAACGCGTACCCGAGTATTTTCTTTCTTTTTCGTATCTTACACGTTAATTAATTTACTCAATTTCGCTCGAGTGAAAATTTCACTTCGCGTTCAAATTTTAATTGGGATAATATTATATTAAACCCCGTTGTTTCCTGGAAGGTTTTAATCTTCGTTGGATTGACGAATTTTTGGAAAGATAAATAGATTTCTCCCCCCCCCCTTTTTGAAGAGGGAGGGAAAGAGAGAAAGGAAGAAAAAAAGAAGAGTAGATAACGTAGATAGCGTTCCAGAATCGCGTCTTGGGTCACTGATTTGTGAAACCTGATCTGCACGAGAATTCGGGGAGAGAATGTACGTTCAGCCACGTTAATAATCGTAAACCCCCGCCGCTTAATTTCACACTAGATCTGCGCCACCGTTGATTGCACGGACCGGAAACTGCCGTGATCCTCCGTTACGAATAATCACGCGATAGATCGGACGCAGTTGATTAAAACCGGCGGTGGCTCGAAACTATTCGCCGTTACGGTGAAAAATAGACCAGAGGAATAAGAGAAGAAAAATTGAAACGAGAACGAAAGGAAGCGAAGAGCCAAGCGCAAATGTGCGTTGGTATTAATTAGGTTGCATTCGGGGAATTTATTTTATTTCTGACAAATTCAGCGGAAGCACAGATATTTAACAGCAAGAGAAGAAGAGGAAAGAAATCGGCGTATTGATTTCTCTTCTTTCAACCACGTTAACTATAAAATTTCGTCGGGGGGATTTTGAACCAATTAAAAATATATTCGAGCGATTGGTATACTCTTACGATCTAAAATTCTAAATTTCCTGAAATTTTCCCGTAATTTCCAGCGAATGGAAACATTTTTGTAAACAGCGATGTAATTTTTAATTGTAATAAACGTAGCTACCTGTATTGAATATTTAATGCAATTCCATTATGTAAGATGTTTGCGACCGTAAGCGACTCCGCTATAACCCATCTTCGGGAAATGTATTTGGTGGCTGTGGAGGAGGACGCGACGCTTTTCGTCGGCAACAACGCGCCGAACATCGCCGATGCAATCTCTAAGCACCGTCCCCTATGCAGGATAGTTTGTCTAAGCCTTATGACACTGGCTCTCCCGGCACCTATTCCGTGTCTATAGAGAGTGGATTTGGAACATCGATCGGTGCTTTCGGTTCATCGGGAATTTCGTTAGAAGCTCGCAACAGAAAGCACGACAGGATAGATTCACCGAGAATTAGTGAAAAGAATGCAGTAAGAGACACGCGACATACCGAGAAATTATAAACAAGCTCGTGATTGACGTAACGAATCAAATCAACCTGTCAAAATCGCGAGAAACTGTAGTATATATAATAGTATATATTGTGCAATCATCATATAATCATTATATAATGTTATATTTGGAGAATTAGTTAATAATTGTAATTATTACAATCCTTTTGTTTATAATTGTATGTACAGTGAATATTTTATTACTAGTTTATTACGACAGGTGTATTGCCACAAATAATTGTAATTGCTATTATATATAATTATATTATATATAATTGTTGTTTATAATTATATGTTGTTATATAACTGTAATAGTTGTTATATTATTATTATAAATATGTTATTCAACACAGTTTACCTATATTTACATTTTATATGAGAATAATCTCCGGTTAATTATTCTTTTCTTTCATTTCTAGTATTAATTGAATTCAAGTACAAATTTTCAAACTCGATTCTCTCGGAATCTCAAGTCGAAAAATTTGATTTCCCCTGCCTCATTTCCCTTTATTCTCCAATTTTCCCAGTTTTAACTATTATAAGATATTTTTTCGCCTTATGTACTGATACTTATCTTTGAAAGCGACTACGGCCCATTAGAATACCCAATGTGAGAAAATGTTGCAATCTTTCCATCACCTTATACAAAATTCCAAAATGGCAGAGTTTTGGTTGTTACGTGACCGAGAACGAGAGGCGTATTACCAGATCAGTCCAGCCATAGGATCTGCTTCAGTATTCTTTCCCCGGGGGGATGTTCGTCCTTCGGTATTCTTCAGCGCAACGATTAAAAATGACAGCCTCGAAGATCGTATCGCGACCGCTCTCGTAAAAACTAGGGATATCAATTAAGTTATGACGGACGAACTCGTTTAATTACAAGACGCGGGGCCGACTGGGTTTAATTGCAGGCCTCCGTTTCTGCACCTGTACCACTGCATCCGAAATTAACCTTGCTTCGCGCGTTGTTGCGTCGAGGTTTGTGTGAGAGAGAGAAAGAGAGGTCCACGATGGCGATGAATAACAGGTTGAATGGGAGAACGAGTGAATGGACGAGCGAAGGAGTCACTGAACGAAGAAAGAAACAGAGACGCGAACGAGAGAGAGAGGGAGAGAGATTGGACGAGATTCAGAAGAGAAGGAGAAAAAGTGAAAGGGAAAAGGCGGAGGCCGAAGGAGAATCGGTAAAACGATCGTTGCGTATTGCGCAATGGATCATCCTTATTTGGAATCTGGCTGAGAGGAATCGAACGACAGATTTGCGTCAGCTCGTGATTTGGTATTTCGACATTGTCGTTTGAGCTTGTTTCATTTCCTTGAAACTCCTCCGTAATTTTTGAGGAGACAATTCGTCGAGTTTGGTTTGAAATTTTGCTTCTCACTGGTGTCTTTTCTTCTCTTGATTCATTCCAAAGATCTCGTGAAATTGCTCGAGTGTCGTACTTATTTTTCATCTTGCCGGCACAGTTGACGATCTCTCCAAAACAGAAATTCTACCAAAATGTCAACTTTCCCAATTCAACGAAAATATATATTCCACCTCGTTCTCGTTCTTGTCCAGTCTCGAACAGAAACGTTCGTCGAAGCAGAAGAATTTCTTAATTACCAGAAACAAGGTTGCTTTTCCACAACTACTTCCACGAACCGCTGCTTCGTCCAAATTCCAAAGAATAATTCCAAAAAAATCCCCTCCAACCGAAAAGTATGCTTCACCTCGCAAGATGGCACGAGGGTCTTGTCGATCCTAATCTTTCAAAACATTCTCACGTGCACCATTTTTCCCATGTTATCGAAAAGAAAAAGAAAAAAGAAAAGGAGAGGCGAACGAGTGACAGTGAGAGATCCGCCTCTGTTTGGAGAACAGAAAAGCGGCATGGTCGCCGGTGAAAGAGGCTCAATGGAGGGTTTTTGAACAAGAGAGAGAGAGAGAGAGAGAGAGAGAGATAGGCCATCGTTCATTTAGTCTATCCTCGAGTGGCTCTAATAACTCTAAGACTGCCGTCGGTTTGAGTGGCAGCCGAGGCACAGCTTATTATTCAACGATCACGTTTGCTCGAGTGGGACAGGATGTTCAAAGTGGCCGGGCACTTCATCCCCCCCTCTCGGTTGGATTTAAATGTCGCCTCCACTGTTTACTGCTCAATTATGAGCGCGGTTGATGGCGTCTCCCGTGTGTTTGTGTGAACATCATCTCAAAATTCTCGGGCGCCGTATGAAAATTTATTCGACGTTGGATGGATCGATCAGCTTGCGGCTACGCGAGCTTAATATAAATATGAAATGAGTAATAGTTAACATCTGAAATACATAATAAATAGATTCTTAATGCTACAAATATTACTATAGTATTACTGTAAAATGTAATATTATATTATATTACTTTTATACTATAAAATATAATATTATATTATATTGCTTTTATGTTACTTATATTACTTATGTCGTATTGCTATATAATATAATGTAACTAATATAAAATATTATATTACAATACTTTTATATCACTTATATTATATTACTATATGATATAATGTAAATATAATATAAAATATTATATTATATTACTTTTATGTTACCTATATTACTTATATCATATTACTATATAATATAATATAAGTAACAAAATATTATATTATATTACTATATAATATAATGTAAATATAATATAAAATATAATTTATATTATATTACTTTTATATTACTTATATTACTTATATCATATTACTGTATAATATAATGTAAGTAATATAAAATATTATATTATATTACTATATGATATAATGTAAAAATAATATAAAATATAATATTATATAATATTACATTATATAATATTGCTATAAAAATATACAGTAATATTTAAGAATATTTCATCAATGTGACCTAAAGAAGTGCATTGTACAAAGTATCCTTGTCAGAAATTTATTTCCACGCTGATGGAAAACTCGCGATATTGATAAATGCAACTGCGAAAATTGACGAGTAAAATTCTGTTTGAAAATTCGATATTTAAACATAGATCAGCGGTAATTTTACCGGACCACGAACAAGATAAGCTTCCTCAATGTTCCACTGGGTTATTAAGGTTTGCCCTTACGATAAGATCTGAACGTGTCGAGGCAATGTGCAACGTTGGTGGTAGGTCGTCCGGCAGAATCTATTACGCACAGTAGAACTTCCGTTATCTGGACTTTCATTAGCTGTAGCTTCGCTAGATTGCTCTATTATTCTGTTAGCTAAACATTCCATTACGTGTTATCTGATACAATTATTCTACTTTAAGCTGAGGTACCTTTTATTTCCTGGCAGGGAAATTTAAGAAAAAAAGAAACAGGAAAAGAAAGCGACGTTTCACTTCTAATTTCTCTACTCTCTGGATTTTTATTCTCATCGAGAGAAGTTCGACTCGATGTAGTTTCCTTTTTTCCCCAAAACAGTTTAATTTAATAAACCATTATTAAACATTTTTCAACTTCAAGTACAAATTTATGAAATTTATTAATTGCTTTCATAATAGTTGCGTCTTTGATAGAATTGTCTACGATAGAATTGGGAGGTTCGTATCGAGAAAATTTCGAAGAAAAATTTCAACTATTGCGTCCAGCTTAGCGTTGGCTGAGAACGTAAATCAGTAATGGAATACTCTGTAGAGGTATATACGTATAGAGAGAGCTGTGCAGAAGGATCAACCACGTTCTTGGAAGTTCGAGGTCGTTGTTATACGCCACTAAAGTGGCATCAAAACATTCCAACAATTCGCATAGCCAGACCGAATGCAGATTAAGATCGACGGTGAAACAGGTTGGCTTTTAGAAACTGGCAAATATTCGAATGAATTCCGTTTAAACGGAACGCCAAACACAAATCAGAGTTACTACATCGTTCTCGAATTATCTTAATCGCATCTTGTATCTCTTCCCCCCTTATTTTCTTACTATCTCTATTCCCCTTTTATTTTCTAGCTTAACTGTTATACTAAAATTATTATATGACATATTAGTCTACCTATCATACTAACTATTGCAGATATTTAGATTACAATATAGTATATAATAATCTTAGTGTAATAGTTATTACACTATAATGGCTTAACTATTATACTGAAATTATTATACACTAGCTTAACTAGCTAAAATTATTACATAATAGCTTAACTAGCTAAAATTATTATATAATAGCTTAACTATTGTACTAAGATTATTATACACTATATTGTAATCTAAATATCTGTAATCTATATATATCTAAAATCAATAATATTAATTATTATATTATTGTATCATATTGAATTATCCATTATTTCTAAATGACTGTTTGTTATACGTATAATATTATCTTTGTTTTTTATATTCTAATATATTTAATCAAAGGATTTTTAAACTTCATTATGCAGTTATTAATCCCAATTATTAATTGACGTTTTTGTAGCTCTTATTTCTTTTTATTGTTCTTATTGTTTTTCATTTTTGTAAATCTTCTGTCTACTCGTTTTTGAAGATTTCTTTCCCCAAGTACAATATTTAAGAAAATTACAGTTATCCTTAAAATTTTTATTCTGAAATTTCCATTGTTTCTAGGTAATTATTTAACGTACGTCTAATATTATCTTTGGACGAATAAAGAATTTCTAAATTTCATTCGCATTACATAATTACTAATCTAAATCCCAATCGTTCGATTACAATAATTTTTATTTTTCTGATGCCATTTCTTCGGACATAATAATTTCGAATTTCTGCAACTTGGTGCCATTTCCATTGAAAGCAAGTCACAGTCAGCCTCGCCTTCATTAGCCCTGTAACTATTTGAAATCCCTCGGTCAACGGGATGAATTCGCCTCGCGAGAAATGCAATTTCCTGACAACGTGCTGAACTTCCCCGGTTGAAAAGATACCGCGAAGAAAAACAGAAAACAAAGCAAAATCGAAATAAAGGTAGAGGAGAAACGCCACGCGTCGTTTCGGATATATAACCGTTCGGTTCGTAAATGTTCGAATTACTTCTTGTCGAAATGAATTTCATCGAGCAGCCTTTCAATTCTCCGAGCGATATTGTATTTCAGCAAGAAACGTGACGCGTAAATCTTGAGGAGGCGAGCGAGCGAACAACGGAAATTTATCTCGCGGCTGGATGCAGAGCGATCGATCGATCGATCGATCGATCGATCGCGTCTCGAACATTAGACGGCCGGCGCTGTTTCAGGATTTATTGAACTTTAGCCCGCTAGTATGTATGTATCCTTCGTCATTACCATTTAAGCCATTTATCGCAACTTTGTTGCGCCGTATTCAATCAGGGACAAGAATCTCCACTGGGAGAGGGGAGGCGTACACACACGATCATTGTACCGATACGACAAACTCTGGAAAACCGTATCGGCGTTGTATCCTCTCGAATGAGGCACGAAATCGGAGCCTTCACACACGCTTCGTGCATTCGGTAAAGTTTGAATCTAGTTGAAAATTACGTAATCCCCGGGCGCGTATGTGTTATCAGTTTCATTCGTTCCACGATGCTGGCCAGAGCAGTTTTCCTTGTCTGACGACTGTTTACGATCGGTTTAACATTGGAATGACGAGATTTTTTTTGTCGCAATATTTTCTCGGTTTTAAGTATATTTAAGTAAAACAAATGATAAATTTATTGCTTCTCGATAATTTCTACCCAGTGACATCATCACCGACGAGTTCGAAGAGAAAGCGACGAATTATTGTGTACGGTTCCGGTCACTCGTTATGGTCTGCAATCAGTTGGCACCTCTTGCGCTGGAACGACGTGCCACGCACGTCGAGAACTTTTTATCCCGAAATTGCAATATTTCCTCAGTTTTAAGTATATTTCAGTACAACCCAGACAAAACAAATGATAAATTTACTACTTTTCAATAATTTCTATCCAGTGACATCGTACCGGCGAATTATTGTGTACGGTTCCGGTCGTTATGGTCCGCAATCAGTTGCCAGCGCAAGCGGTTAAGGGTGTTACGTGCGTTTGAAGAAAGTCAGAGAAGTCGAATTTCATCAAAACTCGAATTTTATTGAACTCTGAATGTTGAGATTAGATTCCTGAATTTTCGTCGTTTAATTCAACGTTCAATAAAATGATGAAAAACAGAAAAAAGAAATCGTACAACAGGTGTTGTAAAGGGGAGACTTCAATCTTCGAAACGATAGTGAACCCCGTTACGAGAAAACATATTTGACGTTTGAATATTTTGAAATAATGATAAAATACGTGTATTACGACGATATTACAGCTCGTAAACGGTTCGTTGCTAAATATAAATGGACCTCTAATTTGAAATTGTAATGTGTAGTTTCTGGCCAGCGAATTAGGATCACTCGGAATTTTCATTTTTAAATCGAACGGGACTGAGCGGAATTTAATTACAAACTTTGTTAAGTATTGCAACGCAACGTATTAATAATTTATGTATTACTGTACGGTAATTACTGCAATTGCTACACCGTTATTTGTTAAATATTTATAGGGCGAGAATGACAGAATTCTCGTAATAAATAGACTGGCAGATTTATATGCATTTTTTTTTTTTTTTTTTGGAAAATTTACACACCAAGCGTAATAATATTTTTACTAATTTATGACAATTTCTGTGATACAATAACATACAATTTTCCATCGAGATTCCACACTTTCAATTTCTACTTTCGAAAATATGAATTTTGAAAGATTTATAAAAATCTACAATCTAGTGATAAATGACAAAGCATAATATGAGAGTCGATACGAGAATCTTATTGAAAGAATTATTATTGGAGTTGTGAGAAAAGGCAGACATCGTCACAGTATAATATATTTACAACATTGTACGCACTTTATATTCACACTACGTGCACGTTACGTGTACACTTCAACGAAGCAGTTAATAAAACATTATTATTAAACTGCGTTCAGAGCCTGTAGTTCCAACTAAAAACTTGCGAGTGATCCAGATTCAACACCTACAAGCAATAATCATCTTTCTATTTACAACTTCTCTCGCTTCTGTAGAGATATATTTTCACGACATCAGAAATCGATCTCTCGTTCGTTCCCGTCCCTCGGAAATGTATCCACTTACTTCTAAATTATTCTCATTCGTCAGAAATTTATTTCTTTACTCTCCTCTCTGTTTTCATTTTGCAATCATTCGTACACGAGAGATAACGGCTAACAATAACGCTCCTCCCTTTTTTTTTTTCTTTTCCTTGCGGCAGACAAACGAGAAAACTTCAGGCCAGCGAAGCTTAAACTTTGCTAACTTTATTACCGCGAACTTCGCGAGTGGAAAACGTCGCGGCGGTAGCTGCGTCTTACTTAGCATTGCATGCTGATTGCCGGAAGAATGAGCTGCCCCCCAGCTGTCGTAAATTTCAAACGCGCGCGCTAATAACAATTTAGTCCGAGGACAAGAGCCGAAACGAGACGCTTTCCGGTTCCTATCGAGCCACGACAATTAGAACGGACGTTGTTCCAACGCTTCTAACGCGCTCCTTATCTTCCCGTTTAATATTTAACTGCGGACGAAATTCACGTTTTTCCATCCGAAGCGAAATCTCGGGGAAAATACAATAGCTTGGGATAATTGCTGAATAAATTGAACAATTCAATGAAAGAAGCTGTCGTTCGCGTTAATAAATATTTCGAATTAGATCAATCGGTATTCATTCTCGAACACCGACTCGTACAAGCCGCAAGTGGCTGTGCGCCTAGCGTCGAAAGTTTAGCGATATTCGACGTTAAGCAAACAGAGTGCGGACCACCGCTAGGATGGGTGAGCCTAGCGAGTAGTTATGACAACAAGCGTCTGGGGTAACGGGGATCGCTGCCATCAGTGACTCTGAGACGAAACGCATAACCTTTCCTCACCTTACCCACATCCTACATCCTTCCAGCATCCTCGCCATAATTGATAATAAAAATGAAAATATATGTAGAATATAAGATACTATAGATACTTTCAAATCCCTTCAAATGTATCCTCCACCGTCGTCCATTGTCCTCTGAATTTACATCTCGAAGCGCAGAGTCATATTTAATTTTCGTACCAATTAAACGTCGCAATTGAACATGGCCGAGGAAATTACACACACAGTCAGCGACGTACGAAAAAATTCGTGAAATTCACGGGTTCGGAGCAATTAGTTTGTAATTTTCGCCGCAAAAGAAGCAACTGAAATGGCCACGCAAAGGCCATCGACGAAGCGAAATTAATGAGACGCACGTTGCCCTTGTATTATTATTATTCCCAAGCGTGAAGGAATTTCCCTCCAACTCGGAAAAATGTTACCTGTCAATTTTTACCACGGGCTGGATATTTTGACAAACTGGGAAATAGTACTTGTTAATTGTAGTTCGTAATTAATAACAAAAGACAAGTGTATATTATAGCGTACAATGTGTCGTTCTCAATTTCTTTCAATTATTGCGCAGTATTCGATTTTATCGCGGGCATAAAATTTCAAGCTAGCAAAATTTGTGTTCCACGAGAACATGGTGCAATTTATCTTTGAGGTGAATGAAATGACACACGTGAAAAGAAACGGACAACTTCTGTTCAAAGGATCGATGATCGGATTCACCTGCCTCTCTTGAAAGACAAACCCTTTTATGACTGAAAGTACCAATGAATTTTTTACCAGAAAGAAAAAGAAAAAGAAAACAGGAAATCGCCAACAAAATTCCCATTAGGACGACAGATTGTTGAGACTAATTACACGCGTTTCGACCACAATCGGGCAAAGAAAAGCCAGTGCAAAATGGGCAACATCAAAGAGCCGGTTCTCCCTTTAGTAGCGAAAGGGTTGAAAGAACAATGGACCGGCATCTTTCAAGTAAAAATACGACGTGTTTTAAACGCCACGGGGCAGAGCCAACGGCGCTAATGTAATGAAACAGGAAGAACACACGGGGGCAATCGGTTCAAGAATTCTCGGCGCTGCTTTAATTTTCGCAAAATAAGACAACCCTCCTCGAGTCGTTCCGTTTGGGAACAAGTGAAATTTTCCCATGGTAGCTGCCATTCAATATGGCTCCTAATTCCTGGCTATCCTATACTTCTCTTCTTGAAATTTTCAATCGTTAAACACTGTTCTCCATTTTTCTTTTTTCTATTTATTCTTCGATGAATTAAAAGTCGCAAGAATTTGGTACGGGTATTTAATATTCTTTACCAATTCGAATATACGAATTTGTTATAATTTGTTAGTTGGAATATGACGCAGAATGATCGATCATTATCGTATGATAAACTTGGAAGTCGAAATTACTGTAGGTATTAATAAATTCTTTGGTCTCTTCGTAATTCAAAACTTAGAAGAAATCTAACTTTTAAATTTAAATTAAAGAACCTGAGAGTTGATCAGATTTAACAGTTAATCAATTAAAAATTCAATATTTACTCCTCTTTCTGCAAAAGTCTCGAAAGAAAGTTAATAAAATGACACGAAATCTTAACAACAACCCTTAGTGATTATAGTCTTCGTCGAATATAAAATTCGTTCAATACCAAAAACTGAACAACCGAGTTGTTTCTCTTTCTACAAAAATTAACGAAACCTCAATAACAATCCTC
Organism: Tetragonisca angustula; assembly: GCA_036937485.2. Classification (NCBI taxonomy): domain Eukaryota; kingdom Metazoa; phylum Arthropoda; class Insecta; order Hymenoptera; family Apidae; genus Tetragonisca; species Tetragonisca angustula. The sequence continues at coordinate 83,421 of JAWNGG020000223.1, forward strand.
AACGATTAATATATATATTTGAACCACAGGTTCTTCATCCAATATAAAATTCGTTCAATATAAGAAAACTCAACAACTAAGTTATTTCTCTCTCTCTCTCTCTCTCTGCAAAAATATCGAAAGAAAATTCCTTCGACGCTGAAAATTCGACAACTACTTCTTCCCCCAAATGAAACTAACATTTAAAATACCATCAAACACCCTCGAAGGTTGTCGAATCGCGAATTCCTCGTCAAATTTGTCGTCGATAATGTCCTCTCCAAACGCACGTATTTTAATTTGCGCGCCGTTTTATGTGCAATTGACCATCGATAAAGAAACACGCGGGGCTTTAACACGCGAGTGCGCGGCCGATCGCGTCGCCGGATAATTTTAATGGATTGCAGGTCGAGTGAAATTGCATGGGCGGTTCGTCGGCGGCTATAATTATCATCGGCTGACTATCAGGCCTTCTGTCATTTACAGTAAATTTACATTTCCCATTGATAGAGGCGACTTTGACGGGCGGAACGCAGAGCGTGCTGCCAGCGACACCCGACATCCGCTTCAAACGTTATCGTCGCGCCTCCGAAAGGGGTGAACGCGTCAGGCTGAACGCCACTACTCATTTCAAATCGTTAACTTGGCGATTTTTCACTCGTGTTTAATCCCGCTTCGTTCCTCGAGCTCTTCTCTTTTCGACAAAATGAAATAAGATTCTTTTTAATAAAACTGAGAGGAGATTATTAAGTTTCGATTCGTATGTCACTGAAAGAACTGTACATACAATAGTATTACTTTCAATTGTAGAAAATTTTTAATAGATGGCACATCTTCCGTTCTAATTTAAAAAAAAATTGTTTTATAGAATTTTTAAAGAAACTCGGACCAAAAATTCCTCTTATTTACAGTTCTTTTCAGTTAATTTTTATTATTAAATTCCAATTTTCTATGAAGAGGAATTCCTTCAATATTTTTCCATTGTCATATCTTCCATCTATCCTGTAATTTATTATTTATATATTTTCAATTTATATCGCGATAAATTACTTGTCAGTTATTGATTCTGAACGGGTTAAAGGGGAAACACGTTTGTTCGTTTCAAGATACTTTTGGCCCCGTTTCTTTCATTCGCGTGTCTGCGCTTTTATTAATTATTTTCTAATTTATTCTCCTCTCACCCCTTCAGAAGAGGAACAATTTACTTGACTCGAGAAGGTTAGGATTCCCAGATCGTTTCAAATATCGGATTTCTCTTACGAAGTTCGTTTCTGTGCTCCTATTTCATTTAGGTCAATTCGCTTCACGAAGAAATATTCTGCCAAAAGTTCTACGAAAATTTTTGTCCAGGTTCCCTCATCTCTCAAACGATAAAAAGTTCTCGTTCTATTTGGGATACAATCAGATTGTATTTTCGAATTTCTCTCCTCAATGCAGAAAATTTCTTCTCTGTGCCGAACGTTTTTTTATCCTATTTCAACAGAAAGAGTCAACTTGTTCCTCTCCTCTCTTATCGCCTCTCATTAAATTGCTTCAATTTTTTCCCAGCGCCCATGAAATTATATGAAAATATATTCAGACATTTCGGGAACGTTTCCTCCATGTGCGTTAGTCACATATTTTTCCTTTTTTGCAACGGGGATTGTTCAACGTTCATTTCACCCGCCGATTCATTCGCCGACACTTTCTGCTAAATTAGTTTAATGAACCATAATAATTTAATGAGAAATTATGAGCATTACTCGTGTAATTAGTGCAATTACGACAGCACGACGGTTATAATTTCATCCGCGATTATATCAGAAATGTTTCGTTCTCCTCCTCTCTTTATTACGTTTCTCCTTTTCTTTATTTTTTTTTTCTTTTCTTTTTCAACGAACTTACCTTCTACAAGAGAAGTTTGTCAAAGTAATGGCGCTGGTTGAAATTAACGACGAACATTTTCACGAGTAATTTCTGAAAGAGGAAAGGAAAGAAATCTTTCCGCCGAAAGTGTGGCATAAATTTTAATCAAATGGAAATTAAATTTCGATAAATATGAACTGCTGTTTGATATTACCCTGCGTTATCGCGATCCAGCCCGCCTCTTATCAGAGTGTCGCGTAATAAGTTGCGCACATTTTTCAATGTCCACCGACCGAGAAGATAACGGCAAGTTATTGCATAAAAAGGATAATCTCGATGTAAATTTCCCCGGTGATTTATGTATTTACAATTAACAGGCTCCTAGATTTATTTCGCAGTCTCTATCTCTGGCTCGTTCGAAGAAGAACATTTTAACAGTATAAAGTATATATACCTTTAACAAGCTATAAAATGATAATTTTATGCATTTTCAGAAGAAACAGAATCATAATTCTCGGTGTTTTATGCATCTAATGTTACACGTTCTTCATTTTATTTCAAACCATTCGTATTAAAATTTCAAACCACTTTGTATTAAAATCATTGAAATTATACACGAAGGTGGAAATCCACAACTTCAAGATGGTGCAAAACGAGGCGAAGATTAAACTATAATAGTTGCTAGGAAAAATAAAATAAAATAAAATAAAATAAAAAATTAAACTATAATAGTTGCTAGAAAAATATAATAGTCACTAGAAATATATCGTTTATACATTTTTAACGAAGAAGCAGAGTTGCGAGTTTGAAAGGCTCTCATTCGTATGATTAATTCACACTCTGATTAATTATGAAAAATATAACCACCGAATAAATACACAAATTAAAATCGACACGAACGAATCTTCCATCTTCTCTCGAATCATTTTATTTTGGTCACATTGTTGAAAATATTCACGTTCCGTGCTATTTATCCTTATACGACCGCACGGACTTTTTATCGGAGAAACTGCTACTTTCCAAGTTTCTTTCGTGAAAGGAAATATTCCCAGACCGCCCGATACTTTGTCCAAACGATCCGAGACCTCTCGCCATCAATAAATCACCAGCGAAACCGCTTCCATTTACATCAAACAACTAGCTACACTCATCACTCTACAATCACTCTTCCGACCCCTGTGCCTTATCTACTTACCGAAATCCCATCATCTCTCCTGCCCTCCATCAAGAGAAAAAAATCGACGAAATCAATCCCCATTTCTCTTCGAATAATCTCCCGCAATTTGCCAACGATCCGGTCATTTGATCAAGAACTGCGATTGCCAGATCGCGGTCGCGATATCTTCTGTCCACTCGTCGTCACGAAGGATTTCGTGATGGTGGAAAAGCAGAGAAAATGAAAATGGAAACGGAGAGTATTCGACGAATGCCGATTTTTCACCATTTTCGATTATATTTCAGTTTATTTTTCTTTTCCTTTTTTTTTTTAACTTCTCTTCGTACAGAATGGATCAGAATTTAATTAAAACTGATGTCTATTTGGCTCTCTCCACTTGTTTAATTATTATCTGATATTATAATAAATTGGAGTTAGTTAATTTTGTTTGATTCAATTTTTATCACGAATGAAAAGCGTGAGATAAAGTGAAATATCTTGAATATTTATAACGAGAACTTTTTATATCAGAGTTGCCAATTATTTTAAGCTTTGAAATTTAATAAATGGCATAACCATTCTGTAATATTTTAAATTTATATTTATGTACAATTTTGTGTTTTTATCAATCCAAGAATTCGTTTAGTAATTGTTCGTGGGAAATGTTCTCAAATTTTATCAATTTTGCCATTTTCAATTTCTTCGTCTATTTCAAGATTTTTCTAACTTCATCTAATTTTACACGGAAAAGAGACAATATGTTGAACAATTCACCTCTCAATAATAAACAATTTGTCATTCAACGTTGCAAATCTGTCACTATCTTAGAATCTTGATATCTATTTCACCAAACACTAAAATACATACTTACAATTAGTAGAGGTATGCGAGAGACTCCAAAATTATCGGAAATCCCGAAGATTATTGAAAATACCGAAATTTTCGGGAACTATAAAAATCTCAAAGACTCGATTGATGCTTCACAATTTCTGCTCTGAATCTAGACCTTTTCGAGAGACTTCAGAATTATTGGAAATCCTGGAAATTATTGAGAATCCCGATATTTTGCAGAACTTTGAAAATTCCAAAAACTCGACTGATGTTTCAAAATTTCTGCTCTGAATCTAGAACTTTTCGAGGGACTCTAGAATTATCGGAAATCCCGACATTTTCGGGAACTATAAGAATCTCAAAGACTCGACTAATGTTTCAAGATTTCTGCTCTGAATCCAGAACTTTTCGAAAGACTCCAAAATTATTGAGAATCCCGACATTTTCGGGAACTATAAAAATCTCAAAAACTCGATTGATATTTCAAAATTTCTGCTCTGAATCTAGACCTTCTCGAGAGACTCTAGAATTATCGGAAATCCCAAAAATTATTGAGAATCCCGACATTTTCGGGAATTTTGAAAATTCCAAAAACTCGACTGATGTTTCAAGATTTTTGCTCTGAATCTAGACCTTCTCGAGGGACTCTAGAATTATCGGAAATCCTAAAAATTATTGAGAATCCCGTCATTTTCGGAAACTATAGAAATCTCAAAGACTCGATTAATGTTTCAATATTTCTGCTCTGAACTCAGACCTTTTCGAGAAACTCCAGAATTATCGAAAATCCCAAAAATTATTGAGAATCCCGACATGTTCGGAAACTATAAAAATCTCAAAGACTCGATTAATGTTTCAAGATTTCTGCTCTGAATCTAGACCTTTTCGAGACAAAATTATCAGAAATCCCAAAGAATATCGGAAAGCCGAATTCGCGTCCCGTCCCGACAATTTCATAAAAATCAACTCACCCAAATCACAAACATTCCACGTACTCGCATATCAACAAAAAAAAAAAAAAAAAAAAAAAGAAAAAGAGAAAAGGAAGAAGATGAAAAGAACGAACGCTGCGAGGGTGGCTGCACCCTCAGCAAATGTCCCTAGAACCTGCGGTACGTGGATGCACGACACGTGTGTACTGTCTGTTAAGGGCAACGTTTCGTTTGAATGACGCGCATCGGTGTTTACGTCGTCCTTGGTAGGGTGGAAAAGAATGGAATCTGAAGTCGCGTGATCGAACCCTCTCGGAATCTACGCCTCTCCTTCTCTCTTTCTCTCTTTGTCGCTGGTCTCCCTTCGAAGGGGGTTGGCTGGTTACGCGGTGCAACAGCGACAGGATGAAGTATGAGAATTAGATCCAGCCTTGGCCAATTTATTCTACTAGCATGGCCGTAGCGACATCCACGGGCGCGGAGGTATTCCTGGTGATCTACCGAGGCGTGTGGGCTGGTCCGACCCCGAGGTTCATGCGTTTTAGAGAAGTTCGAGTCGCGTTGGTCCGTGATCGGGGTTAATTGATCGGTCAAAGATATTGCCACAGTGAATCTTGTTTATTGTATCGTCTTTATGCGTCTGGGTATTCAGGGCTGATTTGTGGCAACGGCGCGGCGAATGTTGGTGAAACATGCGGATCAACGACGCTCTCCTGAAATTTTGCGCGTTCTTGCGCTCGTGACGCAGAGTTACAGAGTCAGAGTATTAATTGGTGTACAAATTGCCCGTCAATTTCTAATAGGAATAAGTCGTAACATGGTAAAAGTACTGGAAAAGTGTATTTTGGATGAAATTTTAGTTCGTATAAAATTATTTATTTACATTAAATAGAATTAAATTTAATGATAAAAAAAATTTCATTTAAATGTATAATTAAAATTTAATATAATTCAATAAAATTTTATGATATATATGTAGAAATATATTTTAGTAATAATTTAAAAATTAATGGTATTATTTATAGTTTAAAGTAATGAAAATGAATTTTTTTTTCAAGTTACACAGAGGTGCAGTTTTTGGACTGAAACGAAACGAATTTGTTTAAACGAATATTAAATTGGCGAGTTGATTAGCGTACCTTTGACCAAAAGTTTGGAGCTTCATCCCTTAAATATATTACTCTGAGGTACAAGTATGTGTTTATTAGAGTTACGACTTTGACTTTTGAATATGATTAAATTAAAATTGATTTGAAGTGTTGATTAATCAGATGTTGCGAATCGAATATGGTAAACTATTATAATATAATCGATTATATATTTATTTGATTATAATTAAATCGTTGTAATTGATTTGGTCAAAAGTTTGAAACGCTCTTTATTCCTCGAATAAAACAAATTCTTCAATACATTATTCTACGACACAAGTATGTTAGAGTTTACAACCTTGACATTTAAATGTGATTAATTAAAATTGTAGAGTTGATACGATTAATTAGAACAGAGTATGGTAAACTATTGTAATATAATTAATTATACACCGCAATTGTAATTGATCATTAAATACAAAGGATCAAAATTTCAATGGCATGAAAAGATAATGTCGCGAGTAAAGTATATTTATTCGCCAGAGAATGCGAAATCATTTCTATTGAAATTGCGAACCTGTCCAAATATTTTCGATCGGGACGCACGCTGGTTTTTCTGAATTTTTCGAAGTATTCTAAGGGACGAGAGCGAGTAAACTTCCCCGGACGCGTCAATTGGCAATAAATAGATTTGTTCGGGGGCATTTTTGTGTCTCGCTTTCAGTTACGCCGAAATATCCATTCTTGCGATAAAATGGCGATGCAAGGAAAAAGCGCGGATACAATATTTGAGAAGCAAATGAAAGAGAGAAAGAAGCTGTCCGACGTCGGACGAAAAGTAAAATAAACGAGTGAAGCCGTTGATGAAATCGTGATGCAGAATCAATTGATATCACTTTCAATGATGGTTCTTTTTCCGCCTTCTTCTTTCTCCTTTTTTCGTTTGTTCCTTTTTTTTTTTTTTTTTTTTTTTTACTTTCTGCTCTTCACGTGAAAAACGTTTCACAGACAAACAATATGAATGAAGTGTAACGAAAGCCGAAATAAACGATCGACTCGGCGTGACATTCATTGTTAAATCAAACCATGCTGGATTTTGTTTTATTACGCACCTATATCGTCACTCGTTGCAGAAGCCACTCAAATTGATTGCACGGCCTTTGTGTGTTCTGCGGCGGGAATTCCGGAACTCCTTTCAACAGAGTATTATTAACGAAGCAAGCCTTTAATCAACCCAACGAAATCACTCGTGCACGTGCCGTCAAGGATCAAAAGGATTGAAATAATCGGGATGCCGAGAATTCGAGATAAATCGTTCGAAACAGTTGGACTGATGATTTTCACGACTGTATCATTGGACGAGTTTTTAATTTCATTTGAAATTTGCTAATAATATCGTCTCTGTTTTAATCATCTAACGTGAATTTTAACATTTCAGTCATCTGTCATCCATCATGATTGAGGATTGATATAATTTAACAACTGGAACACGCATAAAGATGTTTCCCTTTAATTCAATTATGTTAATAACAATTCGTTTCAAACGCTTCTCACATTTTTGAATTTGCATACGTTTGAAAGTATGAAAAACTCGCATTTTATTAATGATGCTTTTTCAACGTAAAATATCCAAAAATCAAGAAGGCAAAAATAACCGATATCCCAGCGAAGCAGTATTTTAACAGCAAACACGATGTTTAATCGACAAAATAAGTGAATTAAAAAAGCATTGGCACAAGGGTAGTTTCCCTGCAACATTTTCTGTAAAAACAAGTGATGCATTGACGAGATCTGTTTTCACGAATAATTGGCTACATAGGAAAGCAATTTCCAATAATGAGTCGTACAATATAAAAATTTCAAAATCAAAAATCTGTTTTTTTCACCATGTATTTGAACAGAATATGAAATATTTTCAACGGTTCAAAGACAATGTATCATTCGACAACATTTCAGTACTTACAAAGGACATGTTGCAATTGTTGTAATGACACTGAAATTACAAGCTCTTCGCTCTCGAATTTTTCCATTTCTCCTATTATTATTGTGCAACTCGTTCGTTGAAAATTCCTGGCGTATCATATAGGAAACCATTTGCTTTTATCCATGAAAGATAAATTTTTAATTCTTCCAATTTTGACTGTTTCGCTACAGTTTCTTTTTTTTTTTCTTTCTTTCTTTCAAAGTAACAATAACTTTTTCAACCTCGCCCGATTGATTTCTCGTTTTAATCATAAACCGGCAAGTGAAACCGGGATTAAACTGGAAATTTATTTCACAAAGCAGTCGCCAAAATTGCTAGAATACCAATACTTGCTAGAGTCGCTATAAATTATACGTGTACGCGACGCAAGAGAATCGCAGCGATCGATACTCTAGCAAAACTCGCAGAAAGAAGTTCAACCAACCATCAGCGTTTTCCACCGGGCGATAAATACTCGTTTCAGCGGCGCGGCGTTCCAGTTGTGTTTTATAACGCAGCGAAGCCGCGAAACCCTTTCACGATGGCGAGCCACGCGTGAATTTGGCGGGGTACCGTCGATTAATAATAATCGAACGCGCGAATTACGACGTTCCAGTTCATGGTCCGTCATCGGTGGCTCAATGCGGCTGGGATTATTTTGTTGATTCAACGAAACGTTTCGGGTCCCCGTGCAAACTGACCGAGCGTGTTTGACCGTCGTCATTTCCGTGGGCTCGCGCGTCAGCGTTATTTGATCGACGCGATCCGTTCCCCAATTTTCTTTTTCCTTTTTTTTTTTTTTCCCCACTACCCACTTTCTTTCTCGCTGCCTCCCATTTGACGAAAAAAACGAAAACAGGGGGGAAAAAGTGCAGAAACAACAACCCCGCGAAATTGTTCGAACGCTCGCCACGGAAGAACTTTTATTTGTTATGTTATTACACTATGCACGTGCACGTACAATCGAATAGTCGTTTGCTACTTTGGGAGAAGCTTTCTAGTGGAGGAGAGAACATTTGAAACGAATAAACAAAATTACGTGAGATTGACTCGTCAATGTGAAATGAAAATGGATGAAAAAGAATTAGTGTGAAATTGAAAAATTTTATAGTTGGTATTTTATACAATTTTATAATTAGTATAAAATTGTATAAAAATTTTGTAGTTGGTATTTTATACAATTTTACAATTAGTATAAAATTGTATAAAAATTTTATAGTTGTTTAAATTTTATAAAATTTCACAATTAGTATAAAATTAATATACGAAATTGATTTATTAATGCAAATTGAAACCAAATTATCTATTTCGTTTGTTTTACTAGAAAAACGAGTAAGAGAAAAATATCATGTATATGTACAAATTAACCGTAAATTCAGAACGTTGCATCCCAGACACAGTATCTCAAAATAACAGAAAGTATCTCAACAGCTAATACAGTTGAGAGTATTGATGTTCTTTTAATAAGTCAATCTTTCCTTTAAAAATCAATTAACCTATCAATAACGATAACAAATTATAGAGCAAAATAACAAACCTTCACTTCTCAAAAATTATTCACAATACCGATAACAAATCTTTATTGCTCGAAAATTTTTCAGAATTCAAACTAGTCAAAAATACACACGTGAAGCTTAGTTTTGACAATCGGAGACAACATTCTCGTCGTCTCTTTCCCGTTTCCGTCGTCGTCGTTTTTTCCCTCGCCGCGTTTCCGCCTCCTCTTTCGAACAGAGTGCATTTCAATTATGAGCCATCGCTGCCAACGATGATTCACGCGAACCGGCGAGAATCGATCCACGTAAATACGTTGTGTAGTTAACGAGGTTAGCCCTTAGAATTTATTTTCGCCATTTGCTCGTCAAGCTGTCCCGGCCAATTCCGTCGTCGCGTGTCTTGACGTCCGGTCATCGACCTCTGGCGGCCGCCATTTTTGCCGAATCGTCGGCTGATTCGATTAAACTCGTGGAATCTGACGGGTTCATTACCGATCAAATCGAGTTGTCGGGTTAAATGGGAAGCTCTGCTCGATTGCTCCTTAATTACCGGGGAAATGTGTTTAATCGTTCATGTAATTTTCCATTCTGGCTGGTACCTCCACTCCCCACCCACCCACCCACCCCTCACTGTGTCTGTCTCTATTTCTGTTCAATTTGCGTCCTGCGGTTTTCAAAAGTCGATGGTTTCTCATGGTTGATGGATTGGAAACGGGGAAACAGCCGGGGAAATAATAATCGCAACGTTTCAGCGATGAAACATATGCGCCGCCGCGGTCAAATTAAAGATGAATAAAAGTAGAAAGCTCGCTGGCTCGTGGAAATTAAACTGTTCCCGCTCAGACGGCTCTCGCGATGTGGGTTTCGTTTATTTTGACGCTGATTAGCTTCATTAATGGAGTATCCGGAAGGTGAGTTCGATCGAAGTCTCGTTAGGCTTGTTTATTTACGATTAAAATAGACGCGCAGATTCTTGATAAATATGGAATTATTAAACAAACTTAGATGTAATTACATGCGAAAGACGAAGGTAACAATATTTCCACGATGGAGAATAATTTCGAAAGTAATAATGAAATAATATAAATAACGTAGAGTAACAAGAATAGGTATTACATTACATTAAAAAAGAGAAGAAAAAATTAAAAATAGAGACGATGACAGATAAGAAAAATTCTTAACTATGGAAGATAAAATTTTACATCTTACATGTTACAACGTAATATATTTAAAATAAATAAAAAAATCTCTGTCAAAATCTCGATTCTTGAATTTTTACATCGATACTTCTTCAATCTACAGGATCAAAGTCATTGTTCACAAATTGTTAACACAATCTTCATATTCGAATTCATGAAAATGATTCCGAGATATACATCTGTGTATATTCTAAAAGTATAAAGTGAATATAAATGAAAATAATATAATACAAATGTAAATAAAAATAATATACGTATAATGTAATAATAATAATATAATGTACAGTGAATATTTAACGTTTAAATATTATAATGAATATTATTAGTAATATCACATAATACGTATATGTAAAAATTTCCTTGTAAAAAGAATATACGTGTAATATAATGATAATAATATAATATACAGCGAATATTTAACGTTTAAATATTATAATGAATATTATTAATAATATCACATAATACGTATATGTAAAAATTTCCTTGTAAAAAGAATATACGTGTAATATAATGATAATAATATAATATACAGCGAATATTTAACGTTTATATATTATAATGAATATTATTAATAATATCACATAATACGTATATGTAAAAATTTCCTTGTAAAAAGAATATACGTGTAATATAATGATAATAATATAATATACAGTGAATATTTAACGTTTAAATATTATAATGAATATTATTAATAATATCACATAATACGTATATGTAAAAATTTCCTTGTAAAAAGAATATACGTGTAATATAATGATAATAATATAATATACAGTGAATATTTAACGTTTAAATATTATAATGAATATTATTAATAATATCACATAATATGTATATGTAAAAATTTCCTTGTAAAAAGAATATACGTGTAATATAATGATAATAATATAATATACAGTGAATATTTAACGTTTAAATATTATAATGAATATTATTAATAAATATTATTAATAATATTACATAATGCGTACATGTAAAAATTTTCTTTTCGTTTAGGAAAGGGTGCGCACAGTACATATATATATATATATATATATATATATATATATATATATGTAAATGTGTGTGAAAATTTATTTTTCGTCTAGAAAGGGGTGCGCAAACGTGACGCTGTAAACGGCAACAAATAGAGCACGGTTAAACAGGGGGTTATGCGTATCCATCAACGGAAAATGTGAGTAACGGCAGGGCGGCCGCTTCCGAGGAAAAGTTTTTTATTTGCAAATCAATTTAACGGCAGCAGCAGAGCCTTAATGGACCGTTATCTTCCATTAACTCGCCGTGCAGAGTTTTCGTTGTAATGACCCGAGTCGGCGCCCCGTGCCTCGTCCAACGCCAGGCAATTTTATCAGCTGCAAACGTTTCCTACCCGCCATTTAACGCGTCGATTTTCACCAACTATGTCAACCGATTAAGCGGAATCCGTCCATCGCTCGGTGACAATGAGAATCGACCGGGAAATTTCGAATAACATTACGAGGGTCAGCTCACGATCTATTAAATGTGACGTTTCTTAACACCGACAGCAAGTTATTTGCTGCTCTCGTTAGGTAAAATGTTTCATTGTTCTTTTGACAAGTTGAGCTTCCTTTCCACTTTTTTTTTTCACAGTTTCTTCTAAATTATATTTCTGACCACGAACGACACCTATCAGCTACAGTCTCACGGACATTTGCCATTTTAAAAACTTCGAGATGAAAATACGATGAAAGTACTATTGAAACACTATGAACATGCTGTTGAAATGTCGAGACGAAAACGTAACTCGTCTCAAAAGGGAGGCACGCGAAAAGAGAAGATTGAAAGACGTGAATGCCGGATTGAAGAACGAAAAAAATCGATGATTTTCAGAAACGATTAAGAAATCCGAGTCCCCGGAGAGGGACAGAGGAGGAACGAACCATGTAATTAAAGGGGGATTAGACGGAACGAAAATCCCCCAAGACTAGAGAAGAAGTATCACAGAGAAGGGGGAGGGGTGAAAAACGAAGAGAGATCTCTTAAAAAGCGGTTACAGAAGACGGAGCGAATGTTGCAAAAGGAGAGAGAGACAGAGAGAGAGAGAGAGAGAGAAGAAAAAAAAGAAGGATTAAGCAGGGATTATAGAAGACAAAAAAGCTTGTTAAATCGAAAGAACCTGCCCCTCCCATCGTAAGAGGCTAAAGAGCGCGTAGGAAATCGCCGTGAGAACGAAAGAAACGTATTCTCCTCAAAAAAAAAAAAAAAAAAAAAAAAAAGAAAAAAAAGAAATGTATTTTCAGCCAATATCAGGAAAACAGAATCTCCTCTTCCCGCCCGATCGTATCGAACGCCGAAACTCGGACGCCACGTTTTGTTAATGAATCGCGAGGTTTCCCGGCGCGGATAAAAAGCTCCGCCGAGCCGCAAGATGATGCACGCTCGTTATCCGGCCAGGTGCATCAGGCGTTTTAAATATTCGGCCAAATAAAGCTTTGGCCGCGTTATTCGCGCGCGCGCCGTTAATGGCGGCTAACCGGGATAAAAGCTGGGCCGCCGCCGCCGCCCCCTCGTTGACACGATCGTCGAATTTATTTCCGGGGCGCGGGCGTTAGCACAGAAAAGAGACATATTTTACAGGGCGGTTGAATTTGGGGGAAAAGAAAAAAAAAGAAAAATTATCCGTCGCGACGCGCACATATATATATGTGTATATATACACAGGGTGAAGGTTGTGACGTGACGACATCAATTAACTCATAAAATATTTGTTGTACGAAAAAATGTTCGGATAGATGTTGCATGGCTTCCATAGGGTATTGTGATCGTAGAGGTTTTACGTTACTCTGCTTTTTTATCAAAGTACGTAGGTCACCTACAATTTTCGTAAATGGAATGGGTGTTGATGTCTTGAATGCACAATAACATGTGAGTTTTTTCGTCCCAATTATGATTCTTGTGAAAATTGAATGTACCGTCCCTGGTAAAACTAGCTGTTTATAAAATTCATTGTACCTCATAAACGAAGACAGATAGGACATATATTTATACGATTTTTTTTTTTTTCATTGTTTTTAGGCATTCATACAATCAGCTCCCGAAGTTACGAAACATCCTGTATATAAAATAGGGGGAAGGCTCGTTTTCCGGGCGAATCGACCGCCCCTCCCCCTCCTGTTAATGACACGGATGGACGCCGTGAAATTCATTCTGGGGCCGTTCGATGTTGTCCGCCGTTTTTCCCGCGGCTGTCGGACGCGTTTTTTGTTTTCTTCTGTTTCGACGAGCTGGCTGCCCGATGTTTGGAATTCTCGGGTGGTCGCGCTGCAATTCGAAAGGGTAATTGAGGAGGATTCTCGCAGTGAACGCGACAATGCACGGCGGAACGTCAGATATTAATTTCGACACGGTGTTAATTCGAACGAAGTTATTTCGGATGGAACGTTCTCTTGTTTTCGTGCGACGGTGTTTCGTCACGTTTTCGACGATCGGCTAAAGTTGGAATTCTTAGGAGGATTTGAAAAGATTTTACGGTGAGTGACGATGGAATAATCAGAAATTAATTTGGATATTGATAAATAGTTGACGTAATTTGGATTTCTTTCGTTTCTACAGGACAGAGCTCTGTCGTACTTTCGACGACTGTTTGTATCGGCTAAGACGAATTTATTGAAATTCAAAGGGGCGATTTGAAAAGATTCTAATAAACAGTGTCTCGTGAAACACCAAAAATTAATTTAAAAATGTATAGATAACTGTTTAGAGTGAATGATTTTAGAATAAATGGAACAAAACTTTCTCTTACTTTATGGGATAAAATTCCATCATACCTTTGTCGACTATTTAACTGAACGTTGGAACTTTTCAATCTATTGAAACTCGAAGGATTCTAGAAGATTCCAATGAACGTGACAACGTTCGTAGAAAACCAGAAAATCAATTTAAAGGCAAATGGAAGCACGAAATCTGTTCGAGGTCATTCGAAGATTTCCAAAGTAAATATTAACACGCAAACAAACTGTTTTCACACGTACAATCAATTGAAATCAATCGCCTGATTTCTGCAATTTGTCGAAATTAGAGACCAGTTTCTTTCAAGGATCTCGCCGGTCGACGTTCAATTTCAATTTCAATCAAAGTTACGCGATACTTTGCGTTAATCGTGGCGCAGTTATAATCGTTTGCACAGGATAAATCACTTGGCTGGTAAGGAGAAGGAGGATCGGATTCGCGCAGTCACGAACAGGCACTCGGGGGAATATGACGAGGGTGATACGTGCGCTCACCCACTGTGCATACCGTATCAATGTATCCCGCGTTGATTATTTTAAGCTCCCGTGCTAACTGCCTAGAGCTATATTGTAGAGATATAATGTAAACAATGTTTATTTAACAAAATTAACGACATATAATTAAACAAGACGAATACACATTCAAACGACTCAAACAAACTTTTTTGAGAAAACGAATCGACACTTTTGACAGTTTCTCTGTCAAGAGTTCTCGGCTCTTTTTTAAAAAGAAAAGCGCTCCATGCCTACGTACGTTCATATTTCATCGTATTTCTACGATCAACGAACAGGCCATCTGGTTATATTTAAACGTACCTAAAATTACAACTATAGGTTAATTATAATGCAATATTGAAACAACTAGTCTCGTCGTTGGAACTACTACCAATTCTTGAAATCGTCAAGTTATTTTTTTTTTTCTTTCACCAAGAGACTTGAATCTCGATTTTTTCCGGATGAAAATCAAGGTCAAGTCAAGTCGATCGAGTAATTCGGAAACAAGTGCAAAATCACGAGAGAGATTGAAGCACTGAACTCCATTTAAGCATTATTTATAAAATACGGAGGTGGGATACGCTTAATTCGCGTTTCCGCGCAAGTTACGAGCGGGCTGCTCAAAGAAGAGAAAGATGCGTAAGTCCGCGGAGTCGCGAAACGAGGCTCGCTTGAACGAAGAACTTATGGTGTCGCACCGCATGTATTTACCTGTGGGTGGGTGTAAGGGAATAAAACGAGCGCGGAATGAAACGAGAGCGAGGGGAGGCTGGAAATCCGAACGTGGAACAATGAAACTCACCAGCGCGAAAAAACAAAAGTAATGCGATTTTTTAATGGGGAACAAAAGGCAACGGCGATCCGCCGCCGTGTTTAATAACACTTGCATTCTTTCCCATCGTTGTTTAGACAGCGAGCGTGCCCACCGGGGCTGAACACTCGCTCTTCAGCGGGATAGAAGAGGAAAGACGACAACAGTTGCGCGATTCGCTGCAACGTAGCGTCCCCTTTCTTTCTCCAACATTCCCCTTCATCAATCAGACGCAAAACAACCAGTTACTCGCGCAGTTCTTTGTATTCATTACTCGACGACGACGAATGAAAATGACTGTGCTCTTCGTTTTTATTTGATTAGAGAGTGGAGGAGTGAAGTAGACGAGCGTGTCTACAAGTACAATTTTTTGTCTCTGAATGGGCATTCGAACAGCTCGTTCGATTAGATAAAGCGACCAGCTAACTAAATGCCGGGGATTAACTGCAAGTGGAATGAAAATTCGCGCTCCCCCGAGGGCAGCGGCGAAACCGCGCGTGTATAAAACGGAAGCAGCGAGAGAAAGGTGGAACACGCACGGCGTAAAAAAATCAGAATTTACGGAGACAGCAGAGACGAATGGCAGAAGGGAGTAAGTAACGGTGACAGAGGGTAAGGAGAAATGGAAATAAACGAGAGTAGCGGGCAACAGAGGGGGAGAGAGAGAGAGAGAGAGACAGAGGTCGTGAGGAACCGGGCGAAAGCGCGAGTAAAAGTAGCAAAAAGTTCGGCGGAAGAGACGAAAACGGGCTGTGAAACTATCTCGCGAAAAGGCGACGGAAAAAAGAGGGGGGAGGGGCGGGATAAACGGATGGAAAAGATAAAAAACGTCACGCGAACGCCGACGCGAAGTATCGAGTAAACAATAGAATGAAGGAGAGGAGGAGAGGTGGTGGGGGAGGGAGAGGGGGAAAGGACAAAGCGGGGGAGTCTAGATTGCAGGGTAAAACCGCCCAATAATGGAATGGGATACAAAGAGAAAAACGACGAGTCTCGATAACAAGAGAAATCCTATCATAAGCGAAAAATAACGGGAGGAAGAGAAGTTAGGCGAGAGATGAAGAGAAAGAAGGGTGGGGGGGGGGGGGAATAAAAGCGCGACAGAACAGGTAAAGGTATTAATAACGGAATGGAGGAGAAAGCAATCGAATAAACAGAGACGACGGGATGATAAGAGAGACAGAGAGAGAGAGAGTGAAAGGAAAAGTGGAGAAGAGAAAGAGAAAATAAGAGGGAACGTCGCTCGATTGATTTTTCCTTCAGGAGTAATATCGAGAGAGCACGCCTCCCTTTCTATTATCAGCGACGAGAGGCACGGCATAGACCTTACATCTTATGGGATTTCGTGTCGCGTGAAATGAAGTAGCTGCCTCGAAAAACAAAGAAAAAAAAAAAGCAAAAAGGGAAAATTACTGTTTTCTGCCGGTGCAGAGGCTTTCACCATGCGGGAATATCCAACTTGATCGCCGAGGTCGATGAAATTTAGACGAACACGTTTTGTACTAAATCACTCGTCGAGGGAAACTTTCGTTCTTGTACACCTGTCGTTTAATATGTCTCGTCTTCAGACGAGTAAACAACGATTTAACAATAAAATTGAGAAAATTTTTGAATCACTGTAAAGTATCATGATTGTCACGGAGTTGCATGTAAATAGACATAATGTACAATGGTACGGATAGAATCGCAATAATAAATAGTTTGCGAACAAATTTATTGATTCTACAAATTATTACGTGTATATAATAATTGTTATTATTATTATTGCGTAATTACGATACATCGAATCAAAAATATCGTAACACGAGTGAAAGTATGATCTAAGTGTAAACGTATAAATTATTATTGCTGCTGTTATCGTGTTATTACGATAAATATAATTTTCAAAGATATTTGTATGAATCTAAAACAGTTTGCTAATAAATTTATTAATAATAATTATATGTATATAAAACTGTATAATATATAATATATAATAATAATTGTATGTATACAAAAATGTATAATACATAATATATAACAATAATTGTATGTATATAAAAATGTATAATATATAATATATAATAATAATTGTATGTATACAAAAATGTATATAATGATAATAATTATTATTGTATAATTATGATATATCGAGTCGAAGAAATATCACGACACGAGTAACAGTATGATCAACGTACACAAAAAAGGGTATAAATCATTCCAATCAAAAATGTATAAAATTATTGCTGAAACGTTATCGTACTACAACGAGGAAGAATCTTGGAAAGAGATTCGCATGAATCCAAGTTATTCCACTGTATCATTCCCCAAATCCCTCCGTTCGATACAAAATTACGCGCGTAAATACGCATAAGCTCACAAAGCTCACCGCTACGCCCCTTTCTCCTCATATCGCGTCCGCTTAAAATTTCACCCTTGCGAGAAGAAATATCCGCTATACGTATATCGTTTAATTTCATCTACCGAGATACGCCTGGTAATCCTATTTTCAAGCGATCGCCGGCTCAGTATAAAAATGGTGAGACGGTATAAAAATGGTGAGAACGGTATCTCCACCGGCGTACGAGGACACACGTATACATACGTATGCCCTGTATATTTCGCGCACGCCATTATCGAGGCTTACGAAAAGTCGGTACATAACCGATCGACAGAGCGATAATTCCCGCGAGGCCGTGTAATAACGAAATAAAATTCAGCTGGGCCGTGGGTCGAGGCAGGCGTGAACTTTTTTCTTTCCAAGATGGGGAGGAAGGGAAGCGCGATTAAACGCGCGCAGTTTACGAGGAACGTGGCGGGAGTTTTAAATTTCCCGGGTATCGCCCGCACGCGGCACATCCCGCCTGTTTATGCACACACCAGGGAAATTAACGGGATTCCTCGACCGCCTTGAAAATCGATCGTTTCCACTACCGCCACACCAACTTTCCCACCTCGAGTGCTGTAATACGCGCGCGAGTAGTAAATTCCCTGTCTCATTATGCGGCGAGCACACAACATACTTCCGCGTACTTGTATTTTCTTCGTGGAACGTTCCGTTGGATATAACTTTGTATATTACTGGTAATCTTCATTTCTCAATTATACATGTATATTTTTTGCTTTTAATTCAGATTAATGTGCATTAATTATTTTATATATTGTAATTATTTCAATGTACATTAACTGTATATATAAATATATTCATAATTGTATATATATATATTTAGTTTATATTTTATTTTTTAGTTTAGTCACATTTTTACTATTAATTTTATTTTAGTTATATTTTTATTATTTTATATATTTTTAGTTTATTTTATATTTGTTCCATATAATATATTTTCAGTTCATTTTATATTTGTTCCATATAAATATATTTTTAGCTTATTTTATATTTAGTTCCATATATATATATTTTTAATTTAACATAGTTTAATATATTATGGCTGTTTACAGTAGTGTGACATACCGTAATCCGTTTCTTACTCACAGTTGCACAAAAATCGAAGTCAATTCAACACAATTCGCGAGTTTTTGCCTGTATGATAAAATATTATTAAAATGTTATTGTATAATTTTTTGGGAAACGTTGCGTTATAATAAAACTGCAATATTTGATTTCATAGCATCGTCTAGTTATTTACGTCACTTAAATAACTTTCGTTTACGATATCCATCTTACTTCAATCGTTCTAAAATATGTAAATGGGAATATAAACGGCAATCAACCTGTCAGGAATATAATTGAAGAGATTTTCGATAGCAGGAAATAGGTATCGAGCGTATTTTTTAATTGCACGGCTGAAAGCTTTTCAATCATGAAACGTAGAAAATATTGATTATTACTGCCTCCATTTGCATTCAATTTTCATTTTTAATTTTTGCGTTCGAAAAGCAAACACTGATTACCGTGTGCCGTGTAAATAAAATATTTAAATTCGGCGAAGGAAATAAAATAAATGCAACGAAAAAGAAAAACAATGAAACAGATGGAATGACGATTATCGAGAGAAAAAAACAGAACAACAGACTAATCTGATTAATCGATAACGATACACCGAATTTTAATGTAGATCAAATATTTGTAATAGTGGAATACGTAGAAATAAAAATTCCTGTCGACACATTCGAATGAAGGAATTGAATTTGAAACGAGCCAGGTCCCATCAAGTCGAAAATTCAGACAACATCTAAACGCGAAGTTTAATCTATTTTAAAAATGCCAAGGCTCGAATGAAATAGAAGGAAGAAGAAAACACAGTTGAGTTCGTAGAGTTGAGTTCGAGAGTTTCTCTTTCTTCTTCAAAAAGTTAGACGAAACGCCGATGAGGGAAGAAGCGCGTAATTCCGCTAAAATTTTTTGAATAAGTACAAGCGAGGCTCCATCCTCAAGGAAAGACTCCACGGCTGATTCTATTTCAAATAACTGACCCGCTTTTGGAACCCGAACCCTATTGAGCTATCGAGTATCTCTTATCGCGCTTTGACTTTTCTTCTGACTTCGATATTTCCGGCTCTTCCATCCGGACATTCGATATTCCCTCCTCAGGAACGATTAGTTCAACGCTGTACAAAACCGTTACCTTCGAGTCGCTCGAAGAAACTAGTTCACTGTTTCTCACCCCAGCCGAGGGGAGGAAATAACATTAGATCGAACAAAGAAGGACAATCGTGAGTTTTAAATTGGGAAAGTATTTAATAC
The DNA here is from genome assembly GCA_036937485.2 of Tetragonisca angustula. Taxonomy (NCBI): domain Eukaryota; kingdom Metazoa; phylum Arthropoda; class Insecta; order Hymenoptera; family Apidae; genus Tetragonisca; species Tetragonisca angustula. The sequence goes on from JAWNGG020000223.1 coordinate 103,652, forward strand.
ACGAAACAATTCTGTAGGAACGTAATATTTTGTATATACAGGGTGTTTCGTAACTTGTGGCACCCACTTCGGGAGCTGATTGTACGCCTAGAAACAATGAAAAAATGTCATATGAATACATGTCCTATCTGTCTTCGTTTATGAGATGTAATGAATTTTATAAACAGAGCAAACTCTAGTAAGCTAATTTCACCAGGGATGGTATATCCAGTTTTCATAATAATCATAATTGCGACAAAGAAAACGCACGTGTTATTGTGCATTCAAGACATCAACACCAGTTTAGTTTAAACGTATGGGCAGGAATAATTGATAAATTTTTAATCGGACCTGTTTTTCTTGGTGGGAAACTAACAGACACAAAGTACGTTGACTTTTTGAGCACGCGTTTACACGAAATATCAGAGGAAGTTCCAGTCGATGTTAGACTTACATGATGAAGCTCCGCCGCATTTTAGCCGAGTGGCTAGGCAATTTTTAAATCAACACTTTGCAAATGAATGGATTGGTCGTGAAGGTCCTATTGCATGGCCTGCTCGTTCTCCGGATTTGAATCCATTAGATTTTCACTTGTGGGGACATTTAAAATCTATTGTATACGCAACGTCGATTGAACATGCTGAAATACCACGTAATAGAATAGAGCAAGGCTTCCGACAAATTCGAGAAACACCAGGAATGATAGAGAGAGTAACCAGGTCGATGACAAGACCCGTACAGGCTTGTCTTCAAACGCAAGATGGTCATTTTGAGTATCTTTTGCAAAGGTGATTAAAACAGAAAGTTCATTATATCTCATAAACGAAGACAGATAGGACATGTATTTATATGATGTTTTTTCCATTGTTTTCAGGCGTATAATCAGCTTCCAAAATAGGTCCCACATGTTATGAAACAGCCTGTAATATAAATTCGCGAGTCGTAATTCCTACCACAATCGTTCTCTTTTGTCTAATTTCAATTAAAAAACAAATATTAAAAATAATATGAATCAGAGGGACGAGGAAAAAGAATTCGTTGCGTCCGAATCAACGTGACGTGAAACTGGTTTTTCCATCGAGCTTCTATTTCCTGTATCCCATCGCTCACGCTTCACTACGCATACCCGGATATACAAATTTGCAATAAAAATGCACAATCTAGTCTCACCCTAATACCACTTCCCGCGATCAAACACTCCCCCGAAAATGCACCAAATATTATGCCCGACAAAGGAAAGGAACAGAGTACAAAAGGGGGATGATAAAAAAAAAAAGAAAGAAAAGAAAAATCTGCTGTGCCCAGATTTGCAACAGGCCGAATCAATCATCCGTGTCGCGAATTCCATTGTGAAAAAACGAAATCCCCAAAACCAGAGAGGGAGGAAAGAGAGATAGAGAGAGAGAGACAGAGAGAGACCATGGAACTATACATGAAAAACAGTCAACAGCCAACAGCCGAGTGGACATTTCACGCGGGAATCGTAACATAACAGGACGCGAACGTAACGCGGTGGACATTATACCGGCCTACATATATAAAATACGAGCCGGAGGTATCTCTATCGAAGATACGGGGATAAAATAGAAATATACGCGATGGCGCGTGCCGTTTCGACGAGTCCTATTCTCTCTCACCCACGATATATTTAAGTGTTATTTTCCGCAGCCACGTACGATGGACCACGGAAAATTTATGCCCCGCTGCCAGGCGAATCAAAAACCTCTTACGATGCTATTCGCGCGTTGCGGTCGAGTGGCAAAATTGCCACGAGTTCAGGAACGACGGAGGACGAGGAATATACATGAAGAGAGAGGCGAATCTTCGTAAGGACAGGTGTTGAAGTTTATCGGGAATAGACGGGAACGAATAATGCGTAACAGTGAACATTACAACTAGATAATGGTATTAAAAAATATATTTGCATTCTGCAGAATATATATAAAAAAACATATAAATAATTGTGGAATAAAATCGTGATACTCACTTTTGCGCTGGAATGACGTGCCACGCAAGAATTTTTTTGTCCCGAAATTGCAACATCTTCTCGGTTTTAAGTATATTTAAATGTAATCGAAGTTTATTACTTCTTAATAATTTCTATCTACAGTGATATCATACCGACGAGTTTAAACAGAAAGCGACGAATGTATATGGTTCGGTCACTCGTTATGGTCCGCAACCAGTTTGCTTCTTGCACTGGAATGACGTGTCACGCACGTTGAGAATTTTTTTGTCCCAAAATTTGTCCCATGTTCTCTCAGTTTTAAGTATATTTAATATAATGTATAATAAATTAATATAATATAATATATTAAATACATGTAAATATTAGTGTATTTAAATTAATATATATTCAGTATATTTAGTATATTTAAGTATAATATATTAAGTATATTTAATATACAACCCAGGCAAAATAAAGTAATAAATTTATTACTTCTGAATAATTTCTATCTATAGTGATATCATAGCGACGAGTTTAAAAAGAAAGCGACGAATTATTGTGTACGATTTGGTCACTCGTTATGGTCCGCGAACCAAGGGGTCAAAATATTAATATTTGCTATAAATACGAGCATTCATCTGGCAGGCGGGACGAATATTTCTGTGAATTTAATATTTTCAAACCTGTCGATTCTGTTTAAGTGACGGATGTCAATGTCCCTTTCTTCTCACAATTATCAAAGACACGTAGTTTGAGTTACTTTCTATTTAACTCTTGTCCAACATGAGACTATAAGTTCTTGTCCCCTCGTCATTGTTATTTAGATTGAAACTTATTCATGACCACAGATGTACAGTAAATATTGAAATTTCACTGCACAAGCCCGAAAGATGACAGTAATAATTAAAACTGAATTTCTACACTCTGTGCTCGTTTACGTGACAGTGGAACAATTTGATCCAAATTTACTTACTCGTAACTTTATACAAAATTCCCCGTACGAATATTTTATTTCCAACATAGAACTTTAATTGAGTTGCTCATTTACAATTTTAATCCACGTTCAATGTTAATTTATAGCTGCTAATTAGGCTGGGTGTTAATTATACTTAGGCTGCTAGGTACTAATTACAGCTGGTTATCACTTAACAAGTTCTTCGAGAAAAGTTCCGGCATTTTTTAAATTCGTGTAGTAGTGCAGAAACAAGTTTATTTCGCACTTCGTCTGCGATATACCGTAAACGAGCCAGGTTCATCTGAGCAAAGGGTTAAATATATAATCACATAGTCAGAATGAATATTTTACGTCCAGTCACTTTAGCTTCTCTCTCTCTCTCTCTCTCTCTCGTCCTCTCGCAGAATTGTAGTCTTGTTATTTCAATAGAACGAAGCCGCGGGTTTTGGGACGCGGTATAATTTCAATTCCAGACTAGGGATGTTTTCGCAAGGAACGGGAACGAATATGTACGTTATATTGCGGCGGTTCTTGAAAGGAGGGGGCGCATTCTAGGCCATCCACAGCTCCGAGGATGTGTCTCGCGGATGGTATCAGATATGTAGAACTCAGTGGCGAGAGTCAACATCAATCTTGCAGAACTCGATGGCGGATGACCTGAAGTTTCCGGGATGCCTGACGTACGACACGGTCTTATATTAGTTTATACTGGATCCTGGAAGACGATATTGTCCTTGGCCAAGAGCTCAGACGGCCGCGGAAGGATTTCGCCAAGATTTCAAGGATTACCGAAGACTACTAATTTGATAGCTCTCTCTCTCTCTTTTTTTCTTCTACTTTGTTTTTCATCAATATCTTTTTCGAAAACTACGTTCCATAAAATTTCATCAATGTCGGTACGTTTCCTTTGTAAGGGGATTGAAAACAGGATGCTTTTAATTGATTTTATATAATGGGTTCTAGGATCGATATTCGCCGCGTGAAAACGTGATTCAGAGTGAGTTAGAACAACAAATGGAAGACAGTACGTAACGTAGGACAGGTAGGAAGGGTAAATGGAAATAACGGAAGTGGTGTGACTCCGGTTCGCTGATATTTTTCGTGAAATCATTCGCACGAAAGTACGAGCTTCACGCCGGTGAATCTCGTGTCGAAAGCGAGAGCCAATATTGTTTCAAATCCTTGGAATCTAACGTCGTACGTTCGTATGTTATCTAGTTTACTGCGACAATCTCTGTACTGTCGAATTTCACGAGAAGAAAATCCAGAGTGGACTCCCGTATAATCGCGCGTAATCTCCTGCACGAAAATTCTTCGATTCGGCAAACTTTTCTGTTTCTCTTTACTAAAAAAAAGCATTCCAAAACTAAAGAATATTCCATACTCGAATTTTTCACTGTAGAAACACGTGGAACGACGGGTGATTCAAAATTCTCGAGTACAACTGCAGAGTATTGCGAGCCAAGTCTCGTGAAAAGCGTTGAAATTTATCGGGCGCCTAATTCCTCCATTCTTTTTCCAATTCTCATATAAACGCGGTGTAAATCTTCGACGGCACATAATAGAACCGATTGAAATACCATTTTGTCAAAGAGGATATAATTTTCGACGGGCGAATGGGAGACGTGAAGTATTGGGAGAAGATTCGGCCACGTGGAAAGATTTCACCGCCGTTGTCACGTCGGTTAATTTTTTAGGCGTTGGCAAAACCCCATTCGAAACAGGGGGGTTGAACGAGCCGCGAAACAACTCGATGAAAAATGGTGGGAAATGGGGCGATTTCGCGATCGATGAGCTCTCTCTCTTTCTCCTTTACCGAGCGGTGAACGCGATACTGGCGGAACAGGTGCCAGGTAAATTACATTTGCCGAAATAAGAAAGAGGATAAGAACCCTTGAGGTGGAAGGGTGCTCTGGTACGAACCGAGGGGGAAACGTACACTCTCGTTCAAAAACTGTTTCGGGGCACGTTTCAGTTTGAATATCTAGTGTTGTCGTCGTAGATAATAAAATCTTTAATTCCACACGTATTTTGTGATATGTTTCCTATCATTGGACACTGGAGTGACATAAAAATTTATCGAGCCTTCGCTTACATTTCGGAATTTTCAATTTGATTCAATTTTAGTCCAAGTTTTGTGCATCGAAGACAGTATAAGCAACAAAATGAAATTGGACGTCTCGAATTTTCAGACATTTCTTTTCATTTTGAATATTTGGCATTCGTAGTAAATAATAAAACCTCGGAGTTTCGTTTGTACTTTGTGATAAATTCTGTGAGACACGAAATTTTAGATTTTACGTTGCTTAATTTCAAAATTTTCAATTTGATTCAATTTTAGTATAAGTTTTGTGTATCGAAGACAGTATAAACAACAAAATGAAATTGAACGTCTCGAATTTTTAGACAGTTCTTTTCATTTTGAATATTTGGCATTCGTAGTAAATAATAAAATCTGGAAGTTTCGTGTGTACTTCGTAATAAATTTTGTTCTGTGAGACGCGAAATTTTAGATTCTACGTTGCTTAATTTCAAAATTTTCAATTTGATTCAATTTTAGTATAAGTTTTGTGCATCGAAGACAGTATAAACTACAAAATGAAATTGGACGTCTCGAATTTTCAGACATTTCTTTTCATTTTGAATATTTGGCATTCGTAGTAAATAATAAAACCTCGGAGTTTCGTTTGTACTTTGTAATAAATTCTGCGAGACACGAAATTTTAGATTCTATGTCGCTTAATTTCAGAATTTTCAATTTGATTCAATTGTCTAAATCAGAGACAGACTTTAAATAGTCTTTTGTAACGTAAAGTACAAAACACAAAATAAACAAGATAAAATAAAATAAAATCTTTTTTATGTAATATTAATTAAAACAAATTACACTGTACAATACTGATCTCACAATACTACTTAAGCATATAATTGCTAATATATCGACAGCTTGTAGATTCTTCGATTACCTCTCTTTCTCTCATCACTGAATTTTTCCAAATTTGAAACAAATGCAGTGTTAAATTCTTCTGAAACTTTTGAACAAGACCGTTCTGTGACCAATTTTTTGGCAACCGAAAGACTGATGGATGAACGCGAATCGAGATGAAAAATTCTCCTTGTTAAACGTCCCTGTTAATTGCGAGATGAAAAGGGGTGAGCTGCAGACTGACGAGGGAACGCTCCTCGGCGGCGTTACGCTCCGAGCGTAAATTGGAAACGCGAACTGGCATATGAATGCCAAGAAATTTTGATTACGAGCGAGCGGTAGGTGAGAAGAAGTGATAGAAATTGGAAACTGGAAAGCCTGGGCTACGTATCGAGGCAATGAATCGTATTTAATTTGTTCCTAAAGGAGAAACTGTATTTCCCCAAAGGAACGTTCGAGTCGATGGTATTAAATAGAAACAACGTTAGAGTCGCGGACTTGTAAACAGGCCAATTGGAAAAGAAGAAGAACCTCGATGGGGAAAACGTTGAACGTTGTGCAAAGCACAATATATTTTACTCAGTTTGTACTGTGTGCATCGTTGCAACTTTGAACGCACAGGAATAGAATTCCACTTTCACTTATGTTTCACTCTTCGTCTTTCTCTAACTCTTATAAATCGCGTCTTCTCGCGAGCTTTCTTTACTTGACAATAATTTTTATTTATTTAAATCGGGGAGCAGCTTTTCAGAGCACTTCAATCGGTCTAGCTCTGTCGTTTCGTCAATCCCTCGGATATCAATTCTAGCGTAACGCTTGTCCCATTCTAAATAGGAACACTTCCCGACGGTCTTACTGCCGATTCATCTGCGAACGAAGGATTTTAGCGCAACGCCGCGACGAAGCTTTCAAAGAAATTAAACGAAACTGGCAATATTCGCAAAGTTTCGAGCGACGTTAACGCGGAGGGCCGAAGAGTCTGGCGAACAGGATACTATAGGATTCTTTGAACGTGTCCATTTAATTTGGACCGTTTTCGCGACGACGCGGATAACCAGATGGCGAGTAACAAAGAGAGAGAGAGAGACAGAGAGAGAGAGAAAGTCGAATCGCTGCCATCATTCGTGCCGGCTTATCTTCGATTCGAGCCGGAAGTTTCCCCATCGGCGATCGAGTTTCCGGCGATTGAACTTGTTTGCTTGGAAGTTTAGTTACGTGGCGACGTATTATGATGTTCACGGATGCCACGACGAAGGAGTGAATTTCGCGAAATGGATCCGCGCAACGATCCGGCCGTATAGTAACAAGGAGTATGCTTTCGGCGAGGCCAAAGAGTAAGTGATCGGTTTGGAATTCTGGCTGATTCGGCTGAAGAATGATTCGGATTTTTCACGTGCCGACTGTCGTCGTTTCTGTTTGAATAAAATGGTACAGAGATTCATCGAGAGGTTGAATATGTTGTGTAGTTAGATCAAATAAATACGAGAAAATAAGAGAGAATTGTTAGAGGTTGTTTAACAGGACGATGTAAATAAATTTATTAATTTTTCGTATCGCTTCTATTGCGTTTTTGACAATTTTGTTAAATGTAATATTCTGCATCTATATATTATCAAATATTATATTATATTATATTAATATTAATACTATATTATATATTATAAATATGAATATAATATTCTGCATCTATATATTATTCTACGATCGCATTTATGAACTTGCGTAAGTATCTAATTTAAATTAGACCATCCTCTAATTGCAACAGCACTAAATTCATCGTGATCACATATATACAGTGGACGTAACTTGCATACTTGAAATAACTTTTAAATTATGCGTCTGATGAAAAATTGTTTAAATACAAAGGTTGTATGATTTTAAGACATGCAAGACGTGACGTATCAATTTTTTGTGTGCGTCGAGAATGAAAAATTAATGGAAACAGTAAGTACTAGATGTACTTGATTCATTTACTAGTTTAACTTGGTATATTTTGTTCCAGTGTTAATGAAAAAACGTAAAAGTCAATTTCTACATCGTAAATAATTAATGACATCTGATTGTTATCACCTTATCATTGATTCACTCGTTGGAAAAAATTAGGTAACATTAATATAATTGCTACTCTTTCACTTTATCTCCTCAACGATAAAGCTACATTCTGTTTTTTCATTTTCACGAAAGACCAATTCTCACAAGACTCGACTTACTCGTAACTGCGATTTAGAAGTTAAAATTAAAATTGAAATAACAATTAATTACGGGTATCAAGAATCAGAAATGTCAACGAGTCTAAATCATCCCCCATTCACCGAGATTATTCTAATCATTTGCTCCGAAATTCGAATCACTCGCTCCGTGATATAATTTTGTTTTGCAGGGACGATCATTGACTTTCCAATTTCTCCGCGAGACAAAGTGAACGATTCTAGAATTCGTCTGCTTGTTGTTTTTTTTTTTTTTTTTCTTTCCACCGAAGAAATTACCGACGGTTGTATTGTACGCGGCTGTATGTATGTATGTGTGAGGAACGGAAGCACAGCAAAATAATATGATTTATTGGGGCGCGAAACGGCCGAGTTTTATATCCGTTCGCATCGCGGAAACTACGCTCGGCGACTGAACGTCATTCCGGCACGACGATTACCTCGTAAAATTAGCCATTCTGTTTCGCAGCTTGCCGCCGCTGGGTTACACGCTCGCAATCAGTTCTCAGCTGCGAGATAAATTTCCAAGACGCTGGTAATTACCACCGTGACGCCCTCGCTTTCACCCCCTTTCCCACCCCTCTGTTCCCGTCGCTGTTCCACCTTTGGCGCGACGAAACGCTCGACAAAGTTTGCGTTAAACTTGAGTGCTTTCACCGGTATTCTTCCTCCGAATGCATTTCAAATTGGGGAATTTGTTTATTTGTCTTCGTTTCTCTTTCACTCTCTCTCTCTGTCTTTTTAATTTTTAGTTCCCGCTTTCAAGCCATTCGGGAATTACGATTAAACCGACAAGTGTCTGTGACACTTTGTTCGAATAGTCGACTGCAAAACTCTGAAAGCATCGATTCACCATTATTGTTACTTTCCACTCTCGCGAAGAATGTGATTTGAAATAATGTAACGTGTTTGCGTTCGGAATTTTATATTAAGTAATTAATTAAATATATATTAATTATATTATATTTTATATGAAATAAATAATAAGTAATTTTGCGTTGATTAAGAACGACAGTTTTCTTTAGAAACGTAGAAATTCGACGTGTGGTGTCGCTCTCTAATTGGCACTAAAATCAATTCAAAATCATTTTTGTTTTTCTAATTCGTTTTTTTACCAACGAAGAATACGAGAGAAGCGAGATCACTATTTGTTCGTCACTTTTACATTGTCAATTTCGACTAGTTCTTTAAAAAAATAGAAATTCGTAAACACTGCTAAAGCACGTTATGAAAAATACTGGCAGAAAAAGTTGTACAGATTCCTTGTAAAATGCTTCACGCAGTAGTGCGACCCTTAAATGTCTGCCACGGTCGGGCTTATACTACTTATACTACCTCCATTTATCAAAGTCTACGTTCACTCGTAGATTACTGCAATATACTGACATTTTCGAATAAGCAAGCGCTTTCGAAATATCTTTGTGCTGAAATTTGTATAAAAACGACTGCAACTAGAAATTCACACGATGATTGTTAAAAATCTTGCAAGTAATAATATTAATAATCGAAATGGATAAAATGAATCGAATCATTATTGGCGAATATTTTTCACCATCTTCATAGTCTTCAGTGCTCAAATAATAATTAGCCAATGAATGCATTTGGAACTCTAATTTGGAATTTCGGCAAGGATTACTGTCGTACGTAAATTATCGTCACCGCGGATCGTGGAAACTCGTTATACATCGAGGTCGTAGCAATTTATGATTCTGTGCACGATAAAGCGTTGATACTCGTAAAAAGAGGGAGAACGCAACTTTAGCATAAAGAAATATATAATCAGAGTATAAAGCTACTATAAAATTCGCTCTGGAGGAGCATATTCATCGCGCTCTACGGTTTACCTTAAAATCCCTCCTCCCACTCGACCCTACCCCCCCCCCCTACTACAGATAAAAGTGCAAAGGTCACGCTTGCGATTCAAAGAGCTACAAACTGACGTCGCATCTAAAAAAAATACGTAATACCTTTCCAATTATTGGAACGAGATTTTTAGTTTTTTCCAGGAAAAAAGAAATTCCAATTTTTCGGGGCAGAATGCAGTGACGGGACAAGCTGTGTATAAACCCGGCATGAGCTTAAAATGGACTGACATTTGTATTCGAAAATTCGTTTCTTTCGCTTTATCTTCGTTTCACCTTTTTCGCTTTCTTTCCTTTTTTTCTTTGAATTTTTGTCAGATTGTGTTTTATATCCTTATAGCATTGAATACACAAAGAAGAAAAACCTTTACAATGAATGTTATTGAATTCTGTCTATAATAATTCAGTTTTGACGCCTTTCTGGATTCGCGATGCGACTTTCAGAGAAATAAGAGAAACGTTTTCTCATTTATATACTCATCGTTGTGAAATAGAAATTACAGTTCGAAATATGTTTCGAAACAAATGGAAATAAAGATTTAACAATTTTTTTAACATCGACGTGTGTTTCTCAAGAATGACATTGAACAAAGAATTGCCGTTTGACTTATTTTCAGGGCAAATAATTTGCAGTTTAGTAACAGTGTAAAAGAACATGCTCAATCGATAGTCAGTCTCCATTTTGATTTGCAATGTTGACGTGAATCGTCGACTGAATTAGTTACGTCAGTGGTCGTTATTTCCCCTTCACCTCGAAATATTTTGACTTCTCGATATTTCTGTTGACGTCGATTTTTTTTTTCTCGCTCAAACTGACTACGTATCGCCGTGATTCAGATTGACGTAATACGTTCCACTAAAATTTTATTTTCATTCGGTTTCGATCCCCGTGTTTTTCGACGGGTCGCGATATTTTTTTGTAAATTCCGTCTCCCCTTAAAATTTCACAGCGGAAATTTTTATAGTAGGCGAAATGAAATTTCAATGTAACATTATTAAAAATAAACGAACGAGACGGAGCCCGTAAAACGGCAAAAGGAGTATAAAACGTTTCAACTTTCATGACCCGTGTAATTACGAGCCACGGAAAGGTAAGACTAATCGCGACGTGAGGTAGCTAATAGGATTATCGTTACACGGTTTCGTGACTCGGTTCATTGTTTCGCGAATGTCCAACGATCAAAGTTATTTCACAGAAAGTACACGTTTCCTTCTGATGTTCGTCAAAAATATTGTCAAAATCATTTCCTTTGAATATCTTATGCCGACGAATAATTCAACGATTGGAATAAATGCACCGCTATTGACGTGAGCGTATGAATTAATTCTCAGAAACCATGAGCGAAACATTAGTCGTTAATTCAATCAATACTGGCCTCAATATTTGTAGCCCCAAGCTTCGAAAAAAACTTTTTGTCCATTTCAAATTGATGACGTTTCCGTGATTCACTATTCCGCGTTAATAATGCGTTTTTCTAACGTACATAATAAACAACGTAATAAAATACTTTATTCGTTCGTTCGCCGTTCAATTTATTTTATTCTGCCGGCTACAAAATATTTTTGGGATCCGTGGTGTGTCGTGCGATAAAAATATATATATATATAAATATATATGTATATATCTCGCGCATTACGAGTAACGATCGACTGAAAAATCATTCGCCCGTGGAACATCCATTTCAAAGGGATTCAAATAAATTTCAAAGAACGCACGTACCGTCTTCCCTTCGCCAAACACGCCACTGTCGATTGAAGTATTACGCGTGTCGTTTGTTTCTCTCGCGCGGAGGAGAGAAGGCACTCTCGACGACGCACCACGAACGAAGCAGATAAAGGTGGATGGCATTGCGTTCAACTTTCGAGACGAAACGAAAAGGGCAGGACGACGGAAAACTAAAGAAAATAAAAAGAAAAAAAAAGAGGGAGAAAAAAAACACTCTGTGCTTTCCTTCTGCCAGAATACGTCGATTTTTCCTTTCCTCCCACCCCTAACCTTGTTTTTCTATCTCTGCCTCTTCCCGTTATTTCGCTTCTTTCCACGTTCTTCTTTCACCTCGATATCATTTTTATTGCATTCGTAAATTTTTTTGGAATATTTTCTTACATTTCTAATTTATAATTTATCTTTATCATTGTCACCGTGATTAGGATCGTTTTTGTTGCATTCGTAAATTTTTTTTAAATTATTTTCTTACATTTCTAATTTCTAATTTATCCTTATCATTGTCACCGTGATTAGGATCGTTTTTTTTTCAATTTTGCAATAAATTTTTTAAAAAGTCCCATTAAATTCTTCAAACTACCACTAATACATTTCATAGTAATTAGATTAATTATCTCTTCCTGTTTATCTCTGCTTCTCCCTGTTACTTTCGCTTCTACTCTCGCCTATCTTTCACTCGATACTCGTCATAATTTTTATTGCACTTATAATTGTTTATAAATTTTTTCATTAACAAGACATTCGTTATTTAATTTATCTTTTTATCATTATAATCGTGATTGGGACATTTTCTTATATTTATTAATCAATTTTCCAATAAATTCTTTGAAACACTCAGTCCCATTAAATCCTTCAAAACCACTAACACATTTTATAGTAATTATTGATTTAACTATTCGATTTATCTTTCTTTTTATCCTTTCTCCGTTATTTCACTCGATACTCGCCACAATACCGCGGATTAAATGCGAAACGTCACGCGTTTCCTACGGCGTTATGGTCGCGAGGGGAAAATACGGAAAAATACAGGAAAATACGCCGCGAAGGGAAATAACGAGGAGGCGTGTATCCTTGAAAATTCGCGGCGAGTGGATTGATTTTCCATAGAATTTTTTTTATCATTTATTTACTTATTTATTTATTTAATATTGTATTATTTTACCATCTCATCCGCTTCCTCTCTGCCTGATAAGTTTCTCGCATCGTTGATTGATATTGCCACTATCAATACGACTTTTCATTGTTCCTTTTATATTTAAGCACCATCTATGTGAATTCTTTAGTAAGACTGATCTGATTTTGAGTCGTCGCTTGTATTAATATTTATTCATCTCTCTGTGTTTTCGTAATATTATATTTCCATTATAACCTCACGTATACATACTCTGTATATTATTACATTATTTATGCACATCATTATACATATAAATTAATAACTAACTGAGGATAACGCTCTTGCAGACTTCTTACCTAAAGAAATTTATTAATTATCGATCTGTCACGATCGATAGCTCCTTTCGTAGATATTTTTAATGAGAATCGTTGCTGTCGATCACGGTCAGGAAGAAAAATGAGATACTCTCCGTGTCCAAGTTGGACATTTCAAAGAAACGGAGAATAAAATGTATCAGATGCATTTAATAAAGGAATTTGCCCCTGGGGTGCAGCGCGTTCAATTGTAATTCAATTTATTGATTGCACCTCTTCCCGAATTATAATTAATATTTTCAATTAAACATGCTCTCAATTTGCAACATACGTTACCCTTAATTAACGCATAAATATTCCGTACGTCATTCCGCAAAATTGATTTTAATCAAACGGAATAGAGCTGCCCGCCTAATAAGCTAAACCTTCGTTCAGCATAACGAAAACTGACGTCAATAAATTAATTACGAGGAGAAACGAACAAAAGACAGACGATCAGAGGAAGTATACGTCGTATACGTTCACTTACGACGAACGTGACACTATGAGGATGTTGAAGAGATACTCATCAGAAAATAACTGTTGAACTAACAGCGATAAAGAATTGTCGACGATCAAAATGAAAGGATCGTACATTATCGTACGACACTACAACTTTATGAAACATGTTTGAACAAGGAAATTTTCAATTCACGAACGCACAATGATTCAGTTACCAGCGTTGTTTCTCGCGATTAACAAATTAACGTTCAATTCCGCGCGAGAAATCTCTTTCAGCGAGAGAAGCACACCTGCCCAAAGGTTTTCATTTTCGCAGCAACGGGCCGAAAATGGAAAAGAAATGCGTCCACCGCAATGAGAAACAATCTCCGCCGCGAAACCAAAGAGGTAAAAAAAGAAGAAACCAAAAAAAAAAAAAAAAAAAAAATACTAAATAAACAAAAAGAAAGGAGAATGAAACGAGAAGTGGAACAGTAAAAGAAAAGCGGGAAGTATGCATAATCGAGCAGAAAATTGCCGAGGGAAGGGGATTAAAAATCAGCGAGAGGAACGCGGGAGAGATGGATCATTATTCCCGAGCGCGCGATAACGCGGATATCAGAAGGGCGGCGATCGATCGATCGATCGTCGGGACGCGCGTGAATCTTCTTCCCCTATCGGATGGTGGAAACGATTTCCGGATCACGGGACGGTCGCGACATGGGAAAGCAAGCCGACCAAGGGAAAAGAGGAAAAAAAGAAGAGAAGAAGGAAGAAGGAAGAAGAAGAAGAAGAAGAAGAAAAAGTGGAAAGAAGATCCGACCGAGTTTCGTCGTTGTACCTACGATCACGTCGCGTTCCTATCCAGGGAATTCCAAGCGCGATATATCAAGTTAAATTGCAAATATCGAGCTGAGGGGGTGGGTGAGGGGGAGGGTGGACGAGTGAAAGATAAATCAACCGCAAGCGCCGCCCAAGAGCATCCGCCTCGTCATAACTGGAGATTGAAATGCGCGCCACACGTGGACGAGTGTTGGTAGCCTTCGTGATAACTGGAGAGCTCTCTTTTAACGTGAACACTGCCAAAAACGATCGAAACGATCAGTCGATAATATTTCTTTGACACCTTTGACGAACATTCTGCCGGATCGGTGTATTTTTAGAAATACAAATGATCGCGTTGGACGAAGGGCTCGCGTTGTTCAAACACTTTGATTGAAAAGTTTTGAATAAAATGAAATTTATGCACAGTGTACGTAATTTACTACATTTGCTTGTGCTTGGTGTACTACTGTGATTTATTTATAATAATTTATTTGTAAATTATGCACGTTTAAAATCTGTGTATACGGTGCAATGTTTCTGATGGAAATTTGATGTTTCTTTTATTGTTAATTTTTGTTAACTGAATATAGTGATAAATCTTTGAATTGTACACGAGCAGTGTAAGTCAGTTTCGGTTGGAAAGAACTTTTATCGCGCAGATATTCTTTTAGTTTATCAAAACTGTCCAGCTAATGAAACAGGGTAGTTGTTAATTATACTGTAGCGATTACACGTTGTTCTGTTGATCGAAGAGTATTTTTAATCAAAAGCTAGTCTTCTAAACCCTTCATATCGTAATTATTAAAGAACACTAAGTACACAACTTCAAAACGTAACTCGTTTCATAATTATTTAGAAGAAGTTTAGGTTCAAATTATCACCCAACGTTGAAGTTATGTTAAGTAAAAATCTGCAATGTAAATTAATTTAAATTAATTTACGAATGAACTCTGAATTTCCGTCGATATAAAAGAGTCTTTTCAATCTCGTTGTAAAAAGAATTCGCGCGAATGAAAAAGAAAATATATTAAACGCGTGTAATTAAATTAATTTACGTATAAAGAAGATTTCAATTAACGTGGGGTTGCATTGTAACTGGAGATCAAACATCTGCACGAGGCGACGATGTGCAAAATTAAATAAACACGTAATACGTAAATTCACTTGCGCGGGATGCACGAATTAGCATAAAACATTTCACAAATGCAGATCACAGTTCCACCCGATAAGAAATGTTCCGGGGCTGTTTAATTTCGTTGTTGCGAGATGAAATTGGAACCGAGTGCAGTGTATTTGGCGTAATAACGTTATATCAACGGGATTTGGAACAGGAATTGTGAATTAATTTCTACGAAACTTTTCGCACTAACTTGGACGTTAGTTTCGCGAGTTGAGGTCAAAGTCTATAACAGAATAAAGGGAACAGCTATGGTGGCAATGAATAACGAACGTCAGACAGATTGCATTCTTCGCGTTCTTTTTTTAACGCTAGTCTGCGTTACTGAAGAATAATGCTAAACGATCCTAAAGAGTTAAGGCAACTGTCGTAAATCAATTTTGACAATTTTGCAATATACGAGAGAAAGTGAGGATATCTAGCATTTCTCAGGAAATGAAAGTTCATGTTTCAATACGTGTGCAACAACTGCTCGTGCATTTTTCTCGTGCACGTAGAATAAGTGTAAAACTTACAATGCGTGTAAAAATGTAAAAACAAACGTAGAAACTTAGAACACTTTAATTTGCAATAAAGACGAGGAGCACACGTAGGGGCATGTGGAAAAATGTTTAATTCAAAATTCATTGAAAACTGACGTTCCTCCTTCGACATACCTATGTATAATTTTACGAACGAGTGTGTGATAATTAGACTGCGAATTTTTATGCGAAAATATAATGCATAAAAAGTGAATATAAAATATATAAAATAACATAATGTAAATGCAAAGTAGAGTGCTTGTCATAAAATTAAGCAACGAAAACAACAAATATCTACCTAAGCTCAATTTTTTCTCCTTTTTTTTTTAAATTCCGAACAACTAGAAGTTGCATAAAAATCCCTCAGTCCGTGGAATGAAAATAAATTCTTGCACGCTTGTCACTCATTAACAAGAAACAACGGTTGCTTAAATCGTACTTCGTAAGAGATTTCCCGGAGAAAAATTTAATGAGACGTTAAATTGGAGGGTCAAGAGAATCAACCGAATCTGACATTTCGCGTTTCCCTCGTTATTTCCCTCGTTATTGCAAGAATAAAAGGACTGCTCGGAGGAAATAAAACTGTATGCGTGCGTTTGTGCGTGTATGTCGAAACAACGTCGTTTCGCAAAAATGACGAAAACAGAATGGCAGCGGGAAAACAACAGCGGAGAGCATAACCATCGTGAAATTTCTACGATCACTCTCCGAGTGCCTAGAAAAATCAAACGAAAAAAAAGTGCAACGAAAAAAAGGAAGAAAAATGGTTCGAAAAAAAAAAGGAGGAAAAAAACAGGACACGCCATGGAATACGATGCGACTTGTAATTTCTCTGTACTTCGAAATGGTTCCAGTGTCGCGCGTGCAATGGACGCGCAACGAACAAACGGAATAAAAAAAAAAAAAAAAAAAAAAAAAACAGGGAGGGGGAAAAATCCGAAACTATCCTCCTCTCCGAGAAAGATTAGAGGAGGACGAAAAATAGCTGGGGATAAAGTCGAAAAGAAGGGAATAACTAGCAACATTTTCCTCCTTTCTTTCTTTCTTTTTTTCTTTTTCTGTTCTTTCTCCCTAACGGAACGTAATATTGCGGATTAATCCACGGACGGTGAGACACGTCGCGAATGGAATACTGAGCGAAATATAAAAGGAATATTTATAAAATTGACTTTGGATAACAGAATTATAAAAACGACTATCGATCGATGGTTACACTGAAACGAGTGTGTGGAAATATATCTTTTCACAGAGGTTACAGATATATCATATAATTTTAATTAAACATTAAATTATTTATTATATTTACGAATCTCAATATTCAATGGCTACATGCTTAATATTAATTATTAGCCATTCATGCTAGATATTAATTTTTTTACAATATTAAATATGTAGGTAATAAATTTCTCGTTGCTTTCAAGCATATTCACCGACATTCACCGTTTCAAACTCGATGAACACAATCGCGACTCTCGTATTTTGCTCTACAATCCTGATGAAATTTCAAAATGTTTCAAACCGCACGTACACAAAAGATTGTTCCAACACTTTCGAGTGACACCGTGTAGAGAGCAATTACACCGTGTGTTTTTCGGATGAAAAAGAGCGGCGTATTGATCATATCGGGGAATCGACGAGGCAGCGAGCCAACACCTACGAACAGACCAACGACGAAAATAATCTCGCCGTGAAACTTTCGTACGCGCGAATTCAACGCCCGGACGTTGCTAATTCGCCGACGAAAGAAGAAAAAAAAAATTTTTTTCCCGTGATATCGGTTTTGGTATCTACGTGACAGTCCATTCGCGCTGCCGATTAACACATGGCTCGACGAGTTTCGTTTGACCTGAAAATTACTGCAAAATTCCAGCATCGAACGTCCCTCGAAAAATGAAAACGTGTAACTGCGAAAACGAAAGGAGCGTGTCAGGTGATGCGACGAAAATTTGTAAATTTTTTGACACCCGACAGCGATTTATGCCTGTGATATTGTTATTATTATTTAACTGAAGATTACTATGAAACTTCAACATTGTCCTTTTTTTGTAAAATTAAAAAATTAAAAATTTATTATTTTTAATTTTTAATGAATTTAATTAATTTAATTTTTATTGTTTAAATTGAAATTTAAAAATTGACAAAAAATGTATGACTACGAGAACGAAAGAGATGTGTTAGATAATGCAAATATAATGAAAATTTGTAAATTGTTTGATACTCGAGAGCGATTTATGCTCCTGCGATTATTAGTATTATCTAGGCTGAAAATTATTCTTCTATAACTTCAATGTCGTACTTCCAATTTAATTATGAAGACGAAAGGGGTGTGTTAAATAATGGTACGAAAGTTTGTAAATTTTTTGACACCCAACAGCGACTTATGATTTCAGTATTATTACGGTACTGTTTAACCGGAAAAATACTGTCAAATTCCAACATCGAACGTCCTTTGAAAATCGCGAGGACAAAAGGGGTGTTATTAGATAACGGGGGCGAGAATTTGTAAATTTTTTGATACTCGAGTGCGATTTATGGCTTCGGTATATATTCACATTCGTGTCGCACACATGTACCACTTGGCCCTCGGAAGATTTGTGAACATTTGTGCATGACGTGAAATTATTCCGGCGAATTCATTGCCGGTGATTCTGTTTGGTCTATTTTAAGTGTTGAAGTATAGAATTTATCTAATAATGGCGGCGAAATTGGAAAGTGTTATAATGGTACTTTAACGATGACGTATACGACAGGGAATTTATGGCACAAGTAATTTGGACGTATCGCCGGATGATATAAATTCTCACGAAATTCGTTTACTATACATTTTCATATTATATGCACTATAATATAACGTATGTGTAAAACCAATTAAGAATACGATGCGAATACGAAATTAAATTTTTACATTCGTTATTCGTTACTGCACTGTTGTACAGAATAATTTTTATTATTTGTTGTACAGAATAATTAACAATTAGTCAATAATAATTTGCAAATAAAGAGCTAAAGCTTACTGAGGAAGTTAAAATCCTGATTGAAACTAAGCTTTGATGTAAATTCTAATTATGTCGTGAACATGATGAGTTAATATTAAAAGATGGTGAATTAATTTTATAATTTTGTTTTTGCTACTTCAATCCTCCAACCGAGAGCAATTTTCAGATTTTTCTGTATTCAGAAGCAAAGTTTATCATAATTCAATACCCGCCAAGATTAATAAAATGCAGTGGCTACAAAAAAATATTTGCGCACACCCTTATTTCCCTGCTTTTTCATCAGATTCTACATTTCATTTCCACGATATGAAATTTCGACGCAAGAGTAGAAAATTACTCGGACAAGCGACGATACGAGTTGGCAATGAAAATGAAATTGAAAATTGTAAATAATAGAATAAACAATAAATAACAGACTCAAAACTTAAAACAATAGACTTAAGTACAATTAATTAGTATGTAAATGTTGTGATAGATGATTGAAATAATAATAAAAGCGAAATAGAAAATTATAAATGACAAATGCGAATAAATGAATAAATACAACTACGACTGAGTGATGATAGAAAATAATGATGAAAATGAAATAAAAAATTGCAAACAAAAGTCACCGCGATAAAAATGATAAATAAAGTAATTGTAACTAAAAATTAACGAACGAACGAGAAATATCGAGCGACAGACTTCCACGCAATTAGGTGGTATATGAAATTCTACGGCAGACACAACGACGTGCAAACACGGCTCGCAACCAAAACAAAATCTAAATAAAACGGGATCTCGTTGCGGTCCGCGGCCCGCGGGTTCAGACGCTTTCGCGTAAAATTCTGAAACCGCGGCAGATCTCCGACACGTAAAACTGATTAACCCAGGCCGCGATACACGAACGCGCGCGAGTGAGCGTATCGCATTCTCGAAACGAGTCTCAAACTATTCTCCGCCGCAACAACAGTAACCGGAAGCGAACGCGAGCGAAATCTGTAAATTTCGTGGATCCTCCGGATTCCTGTCCTGGGGTATCGTTCACGAACAGTTCGTCGTACTTGCCGAAAACTTTCCCGGCGGTTGAAGCCAGAGAGAGCCAAGAATCTTCAGCTACTTACTGCCGAGGCTAGCCTCTAATTTTTAATTTATCCGCCGAGAAGGGGCGAAAAGGAAACCACCCTCCCCGCCCCTTTCCTCAACGACAAGTGTTGAGAGAACTTATCAGATATCCACGGCCCATTGACTTCGCCCCTGGGCATAAATCAGAAACTTTGCACGCGAGCATAGTTCGCCTGGCTCGGCCAAGAATAAAGCGCGGCTGTATCGGCAAGAATTGAACAACAGTGGAGAAGAAAACCTCGATCCGGTGCTATCAAAAGCTGGCTATACAGCCGTTCGAAACTGCGGCCATCGTCTTCCAGGCAAATAGACCATGCTTTTCGTTTGCATGCTTCCTCCACGGTGGAGTTCGCGTTCTTCTCCACCGTACTTTCGTGGACGGTGGAAATTGTCGACAGGGGGTTGGTTACAACCACCAGCTGGCCGACAGATTCGTTTCGAGTAATTCGAGATTTATGCAAACAGAAAATCTTGCCGATTCAACCCACGGAGTTATCGCGTCGAATAAAAATAACTTATAATATGTATATTAATGATATTTATGTTTTTATACGATATACACTATGCATTATATAATATATAATGATACTATATAATATACTAATATAATACTGTATTTATATAATATATAATGTGAATTGTAATTATTTGTATAATACATAATTTTTGGTTTGTATATTAATCCTCGAATGATATCCTGGTGATTTACGTACGTCGAATTGTTAACATTCGCTTTGAATTTTTTAATTAAATCGGAAATTTCAGGATTTTTCGAATTTTCCGAATTTCTAACGTCCAATTATCATTAATAATATCGAGTGTAGTTCAACGACAGCAAATATATAAAAAAAAGTATAAAATAACGTAACAATCCATAGTAGACACGAGTGTTACTTGAAAAATAATTATTTAAATAATTTAAATATTGCAATGTTGAAATAGTCCCAGTTAGTTTACTCGAACAAGCAAGTGACTTTTCTCTGAATTATCCAAATATCTGGCTAACAAATAAAATGACTTCCCACTTCATTTTGTACTTTATATCCAAATATATTTCTAATTCTATAACAAGCAAATATATTTCTAATATATAATATTATTCTATTCTAAATCAACTCAAATAAAAGACTAATTGCAAGTGATTTATTGATTTGGGTCTAAAATAAAAACACCCTTCCCAAGTTATTTTAATGAACTCGCAGAGATCATTATTTCAAATAAAATTTATTCAATCTCGGTCCACAATGCTAAAACGAAGGAAGGGATTGAACAGATGAATCGATTTCGAGTTTATTCGACGGAGAAATAGCATGGAAAAATAATGACGAACGAACACGATACGGCTGTTCGTAAATGTTACAGCAGGGTTATGTTTGCTTTAGAAAATAATTGATATCGATAATACTCGCGTTCTGTGAAATTCGAGGTTCATGGATATTTTATGTGGACAAATATACAATGAGCTGGAGTTCGATGTTATCGTCGCGGGGGGTTATGATTCACGAGTGTCCGTTTTAACGGCAGATTATTCATTGCCAGTTCCAGTTAATAATTTGAAAACACACCAAACGAGAGTCGACGTCGCGACAAGAAAGCAAATTTTCGTTGTTTCATCGAAGCTGTCGATACTTTCGTGCACAAATTCCTGAATAAATTTCCTGAGGACGTCACTGAACCAGCGAATCACTCGAGGAAAAGTTTCGTCTTGTTAACTTAATCAATGGAAAGATCCTCTGTTGATCACGATCTTACAAAGTACATCACTGAATCGCAGTTTTCAAGCAAGAAAAACGAATCAACTCGTCTGTAAAATATTTTTCAAATATAATAATTCATTTATTCAGAGATCTATCTCTTTGAAACGCAGCGTCATTTCCATTATCGTACGTGGACCACGACTGATCAATTTTTACAACTAATTGAAAACAGTTAAGAAACGATCGAGTTGATCCAGAGTTGTCTCGTCTCGCACTTTCGTAGTTTAAACGAGTCAATCAATTAAATTACACTGACTCGCTCGTTTCGCCCTGATCCACAACTTTCTTCTTGCTAGATCTTTCGCGACGAATTGCCAGAGTGGAAGAAAGAACGAGCGATCACGGAACACGTCTTGGAGGATCGAGAGGGAGGAGGGACGAGGTCCGAATGTAAAAATTCCCGGAGGAACCAACGAAAGAGGAAGTGGATATGCAGTGTCGTCGTCTTGGGTACGATCATCCCGTTCTGGGAATTTTACGCGGGTATCTGAACTTACGATCGCCAATATCGAGTACGAGGATGCCTGCTGTCTCGAGAATACGAGAACCTTCTTCAGCTCGGGGTGGTGGTTGAGAAATGAGAGAAAGAGAGAGGGAGAGAAAGAGAACGTTCGAGCAAAGAAGACAGCGGAACGAGGAGGAAGAAAGAATTGCGGCAAGAGGTGGCAATGTTTGTCCGCTCGGGAGAGAAAAGAAGACTATCAAAACGTGCTGTGCAGTCTGAAAGTCTTGACAGTTTGCTAAATTTCGTTTAATCCTTCGAGGCAATTTTTTATCTCTGTGATAATTTGCTTGCGAGACGAGTAAATTATATTCTGTTTAAACGAAATTTGCTGAAGCATCGACTTGACCGTAAATAAGACTGGCAGTATTCTAGAAAATTACGTTAATTATTAAAGTTTAATTGTTGCTTGAAATTTGAAATGCATCACTTTACATGTACGACATATTATATTATCGAACTATAATTAACTATATGAAATTTGTTGGAATTAAGATACTGGTTTATTGTAAATTAGTTATAATTAAACTTTGTTGCTTAAAATTTGAGATGTATCATATTACATTGATATATCACGTTATTAAAATGTAATTGACCGTATGAAATTTGCTGAGACTAGTGTCACAGTCTGAAAATTATGATGGAACTTTGTTGCTTCGAATTTGAAATGCGTTACATTCTATGTATAACATAATATATACCAGGATATTATGTTACTGAAATTATATTATATAATTACATTTTACAATAACATTATCAAAATATAATTAACCATCGTATATGCAATTATATTGTACCAAAAAGGAGACAGTTGGAAATTTTTGTAACTAATTTAATTTTTCCTTTCTCACCCTCTAATCCAATCTTCCTATCCTGTCCTTCAAATTATCAATGTATTAATATCAGTGTATTATGTTACTGCAATTATATTATATAATTACATTTTACAATAACATTGTCAAAATATAATAAACTTCGTAACCAATATAATTAAGGAGTCAGTTAGAAATTATTGTAGTTAATTTAATTTTTTCTTCCTCACCCTCTAATCCAATCTTCCTACCCCCTCTAATGACACTCCTTCAAATTCGCGTAACTTCCACGTCAAACTAACGATTCACTTCATACGTATACATATATCTCAAAAAATTTTTCTGCGCCCAAACATCGCCATGTGCTAATACTAATCTCTCTCTCCCTCCCTCTCTCTCTCTCTCTCTCTCTCTCTGTATACACATACAACACCACACACGAAACAAGATGATCGTCCAGCAGGGGGTGGTAAAACGACCCGAAAGGGGATGGTAAAACCGAGTAGAGCGTGGAGGAACAGAAGTGGGGAGGAACGGAGGAAATATCAGCGAGATAGGTACAAATACGGCGCTATATATGACAGTTTGATGTATAGTTGAATTTTTATGCCGGTGAGAGATGTTATTGCCGCGTCACAGGATGAATCTCTGATATGTCGGGGGCGGCACAGCGAGGAAAGTTGGCAGCGAAATCGATATCGCATGATTTATGCCTAGATTGAGTTTTTCCGTTCTTTCTCTGTATTCCACCCCTTCGCTATCCATCCCCTTCTCCACCCCCCACCCCACCCGCCCCTTCATCTCTACGCTACCGGGTGTGTCCCCACTTTTCTTTTCTTTTTTTTTTCTTCTCTTTTTAACCAGAAACGTCGAAACGTCTGTTACCATCTCTTTCTTTCTCGCTCTCGTCCCTCGCTCGTGTCTCTCTGTCTTTTTATTTCCATTCGCGCCGCCCCCCTTCCCCCCTCTTTGTCAATACAGAACGTCGGCGAGGTACGACAGAACCTAATTTCAGCGTGGATCGCAAGCGTCAGAATCGGGAGTGCGTCGATTGGCGAGACGCTTGTTTCTCCAACAGCGCCGGCATCCCTGTTTCTCCCTGTTCCGATCAAATTTCCGCGTGAAAATCATCCGCCGCCGCGCTACGATCGTTTACCGCGATTCTCCTTTTTCTCCGTTTTCGTTTCACTGTCTCGTCGGATTCAAACACGAGCGAATTAGGAAAAATCGAGCGCCGGTCGACGCTCGTGAGAAAGAGCGGCTGTTCTTTCGAGTGCGTCGCGTTTTCATTGGCGATTTTTATTTCAATTTCACAGAGGGGGCGGGAGGAGGGGGGGAGGTTCGTCTGCGTCGGTTTCAGCTGAATTGTTTTGGTTTCTTCTTTTTTTTTTTTTTTTTTTTTTTTTTTTGTAACTGCACTGCTTCCTTGTTTGCATTTGAATTTAACCGATGTTTAAATTCCACGTCCAGAGAAACGCGGCAGTGGTGATAAATGTTCTTCCAAACATTTTGTTTACAAGATTTAATATTTGTAATTTTGTAGAACTCCTGCTAGAATTATTCGAGCGGTCGATTGGAAATTTTTCTGGGTATGAAATGATATAGTTAGCAATCTGTTGAGAAAAATAAATAAGAACAAGTTGATATATTAAAGTAAATAATAAAAACGAATACAATATAAATTACTATAAATTAATAAGTAAATAAGACGAATTAATATATACAACAGAATTTGTAGAATCGTTCAATTTTTCGAATATTTCTTCCCTTGAATTTCGCCTGTATAAAAAGAAAGGTAAAAATACCGGTATAAAAAGCATGAAGCAAAAGATGAAAATCACAAGTTGTAAAAATGGGGAATATATGTTCCTTCTTTTTTTTTCTTCTCTTTTTTTCTTTTTGACGTCATAGAACTTCGTATTTTCGAGGATATGATACCTGATCGCTGAGAATTTAGAGCATACCTGCCCGCGTATAAATTTTATCGAGTATATCGTAGCACCTTACGACTCGCGGCGGAATTAAATATAAACTCCCTTTTATGGAATTGGTACGGTGCGAGCGATCCCGTGGTTTGACTCCCCTCGGCTGACAAATATATCGCCGCAAATTTAAAAACTGCAAGAAGAAAAAAATATAAACTGCTCGAGACGCAGTTTAATTTTAAAAGAGCTGCTGCGATTCGGAATTACTGCGATCAAAGTATCAAACTCGCATCAGATACGTGGCAATTTTCATCCGCGCACATTACGAAATCATTCGACATCTCGATCGTGTTCAAAAATGACGTAATCTCGTCAAAGTGACTTGTACACACCACCGCTGTTTAATATTAATCATTTAAAATCATTATTATATAGAATCTACTCGTACAACACCGTCTTAAATCCCCCAAAATGATTTAAGAGAACGCAAATTACTTTACCCAAAAATCCCGACCAACTCGCCCGGAAAAAAATTCCGAAAAAAATTCCCCCGAATTCCATCTACACCTGTACAACACACCATCCACCACCTGCCCTAAATCCCGCCCAAAAATAATTTAAAACGACCCAAGAACCCCCCGTGCGAATCGCTTTATCCAAAAATCCAGCTACAACTCGCCCGCGAAAAGATTCCGTTCTCCGGCAAACGCCACCGAAATTCCCCCGGAATCCATCTATCCCAGAAATCCTATCTCGCGCTAAAAACTATCGCCCCCTCCCGCCCATCCATTCCCGAAACAGCGGCTCCTTAATCCCGGTGGTTTCGGCCGCGGAAAGGAATTGCCCGGATGAGTGCGCCAGAGCCACGGTGGGAAGATGGTGCTTAAAGCGTGCCATAAGTCGTAGGCAAAGGCGACGAACGCGTGTCGCGAATGGCCGGGCATCCAGTTCGAT
This sequence comes from Tetragonisca angustula, assembly GCA_036937485.2. Lineage (NCBI taxonomy): Eukaryota > Metazoa > Arthropoda > Insecta > Hymenoptera > Apidae > Tetragonisca > Tetragonisca angustula. The sequence goes on from JAWNGG020000223.1 coordinate 129,736, forward strand.
GCTCGCGGCTCGCGTGAATTGTTCGCGTCTGGACTCGGCCCAAGCGCGGTTTTTACGGGCGTCGCGGCGGCGACGACGACGCGAGGACGCCCTATCGACAACATGATTTGTCCGCGTTCGCGTTCGACAAAAGCCACCCTCTATCTCGGAACGTAAACCTACGGAGGGGGGGAGGGGGGGGAGGAGGGGGCGTGCGCGCACCGTCGTCGTAATTTACGAGTTGGCCATCCATTCTTCCTTCGGGCGACACACGCGCCCCTAACGTCACACGGCGGCAGGGAGTTAGGGAGGTGATGAGGGAGCTTTTGTTTCCGTGGGTCGAGAGCGGCACGCGTCGTGCCTCACGACTGTGAATCGTGGCCAGAGCCATCGAGATATCGAGACGCATTCGAGGCACGTGCAAGGCGACCACGTACAACAGGTGACGGAGGTAAACTCACGGGAATTGATTGCGAAGCGGCTTCCAACGAATGTGCCACTTCTTTCGTGGCGCATGACACGGGCTACAGGGGGGGGGGGGGTTGGTCGTCGATCGAACGACGTACGAGATAGATACGGTCGAGAAGCTAGAGAATTCTGGTCGAAGTTGGACGGTATTCTTCAGAGGGACGAAGGATTTTGAGACAAGAAAAGGGAGAGAATTTTTAAGTATCTGTCACTTATTAAAGGGAGGCTTAAAGGAGGGGAAATCATTTCTCGAAGAAATTTGCAATTATTATCTGATCATCTGAACTGACAACTCGAATTTAAAATTACAGAATGTTGAAAATATTCGGAGACACCACGGAGAGAATTTTTGTTTAATTATTTTTTAAAGAAATTATATATATATATAAAAGTAACAATTATATTTATTTTAAAACTAATGAAAAAATAAATTTGTTTATTTTTTTATTTATAAATATATTTGTAATTTTACTTGTCATGTTTAATTTTATAAATAATTTTAATTATAGTTTATAAAAAGACATTAAATTAAAAATTTAAAAATATTCATTAGTTAATTAATATAAAGAATTTTAAATTAAATAAACTATTAATCTTCAACATTTCCAAAGAACAGCCTCTCGCAGATTTAAACGAAACCCACGAGCAAAATCTGTTCTCCGAATCATTACGTTTTGAGAATCTCCGCCTGTCTCTCTCTGCTTGTCGTATCGTTGCTCCGAGTGAAATGATTAATGGACAGAACGGAATAATTACACCGATTAGGAACCGGACGACTTACACCCCCGAGTACCGAGTAACATCCCGTTTAATGGCTCCGCGTAATTGTTAAAGCGCGGGGAAATTATTAATCTCGCCGCGTGCACGTTTGATTAATGGCCGCGAGTTTTTAAGACCTGTCACCTGGCAAGAAAAGCTGAATTCCAATAAAGTTTCACTTCACCCTCCGCCCCCTCCCACACGAGGGAGTGACCTTCGTCGCCAAAGTTTCTTTCCAATTAATTTATAATTCGTTTACATGGTTATCGTTATCTGAGAATGACGGCTCTGCGTTACGAAACGATTCTCCCGTAACGAGAATCTAATTTCACAGACTATTGATTTGATACGTAATTACGTTCCTCTCTACGCCGTACTCGTTAATCTATCCGGTTCAAAGGTATTGCAAGTAAGGTTCAGGTTAGGTTTGATAGAAATACATTCGGGTGGATTCAACCGCGAGAGAGGTTTATCAGACTGTTGTATCTTCGCTGAAATTGAAATTACACAAGACGTCATCCACAACGAATTTCACCTACTTACGGTTAACGTAACAGCGACCTGTTATCATCAGTACGTGATACGTTAGATTCAATCTTGCCCGTTTTGTCCTGACTCCTTTGAGGCTCAACTTTCTAATTCTGCAAAATCGCAACAATAAAGTCTGCATTCTCCACCGTTTCAGAATTTATCGAAACAGACGTTCGTAGATAAATCATCTCTACTAACTTAACCCAAACCTAAAACTGAACGACTCGTCATCGATTGCAATTTGATAACGAGTTATCAATGCGTAGAAAATAAAATTTTTCCATCCGTAACAACAGGGTTGTTTGGAACTTTACGTGCAATAATCGCGACTGGAATCGAATCCATGATTTTATTTATACCATGTTCCATCAATTTTTTCAACTTCGTCGATATATAAAAAAAAAAAAATTCCTCGAATTCTCCGGCGAGTGAAATTTTACGAGCCTTGAGATTCGCGGGTGTGTTAAATGAAATTTCAAAGGGATGAAAGGGGATTAAATCATCAATAGAGCAGATCGATACGAATTCAAATAAATTCGTGCCGGGCCGATTAACCTGTACGACACGTCCCGGTTGTATATTATTTGTAATCACCGGCCTGGATAATAGGTCTATTTAATTAAGAAAGAAAAGGGGAAAATTTCAAAGCCTATTATTCAAAGCCGCTTTTCAATTAATTTTTTAAAATCTCCGGCCAGCTCGAACCGAACGCCCCGTGACTCTCGCGTGTTTTTTTTCTTTCGCTCCCTCATATTTCTTCCTTTTTATTTATTTATTTATTTCTTTCTTTCATTTTACTCGCCCGCTCTACGTGGCTTTCCAATGAAGGCTATATAGCCTGCATCAACTTGCAGTTCCAACAATTTTAATTGGTTACCAAACAAACGTGTTGACGCAGGATAGAATTGTAATTGCGTTACCAAGTAAGATAAGCAAGTTCAGTTTCTTGGAGGATATTTTCTATTTGAGTGGGTTTGCATAGACGATGAGGAATGACGACGGGGGAATTTCTGCATTTAAAGTCTGCATTTGTTTAAGTGTAGGTTAAATATACAGGACATCCATGGGAGTATTTTTCTCTGCGAAGATAAAATTTACTTAAAACCAATTTCTAGACGTGGCGATTAAACTAGCATCTAGCATTTTCACAGTCTGTTCTCGTAATTCCCGAGCGCTGATAGCGGAGAAAATAAAATTGCCAGAATGTGGATGAATACGTAACTTTGCAGAGAGTTAAATTGGAAACAGAAATATTTAATAATAACCTCGCCGTTTCGTTGTATCTTCACTTTCAGAATTCCCACTACATTTACATCTCATACATTTACATCTCATTTTTACGATCTCTGAACGCATTAAACAAACCAAATACCCATGGAAAGCAAAATTAACTGAAATAAGCGAAGTACAAACGAAATTCTACTAGAAATTTCTACATTTTGTAATCTCCAACACAGCAACGAGCGTGGGAAACAAAATTATCGAAATGTGGATTTATAAATATGCAATTTACAGAGAGTTTAGTTTGGAAAGAGAAGTTTTTAGTAAATTCCTCCATCTAAATTTTCACTCAAAATTCCTACCATTTTTATAATCTCCAAACATAATAGCAAAGCAGTAAATGTCCATGTGAAAGTGAAAATAAAATTGTCGAAAATCGAAATGTAACTTTGTAGAACAGATTAAGGAAGAGATAAAAAAATTTGTACCAATTTCCTTCCCAACTTTTCGTAACTTCCGCTATTTTTGTCTTTCCGTTTCGAAGCTCCCTGTAATTGATTGTAGGTCCAAGGTCGATTAATTTGCGACAAAATGTGTGATGAAGAAAGAACAATGAAAATCTCCAGGCGAAGCCACGCAAGTGGGAATGTATCATATTCGCGGCCCTTTCACGGGAGGACACGCGGTCGACATCCTAAAATTATCACACTACATTGATCCAACTCTTTTTCATTCGGCAACGGTATCGCCTTGCATGCAGCATTGAGCCGCGTATTAACGCGTCGGCCGTGAACGAATTTATCTTGCCCCGGCCAGACCTTGTCTTCCTATCGATATCTCGTCGCGTTAAACGGACGAAAGCCAGTTGGAGGCGAAGGGCGACAGCCCCTCTCGTGACAAATTTATGGAATCAGGCCGGAAAAGCGTCCGAGAGTGGACGGATGAAACCGACCAGAGACACCGGCAATCGTCCACAATCGATATCTCTCCGTCCCTTTTATCGTCACCGTTAAATACGCGTGCATGTACGTTAATGTATTGCAACACAAGTGAAGAAGAGATTTCCAAGCGTCAGTATGTTGCTGCAGGAGTGACGTTTTATTTTCATTTCTTTAATCTGAATGCAAGTGATAAATTGTAAATTATCAATGAAACTATTGAGTCGCTAAATAAATTGTCGTCGTTCTATTACCTGTTTTGATATATTATTTTCACGTGTTGTGTTTGTTCTATCTAGGTTCCAGTTCTTCTATTTTATTCATTATTTATTTAGTTCGTCTGTTTTGTTTGGAGCTCATTCCTTTAATTATATTTGTAAGAAGCATCTATTTGAATGCAAGTAACAAATTGTAAATTATCAATGAAACTATTGAATCGCTAAATAAACTATCGTCGTTCTATTATCTATTTTGGTATATTATTTTCACGTATTATGTCTGTTCTATCTAGGTATCCATTTTTTCGTTTTTATTATTTATTTTTTATTTCGTTTCGTTCGGAGCTCATTCTTTTAATTACATTTGTAAATATAATTAAATTGCACAATGTTAAAGATTCTTTGGAAACGCGACAAATTACATAGCGTTCTACTCTCAGTAGAACTAGTCAACGATTCTCGAAACCCATTCGTAGAAATAACTTCAACTTTTATATATTATTACAAGTAAGATCGATGTATCAAATATTACAGAATAATATAGTATTCTACATTATTCTACAACAGTAAGTTATGTTAATATTCTATAACAATATAATATTATAGAATATTATATAATAAGTAATAAATAAATTCTATATAGATAGTACCTACATATTAGATAGTACGACATATTCCACACAGATAATATATTCTCTAATACAGAACAACAAATAAATTCGTCATTTAAAAATTACACGTAACGAGAGATGAAAAGAAATTTCGCAATCTGTCAAAACAGAATCCGGGAAAATTCATTTTTTCCTTTCGATCAAACACTTTCGCCTAACTTAAACCTACGTATTCGCGTCGTAGGAAGAATCCATCAGCCGGCCAAGAGGATCCAAGTGCAAGAAGAAACTCGGCGTCGAGCGGCGGATAAAGGATCGCGAAAAAAAAAAAGAAAAACAGCAAACCATAATCGATGCGCGATTTCACGCTTGCACGTCGGTTTTCCAAAAGGCGATGCCGCGTCACGTTGTTGATGTTTAGACAACCCGCGGCGCGAATCGATTCGCGGACAAATTCGGACCAATTAATTATTCGAGCAAACAACTCGCGAAGTAGCGCCGGGCAGCTGATAATTGCCGGATTTATCGACTAATGTATAATTAAGTAAATGAACAACGAGCGTGCTTGTCGTTGTACAAGGACCGATCGATTCTTTCGACACGCGCAGCATCCGTAGCAAGCAAATCGCGCCGCGATCGAGGAATCGAAACGAGCATTCCCGATTAGGTCGATTTCCAGGTTGGAATTGTTGGTGGGAAGGCTCGAAACGATGGTTCATCGTGGGAAGAACTATTAGCGAAATCGCGTTTCATGCCTGGAGAAGTCCGAGTCCGAGCAAATCGTGCAAACCAAGAATTAATTCTCTCGCCATTCGCGGGCTTTTCACGTTTTCCCTTTGCCGCGAGTCGTTTCAATTTGATTGGACGTATTACGTTTACTTTTGTGCCTTGTGTTTTTCATTTTGAAAGAAACGAGGGGAACTTACACAGACAATGGAGTGAGATGGTATTTAACAAAATTGGACGTTACGTTCTCTGTAATTTCATTAGAAAAAAAGAAATTACGATTTCTAATTAAACGAGTCAATCGATTAGTCGGGGAAACGACTGACTTATTAAACTTCCTCGATGCGGTTCCAAGTGATTCACGGGAAGACTAAGAAAGTGATTTTCGAACAAGAATTCCTAGGATTCCCTACCATGCGAAATCTGGATTAACTGATCCACGCACCAGCACCAGGTCTTAATTAATTCTCCTTTCCGCGATTCCCGGATAATTAAGGGAATTAAGAACGTGAAATTCGACCGAGAATCGCAGGACCTTATATCTCTGTCCTTTCATCCAGCGTCCAATGGAATTATTCAAGTGGCATAGCAAACCGTTGATAAATAAAATTCGTTAACAGACAAATTAGTCGAGTATTACTTACGTAAAATCGTCAGTTTCAGAACATGTCGTCGGCATCATCGACTTACCTGGAACAAAGAACAATGGGTCGTCAATATTTCGAAATTTAAAACATTGCTATTGGTACATTCGTGTTCAGAAATTGTTCTCGTACGAAAAATTTAAATTCCCCCAATGCGTTTCCAAGCATTTCTACGCACGTTTATGAAACGAAACAAAGACGAAGACGAAAATTTGGGAATTCGCAAGAGCCGCCAGAAACCAAAAAAAAAAATTCAAGGGCAACGATAATTATTTACGAAAGTTCCAAAGTCTCGAAAGGAAGCGATCGAAATGAACCAGAAAAACAAAGTGAAACAATAAGCCGCACCCAATGGGTCAGTTCGCCCCCCCCCCTCCTGTGAAACAATTTTCTAAAACACCGGCGGCGCATCGACGAAGTCTAATTAACTTTTCGAAGTTCCGCGTGGCTCCGCGACCTCGAAGCGGCGAGTGAAAGAGAAATGGACGAAAAGAAAGAGAGAGAGAGAGAAGGGTGGGAGATTGAAAGGGAGGAAGACGCAGGTAACGTAGGAATTAAATTGCGACCGAGGGGGTGGGCCGAGCTCTCGCGCTCCATTACTTATTCCAGCCGTGTCACTCGTAACTCTAATCCGGATTAAACGATCGATCGCGGCAGATTAGTGCGTAAAAAGCAGCGGCGCGTGTCGCTGCGGAACCGAGTGGCTTCGATCCTGCCAGCTAGATAACTAGCCGGGTAACTAAGTCTGCAATTTAATGCATATACACGCTGCTGGCCATGCATAGAGCACATCGCGCTCGCTCGCGATCCCGCGCTCCATTTTCCAATTGCCATTTCGTATTTTGGCCGCGTCATTGCGGCGGCAGTCGCGCGATTCTTCACGTACCTCCGCCGTGAGGAGCATTCTCAAAAATTCGATCGCTCCTGATCGTTTTGTTTCATTTTGGAATTTCATTCCTTTTTTTTTTTTTTTTTTGGTGGTATTGGTAACAATTTTAATTTGTTGCTGCTCTTTCTAAAATCTCTCTTGTCTATTGAAATGTCCCTTTCCGTTGCTGAAACTTCGAAATTTTTACATTCTCATTCGAACGTCTTTTTTGAGAGTGACTCGTCCTTGTCGCTGGATGTCTTTGCACTGTCGTCGATACAACGGACGAATTCGCCCTGAAAAGCTATGGATTTCCTGGAATTCTCCTCAGAATCCTCGAACTGATTCCCTCCATCGTGATGTCGCCACCTCGAATGTTGAAAATTTCGCGACGTCTCGTTCTCACCGTGCTAAAAGTGTGCCTACACTCTACAGCACTCTAGAAGTCAACGAGTGAATATTGTTCGAGAAACTGGCATAAAGTTCTGTGTAAAAATTCGTCGTCCACGGTATCGACTTGAATTATTCGCAGGATATTCCTGTTACGAATCTTCTCGTTATTTTTGAATTAAATAAATTCGTGAAACTCGCAGTTACTCGTTTAATTCTCCCGACAGCCCTCGTAGAAAGTTGGAAAAATTTATCATTTTCGCACGCTCTGTCCTAGCATTTTCGTCCGTTGTACGTTCATTATCATTAATTATTATTATTACTTTGCTTTGTCGCGCGCTATCGACGAGTATAAATACATATATTCGCACGTCGAAAATATTCATATTAATAAACGCGCGCGACGTTTCTTCCTTTTCATTCCCCCCACCCGTGCCCCTCCTTTTATGCGCGCCCATGCAGGTTCGATATTAAAATGGGCAGTGCCATGGGCAATCGCAGCGGCGCTCGTAAATTTATTAACACGCGACAGCGTATAATATCGAGAGCGGAAATGGGAAGCAGCGAAAAGGCGACGAAAGCTTTGCCCGCCAATAATGCTCTCCCGCAGAGATACACGCGCGTAAGCTCGAATATTTCTGACCGTTCTCATATGTATCTTTCTCCTCTCGTATTTTTTTCTTTTTTTTTTTTACGATAGAAGGATATATCGCGGTTAGGAGGACATTTGTAAATTTCACGCTCGTCACGAACCGAAACGTTGATGGAGACGATTTCGGTCGGCTTTCACGAAAGATTACAGGCAAAGCTTGGGCATTTGTCTGAATTTAGATGGAAAAGCCTCATGTTTCTCCGACTCGATGTCCCCTGATTTTCCCCAAAGATTGGAAACGAATGTTTGAATCTGGGGAATCACGCGGGGAATTTATATCTTTCTCGAAATTCAATTGAAATTTACGAGAAGTTTAGGAAACTAAAACCCGAAAATAGGACCCGTTGTAAATATTTTATTTCTTAAAGGCGATCTTTGCCATTAATTTAAATATCAATTCAACTCACATTGTGTATTTATTACACTATGTTGCACTATATGTGTTATATATATTAATTGCGTTGTTTAACATCACAGGCGCCAATCATCCTGTTATATTACACTAATTTCGCAAATGACAATTCTAAAACATCAAGCGATCAATGTCTATATCGATCAACTTTCGAGGAGATCTCTTCATACCTTTCGCTTCCACGTGTACATTTACAGTACAAAAATTCTCCCAATTCCACTTTCAAAATTTCTGCGCCACTTCTGTTTCTTTCAAATCGACAATCGACAGCAATCGAACGCAATCAACTAATTCTCAACGTTGTTGAAATAATGCACGCCGGAGTGAATACAGACGTCGCGTGGCTTATCGATCGAAACGTCGAAGCAGCAACCACCGGCGTCCATTTTAATCGAGACGATAGAGGCGACGACCTTAACGACGGCTGGCGTAAGATAAATCAGAGATCCAATGATTTCCCCGGGAATTATTCTCAGCCATCCCGGGGAGACGCGATAGATCTCGAGAGAAGTGAAAAGAGATTAACGAGCCAGACCTCGCGTTTCTCATCGATATTTCCGCTGTTCGGGTATTTCAACCTCCCCGCGGACGAGTAAAAACGTACATTATGTGGCAATTAGCGTGGTTATTTATTCGTTCGTGCCCGGCCGCTGCTAACGTGTTCGACAATGTGAAAGAAAATTGCTCTTTCGTATAGGAAACGTAGCAGAATTCGAATTCGGATACGTGAGAATAGATATTTTTTTGTTGAAAAATATAAATTTGAAGCATCTGACTCACAATCAGTGGTATAGATTGTAGTAGTACAATGACAAGAATCTCAAAGTATTTTCTGACTTTTTGAGAAATTCAAATGGCATGAAAGTTGAGTCTAATTTTCTATATTCGTATGACAACATCTAATAATAATAATAGCAACAGTGACAATAGATTTGATCGCAGAAAATTAGAAATTTAATTTTCAAAACAAGATAGTTTGGATATACATTTACTGTCTTTGTTCTGAATTATGCATATTTGCATATTTTCTCACTTGTGAAAATCAGGACTTAGAGAAACTCATTAGAAAATCCATGTATTTCATGTGCAGAACATGTATCCAAACGTTTGGCCAATGTATTATGAAGTATTAACTTATCAGAGTATTCTCATACAATAATAATAAATAATAAGGAATAATTCTCGTATATACACGTATTGTGAACAGCAAGAAATTTCCAGATTCTAATTTAACTGCAATCCTCGAAGAACAAAAATGTCTCTACTAACTCGAGTTAAATTTTTCAACGTAACACCCAAAATCTCAAGCTGAAAAAATTTTCTAAATAATATCACTGACAAGTCCAGACGTACCTTACACTTCAATCTTTCCTCGTTCCTTTCGATCATCTTTATAACCATCCTTGCTCGATCCGATAGAATTACACAGAAAACTGCAACTCCATAATTGATGAGAAACCACTTTCATAAGACAACTCACGTCTATAAGACAATCAAACTGTTCAACCAACGACTATGTGTCACACGATTATTTGAGTGGTGACACCTTAGAACGAAGGGAAAGAAATGAAAGAGACAGCAACACCACCATAGCTCCTCCTCCCATGCTGAAGTTTTAATAAAATAATTATCAGAATAAAAATAAATTTTACGAACATTTGATGGGACGACGAGCTTCCATTGTAATAATTAATGCACATTTATGAATTTATTATCACCATGTGATCGAACGCTTTCATTTCCATTATATATCAATTTTAAGAATTTTGTTATCGACGTACGATTGCACGCTGCTCTCCATTTAATAATTACTACGCTAACCTTTACGAATTTTATCATGGGTGCGTAATTAGGACGCTGAGTTCCCATTGTAATTACAAATGCAGCCATTGTGAGACGAAAGGGAGACGACGATAGACTGGACGATGCAAACAAATTGCCATTTAGCAATTGATGGTTAATGAAAATATTACGTAGACTGTGAGATTAAATTCCGGGTTTCTTAAAAATTTGTTAATTAAACGTTTGGCAACTGGATGCTACGTATTATCAAGTTTCCACGATTTAAAATTGAAGATATAACATTTATGATTAAAATATCCTTTTTTTTTATTATTTATGAGCGCGATGTTTCTCAATTTTATGAAATTGCAGAATCTATAAGTCGAAGAATAAAATCTTTATCTAAGATCAAGAGTTAATTCATTATTGTGTAACATTAAAATTGGAGATTTTCCAATTGTTGCAATAATGAAGAACAATTAAAGGATTAATTCCTAAAGAAATTCTTTTATGATTCTTTCAAGAAGTGTTCATAATCACAATGTTAAAAAGAAGAAAAAAAAATGAATTCGATAATATAAATTCATAAAAAAAGAACGAAATGAAATGTCATACTATCATTTACAATAAATAATAAGAAATTCTTCATTGTCTTTTTCAGAAAGAGTTCATAATCACAGTATTAGAAAAGAGAAATAAATTCGACAATTCGTAAGAAAGAATCATAAACGAAATGTTGCAATAACAATAATTAATGTTGTAACAGTAATAATTAATAACAATTAATCCTTCGTTCTTCTCTCCACAAACAGTTTATAATCACAGTATTAAAAAAATATTATCGAATAATATAAAGCCATTAGAAAACAGAAATGACGAATAAAATGTTAGACATTGTTACCCTTCATCCTTCTTTTCAAAAAGACTTCAAAATTCAAGAACACCTAAAGAAGGAAGACCTAAGAAAATATATGTAAATATAAATATATAAATATATATATATATAAATGTAAATATAAAAATGCTATATATATAAATATAAATATAAAAATATTATACATACATGTAAATTTAAATATAAAAATATTATACATACATATAAATATAAATGTAAAAATATTATACATACATGTAAATATAAATATAAAAATATTATACATACATGTAAATATAAATATAAAAATATTCTACATACATGCAAATATAAATATAAAAATATACATACATGCAAATATATATATAAAAATATTATACATGCACGCAAATATAAATATAGAAATATTATACATGCATGCAAATATAAATGTAAAAATATTATGCATACATGCAAATATAAATATAAAAATATTCTACATACATGCAAATATAAATATAAAAATATACATACATGCAAATATAAATATAAAAATATTATACATGCATGCAAATATAAATATAGAAATATTATACATGCATGCAAATATAAATGTAAAAATATTATGCATACATGCAAATATAAATATAAAAATATTATACATACATGCAAATATAAATATAAAAATATTATACATACATATAAATATAAATAAAAAAATATTATAAACACGAATTCGATAATGTAAATTCAGAAGAAAGAAAAGAAAAAAACCAAATCACAAATGAAACGTTCTGCGACCCTTCGTCGGAACAGAAGGATCGAACCCAACGGCGAAAATGTATTACTCACGGTAATCAGATACACGGAGCCCGGCGTTCCGTGGCGGGCGTTCATGAATCAAAGAAAAACCTGCCACGCGTAGACGTATTTATACTCGTTCTCATCGAACGGCACAGCGCACCATCGTGGAGGCGAGATACCCCCATCGACGACGGGCGCATGGGCCCCGTGCCACCGGTTCTCCACGGCTTTCAGCCTCATTAGAATCTCACTTCTTCGGTTGGATGGTTGCCGAGTTGAATCCCGGCCAATGCGGTGGCCTGCTGTTTTTGGAATTCGAGCGCGAGGAGTGAAGGAGGGGGGGGGGGTTGAGAGGGGTGAGAGGGTGGCAGACAACCCCCGGTTGTTCGTACTTGACGAATGGCTCGCATGATTACTTTGTTTAGCATGAGAATACGTTCCGTTCGATCTTGGACGGCGTCGTTGCGCTCGAGGCGGCGCGATTTATGAAGTATCCGATAGGATATCCCGTCGCGGCTCCAATGCGAAACTTTCCGATTGAAACACGCTCCGTGGCAGTGAACCGAGCCGGCATCTGAGTAATTTACGACCACGCTGTCGGGACGATCGCCGTTTAATTGCTCGATCATTCCGCTCAGATTGTTATTCGCCGCCATCGTTGGATGATCGATCGATCGATCTCGCGCCGATGGGTAATCCCTCGCGAGATCAGAGTTGCTGGCTGTCGCGTTGGCTCTTCTGATATTTAGGGTTGTCTTGTGGTAAGCAATTATCAGTCGAGGGACAAAATAGTTCTGATGAAATGACATTTCATATTACCCGATAATATAATGGAAATTCGTCGATTCTTTCCTGTGTTTTTTCATTTTTTTTTTTTTTTTATTTTTAACAGGTGTGTTTCTTCTGGTAGACACGAGCACAGAATTATGACGAAGTTATTGAGATTTGATGGTAATTTCGCAAGTTTAAAATTTCACTCGTATATTACATATTTCGATGGGATTGTATTCGTATCGTATCGACTGCAATATTGAGTGAAATTCACTGAGAATTCCCTTAATATCCTTTTATTACTACATCCTCCACCTGGGTTCCATGCAACTTCATCAAATTTCAAAAAACTGAAGTATCTGTGCTGTCGTGAAAATCATTGCTCGAGCTTTAACGAGTCAGAAAACGATCGGTGATTCTTCATTAAATTTGAATTACTAGTCACCAAGAATTATTACTGTTCTATATTGCCAATTATAATAATCAAATGTGAGTCACTGGCCTCGAAGAATTATTATTATCAATTAAAAATTATCGTTATCAAACGTCGAATTATTAGCAAAGATGCTATACATCAGACTCGCAAATAGGAAGAAAACTTGGAAATGAAGGAAAATAAGAAAGATATCCTAAGAATTCCCATTAACTCGACAGTGACAGATTCCTCCTCGTTGAAGCCTAGACGCAATTCTAGACTTTGGACTTCGATCCCCCCGCGCTGCCGAACTATTCACCCTGACGAAACTTAATATGTCGTAACTTCGCCTAGTTCCTGATTGATTTCTAACTATCGACATGCCATACATTACCATCAAACGAGAAAAGAATGGCAAAACGAAGGAACAAGTACCACGGCTCGATCACGTGTCATCCTGTCGCGGAAGTTGCGCGAATCCCACGAGACACGAGACGACTTTTTCGTAACAACGACTTCGGGATTAATATGGATCGGCTGACACGCGACGGTAGAAACAACAGGGTGGCCTCTGAAAATACGCGCGTCAGGATCGTTTTCTTTTGTTTTGTTTTTTTTTTTTTTTATTATTATTATTGGACTGCCAATTTTTCATATCACCTGCTGTACACTGTAATAAATATTTCACTCCTATTCTGTATTACACGTTTTCGCGAGCATTTTTGCATCTTCCGACGTCTCACGAATGCATAAATAATCCGCGGTCTATTCACGATTATTATCATTAAATATCTAAAAGAACTACCAGAAATTCATATTTCGTCTGTCTTTCTTTTTTAATTAAATTAGATTTCATTAAAATTTGTTATTATAATTTTTACAAATATATTTAAGATGAAATTTGGTTCATCTGCTAAATATTATTTCCACAAATATTAAATTAGGCATTCATTCAAATTTGTTGTCACACTTTTACAAATATATCGATTACTATTATTAAAAAAAATAATGATAATTAGCGTTATAAAATTATATTAATATTAATGATATTAATTAATATTATAAAATTACAAACAAAACGAAATCTAAAATTTGGTTCGTCAATTTCCTCAAAGATTAAATTAGACTAGGCGTTTATTCAAATTTATTACAAATTTTTACAAATATATTTGAAATAAAACGGAATCTAAAATTTGGTTCATCCGTTGGATATTATTTCCACGAAAGACTTGCTTCAGATATTTTTATATACTTTCTAACATTACTAATTCATATTCTGAAAGAAAAAGAAAAATGGTTTCCTTCGCCAGAGAAGATTATCAACTTCGGCACGATCTACGCGTAAAGTGTCTGTATAAATTATCGATTGCAAGGGGTAGTTCATATCGCTGGGTAGGAAAACGTGATACAAGCCTGGACGATATAGCACCCAAGGGAACTGCGCCTTTCCGCCAGGAATCCCGACTGAATTTTAAGCCACATAATCCGACCGCGTTGTAATACTCTTCCCCCTCGCATCAAAATCTCTTTAAACTAGACAGTCTTGCAGAACGCGCGTAGGTAGCAGTATTTAGTCACAGAACGTCCACAAAACGGAGATAATATATATCTTGGTATTATTATATATTATTATATATTCGATTTGAATTATAGAAGAGAGAACGTTTGCATCATTGCTTTCTTAGCCACCTTCTCCGTAGATTTTCACATTACTTTTTCATTAAGTTTGTTAAAATACTCCACGCATCACTGTCAGATATTACTTCGCTGTTGTTGAAAATTATCTTTACTATAATTTTCATTGTTATTCGAACTTTTGTCGAGTTTCTACTAAGTATTTATCGATTGTAACTTTCGCGAAGCATTCGATTGTAACTTCAAATCGAGTATTCGTTGATTTACATTATTTTACAGTTTTTCCAAAGAAAATTTCCAAGTTTCTAAAAAAAAAATAAAAACACTAGATACTTGATGCTATCAACCAAATAATCGACGTGTTTTAGAAGAATAAATTAAATTAATCGCAATGTTATTCGACAAATCGAGCAGCTATTTTTCTAACGAATCACCCTGTATAATCGAGCAGCATCATCAAAGCAGTTAGCACACCACTTTCAAGCCTATTCTCCGTCGTCTCTCCTTCAATTTCTCTCCACCGACAGCCTGTCTCCTTTTTAAACTCACCTTCCCCCATTTTTTATCGCCTGTCTCTCTCGCGTTTCACGCAACGCTACTCGTCTTTTCTCTTCGCGATCTCTCGATCCGCCGGCTCGTCCTCTCTCTCGCAACACTTCAAGGCTTCCTTTTCTTTCTATCTTCTGCCCGCATTCGCTAACCCCATATCTGCTCGCGTAATGAAAAAGAGAAAAAGAAAGGACGCGTGGGAGCGAAAGCGTGGCAGCGTTTCTTGACGAACGATTCGAGACTCGAGGTTTCTCGTTCGCTGTTTCGCATTTCTTGATTTTCACAGATGTCCCGATGTCCTTCCTCGTGAGTCACATTTTATCGACGAGCGAAAATGATTACACATTCCTTCTGGCTGTAGTTGCGCTTATAAACTTGGAAATTTGCAATTTCGATCAGTCATTAAATTTTATAGAGAACGTGGAAATTTGCAATTTTAGTCAGCTCTGATTATTAAATTTTGCAGAGGTCACCGTGGGAATTTGCAAATTTTAGTCATTCGGAGAGATTGTTAAATTCTGTTTTTTTTTTTCTTTAAATCTCGTGCATACACTTGTGAAAGAAATTATTTGCAATTATTTGAATTGTTTTGTGTTTTGAATTCTCCAATTTTATGGATAGATTTGAAGAGCAGAGCGACAAATTTCTTTCGAAATGCAAACGTAAACTCAACTCGATCTGAAGCTATGAAATTCCAACATTTTCCAAAACTCTTGTCGTTACTCGTCCGACAATTCGTCGCGTTCGTGTGCTATTCAAAGTGAACAGAAGCGTCGATATCGCTGACGTATCGACTGCACATTAAACCAAAGAGATCTTTTGAAGATGGGATTAGAGAAAAAAAAAATGAAGAAAAATACCAAACAGAGGATATCAAAGAGATAATTATCCCATATACCCTATGCGAAATTACGTGTTTCGCTGCACGCCAAACATGATACATTGTATTTGTTCGTTAATTGAAATACGGCGAGGAGCCCGTAAATTAATACGAGGTAACATAATTAATATTAACAGGAGAAACTTTGTAACGCGATATTACATATCCTTTTGCGTTAAAGCGAATAACAAATAATCTGCGTATTTTTGTGACTAAACAACGGGACACAAAGGCAACGCTCTCCGAACGATGCGAGAATTAACGAGACATATTGTACATGGTGTCCATAAAGTCTCTTTACAATTTCAAAAATTTTATTACAAAGACAAATGAAAAGACAGATGAGTGGAAATTATTACAAAACGAGACATTTAGAGGTGCGTTAAATAAGGGAAAGAAACTTAAATATATAATGTGGAAATTATTATAAAATGAGACATTTGGAGGTGCATTAAATAAGGGAAAGAAACTTAAATATATAATGTGGAAATTATTGCAAAATGAAACATTTGGAGGTGCATTAAATAAGGGAAAGAAACTTAAATATATAATGTGGAAATTATTGCAAAATAAGAGATTTGGAGGTGTATTAAATAAAGGAAAGAAACTTAAATATATAATATGGAAATTATTACAAAATAAGACATTTAGAGGTGTGTTAGATGAGGGAAAGAAGAAACTTAAATATATACGTCTCATTTTGTAATAACTTCCACTTATCTGCCCCTTCATTTGCCTTCGTAATAAATTTTTGAAATTGTAAAGAGACTTTATGAACACTCTGTACATCGCAATTGTAATTTTAACAGATTGCAATGGAGGTCGAGTGAAAATCACGGATGTCAGACAATTTTGTAATAAATGTGCGTAGTCGCAGAGTATCTGGAATCGGGCAAGTTTCGCCAAGCGTGGCCAATGGAACATTTCCATGGCGTGAAAGTGAATTAATTACAATCGAACACCGGGTCGGGTTGGAGGGAGGGAATATAATGTTCAAAACTGCTTGCAGATTTATACGGCTCGGATAGGGCGGCTGCGGTCCCGACAATGAATATTCATACATTTTGACCGTGCCCGTATATCGATTGAGATATCTGAACCGATAGCGGCGAATACTCGAATTAGAACATAACCGAATACCGGAGGGATCCGGTTGGACTAATTCACGGTCCGCGTCGCGCCTCCAACCCCCGTCGTTCAGGTAACGTGTAATTTGTAAGCGGAGAAACCGAACGATTCCAATGGCTGTTTAAAACATTCGTCATACTTTTCCTATTCATATTTCACGCTGTCGGATACACTTGACAAAGGCCAAGAATTTGTAAAACAGTGGATATACCAGTCACTATGTACGACGCTCGTTTCATTGGGTCAAGCATTTAAGAATCACCGTGCGCGTTTCGTGAAATTTCGTGGACTTCTGGATTTCTTTTAATCGAATTACAATCTAATTCAAATTTCGACAAACCTCGTTTGAAATAAAATTTGGTAGTATAGGATAGACAGGAGGAACGATACTAATCTATAAAACGGTACGAAATGAAGTGCCGTCGTATAATATTGTCGCAGAATTTCTATTTAACCCCCTGTAACTGTGTAATTTGAAGACGGTTGCATTTCACGATAATATCATCGAATGCTGTCAGTCAAATTCTCAAAGACCCAACCCAAAAAACAAACCTTGTCGTTCGAAACAACGTACAAATTCGAAAGATTCCCCGGCGGTGTCCGACGCCAGAACAAACCGACTATCAATCGCCGTCGCACGCTGCTCCTCACCTCCCCAAACACCGACCCCACGTCGATCGATCTCACGAGAAGTAACTGCGACTCTAGAGGGGGGAAACGAAAGTACACCGGAGCGAATCTGAAAGCAACGTCAACGGTCCAGTGCCAAACAGAAGCGTTTCGTCGGTGGCGGTGTTTACACACGGAGGTGGACCATTCGCTGGACAAGCGAGCTCCTTCGGAGAACACACGGCACGGCCGTGCATCATCCGTGACACGTCCGAGAACAGACTCTGCGGTGCACCTGTGGCAGCTCGCCACTTGAGAGAGAGAGAGTGAGAGAGGAGACCAGGGCCCATGGTTGGCCATTCAACCGCTGAATGGCCGCATTGTTACCTGGCCAGGGAGCAGGGAAGTGGCCTTCGCGGGGAATTCGAAGACGCCGAGTATTTATGAGCCACGGTCCCTCTATTCTTCCCACCTTTCGCTGGGCGCATCGCGTGGTAAACGGAAGAGGAGAGGGACGAGGAGGCAGAAGAAGAAGAAAAAGAAAGACCGGTGACCGGTTTGGGGAGGCTGGTGGTTGCCGGCTTAATGAAACCGACGATTGTGCAGCCGGGCTCCGATTGTAATACAGTGACCTGCGGTTTCTTTTGCCCTTAAGCCCCAATTAAGACGTTTCCTAGGTCCGGATTAAGCACGCCAATGGAAAAGCGGATCTTTCTCTCTTTTCTGAATCGGAGTCACCACCTCCCGCCGCCCCTTCCTCTGTCCCGCCGTAGCGCCCTATCCAGCCCCGACCCGTTTCCTTCTTTTTCAACTTTGATTTTATCCCCCGACCGTTCCTTTAAGCCGCTACCTCCGGACCGAGCTCTCGCGAACTCTTACTCGTCGAGGATTTCTTGGATATCAGGAGAAAGAGAGAGAGGGGGGGTGGAAAGAGGGTTTCTCTCTATCGCGTTGTTCTCGATAGATCTCGATAGATTTCGATCGCTATTGGCTCTGAGGCAGGACGGTTGCCAAGTGTGGTTTACACATTTGAGTTGTCACACATGGCAACACGTTTACACGTTTTTTAAATAAATCGGTTTAAAATAATTCAAAGTCGGAGACGATCGGATTTTTGCGCTGGTCCTTGTATTATGTAGAGATTTTTCACTTCCTCTTCGATCCGAAGAAAATCAGAAACTTCTCTTTAGAATTTCGAAGCGAATAAAATTTCACAGACGAATAAGTATCGTAGAAAGGGGATGGGAGAAAAACTGTCTTAAGATCAATGTACAGATATTCTTACAATCCTCCTACAATCTCTTAACAACTGCAAAGCATTACCATGGAAACAGAACGCGTAGAAATCTCGTGTCTGAGAACAGACACACCGACGCTACTTCTCAGTAGAAACATTTTGCAAAAATAAGGCGTCAGTGAGAAGAGCCGAAGTGTGAAACGAGAAACGAATTATCAACCAGCTGCGCTGGCAAGCTGATTGCGGACCATAACGAGTGACCGTACACAATAATTCGTCGCTTCCTTTTTCTGTTGAACTCATGTCGGTACGATATCACTGGACAGAAATGATTAAGAAGTAATAAACTTGTTATCTGTCCTGCCTGGGTCACATTTAAATATACATAAAACTGAGGAAATGTTGCAATTTTGGGAGAAAAAATTCTCGACGTGCGTGAGAAGAGATTAAACCCCTTGCGCTGGCAACTGGTTCGCGGACCATAACGAGTGACCAAAACCGTGCACAATAATTCGTCGCTATCTTTCTGAACATCACTGGACAGAAATTATTGAGAAGTGATAAACTTATCATTCGTTTTGCCTATTTTGTTTCACTTACAATATATCTCAAAACTGAGAGAACATCACAATTTTCGAACAAAAGATTCTCGACGTCATTCCAGCGCAAGAGGTTAAATTTATGCGGCAACGAACGATACCAAGGACTCGAGCTCGAATACAGATGATCTTGTTCTTTGGGCCGGCAGTCATTATGTCAATGCTGGTCGAACAGGTCGATGGCGGCGCACCTCTGCAAATGAACCCACGGGCGAGTTCTTTAAACGATCATACGGCTGAATAATTCCAGGGGACTTTTTCCCTCCAGCCACTACCAGTTAAGTTTTACTTCCACTTCTTCTTCTTCCACTTTCTGCTGGTTTTATCGTTTCTTGTGTTCTCCTCTCTCTGTGACTTTTTCTTCGTCTTCTTCGTCTTTCTTCCTTCGTCTTTTATTTCTTTAATTCTTACTCGAGCGCTTTGATCATTCGCGAACAAAGAAAGGGAACTTCCAGCGAGGAAGACATTGGTAATTAAGCGATCCCTTTGAGACCGATTTGCTGAAGACTGGCGAGCGGACAAATATTTTGCCGACGCCCTCTTGCCCACTTGTTACTTAACGATCCGAGTCATCTGATTGATCGAATTACCGATCGTCTCGGACAGAGGTCGTCGATACTCTGTACAAGAGTGCAGTTAGATTTTTGCCCGAGTTTCTGAGATTTAAACCGCGGGAGGGGGGGGGGAGAGAGAAGAAGGCATTCAGGGATTAAAGGCGAATTCGCCCGGGTATTTTAACTTTTCTTTTCATCCCCCTTTCACAATTCGTCCGTTGAATAGCCGGCTGTTTGAATTTTCCTTTTCGTTCCTTTCACAATGCCAACCCCCTCCCCTTTTCTTTTCTCTTTTTTCCTTTTATCGGGCATCCGGATGGAAATAGACGAAATACGCGCCGACGATTATGATGATTAATGTCGGCATAAAATTGATTCCACTGCGAAATCTTTGTGTACCCTAAAAAATTCTTTGCCGTAAAATCCTTCAATTTTCAATTTGGAATAGAGAACGATGAGAGCAAGTAACGGGAGTTTCAATAAAAGTTCTCTAATTTTGATGTTTCGACTATCCCCGACTTTGTCCCGATTGAACTTCAATCTCGAAAATGAACGAAGCGAAATTATCGAAATGATCCGGAGTTATAGTGACATTTTTCAAAATGTTTCAATTAAATTCGGAATATGTGAAAAAGTGCCCAGTTCTTTTTTTTTTCATTTTCGATCTGTTTCCTCGCGCGGAACGTATTCAAATGTCTTTGGAGTGAAACGGAAGCGGGCGAATCGTCGCGCGGAGCGAAATATCACCGCTCCTCATTTCCCAAGCGTGCTCGCCAAGACTCGCGGAGCGTTAAAACACTCGTTTTCGGGCTCATCGCTCAGCCGTCTCGCAGAAATTCGCCGACGATTTTCACAAGATGGGGAATATCACTCGACCTCGGCTCGAATGAATATTTCGGCTGTGCTCTCGCGACTTTTTCGCGCAGTTTCCCAGGAAAAAATGAGCGCCGCGATCGAGATGTTTAATTCAATCGGGCGGCGACGAGAAGGATTCGCCGAAATCTGTTTCCCCTCGTCGTGCGAGAGATAATAAAATATATATCTCGGCGCGTTAATCGGACGTTCTCTTGTCGTTCTCTTTTCAATACTCTTGGATTCAGTTTAACTGTATTGCATCCACGTTGGACGTTTATGAAAAAGACATTTTCCCCGTTTTTCGTTCGCATTTGCATTTGCATGAAAAATGGGGAAAAGTGTGTCTCAATACATGCTGAATGTTGCGCGTCTGTTGCAAACATGCTTCGAGGAGTTGCAATTGCAATATTTAGCACTTTCGTTTACTAGAAGGAAGACGAAAGTCGGAAAATTAGATAGAAAGTATAATTAAGAAAATTAGACAGAAATCGTATAATTGTATGTATACTATACTACGATAATATCACGTAATGATTTGTAATTTCACGTAATTTCAGTCATCACGCAAATATATACATATATATAAATGAAAAACATGCAAAACGTATTAATTTGCATATCGTATATACGCACATAAGAAATAGCGCATTTACTTAAACATCCAGTCTATTTACTATGTATACTATTAATCTTCAATTTAATATATTCACTATATATTACATACTATATATAACACTCATTATATTATGTACTATAATATAATATTTAATATTGTAAAATAATAACTCAATCATAGTTACAAAGTATAATATTATATAAATTACGGAATATTCATAATTTAATGTAGCGAAATTGAAAATTCCACGGAACAGCAATTCAGTTCAGAAATGGGAGGCATAACTCGCCATAACCAGTGCTATCAACCAAGAAATTTAACGTTTAATCGTTTAATCCCGTGCCATTCGTCTGATTCATTTCTACGTCACGTCAGCCAACATTTCGCAGAAGATTCGATCGTCATTCGCGCGACTGTTAGTTCGACAGAACTAAATATTTGCGTAGTATTTTCCATCAATCATAGCGTGATCTCCGATGTTTGTGCTACAGAACGACTATCATTGCACAATCAGGGGGACATCATTCTACATTACACAGGAAAACAACAATTCAGTTCGGACACGCTCGTTAGATTACATTACACCTTAATCGAGATTTAATACATCTGGCGAACGATACGTTCTACAAATTAGGCGTTTGACGAAGTCGGCGAGCTGCGCCGTTTGTATTTACCTCGCCCGTGTGCGGGAGAACTGTTGCTTCGTCGAGATTTGGTTAATGAAACCTCATGGCAATTAGCCGGCAGATTTCATTTCATTTCGCATGTACGACGGGGAATCAAAAAGCGGAAGAAGGAATGCGTCGTTTGCAAAAAAAAAAAAAAGGAAAAAAGAAGAAGAAGAGGGAGAGAGAGAGAAAAACAAGAACACGAAGCTGCAACTGTTACGTATTAATTATGTGCATTTCGGGCAAACAACGACGAAATTATTGCACTGCAGCGACAATTGTAAAAAACAAAACGCGTTCCGGATGGATATATTCATACGGACGGAAATGTAATAAACCCACGTGAAATTCGTCCAGTTTTTCCCCCTGCTCGCGAGCTCCGTGAATCATGAATTTGCAACGTGAATTCCGGGGCGAGAGGAAAGCTCCTCCTCTCGAAATCGATCCTTGCCAAATTTTTCAACTTGTCGTGCGATAAAAAGGTAGAAGTAAGGAATGAAATTCGAGAGAAGAATGGAAGGACAATCCATCCGTGTCAGAATATTGTTTAGTTTGATTCTGAACGGAAACGTGGGGAGGAAATTTAAAGGAAATTGATCGACGTTAGAAAGGGGTGACAAAGCTTTTCAAAAAGTCAATCGCGCAGTGAAAAACGCGAGAAATTATGTTTCAGTAACGAAACTGCTACTCGATGGTGCTCGTGCAACCGACTTCATTGGGCGTTAATTTAGTTTCACATCGGCAACAAGAACGCGGTAAAACAAACGCGGCAACACTGACGAGCAAGTTGACTAACCGGCCAGCAAAAATTGGCCGCGACGTTAATCGAATAACTCGGCCGGGCGCATCAATCACAATTAAGAGCATCGACACAATTATCTCTCCGAGAGATGCAACAAAGAGCCTGTGGCTCTTTCTCGTACGGGCCGCGCGAATCAATAAGACGTCCATCAATTATCGCGAAATCGTTTCAACAGCGACGAGAACTCGATACTCGACGCGAAAGAAATTCTACGACGTCCACTCGACTCCTTCGTCGACTTGACAGAAGAGGCAAGAAATGGAACGTTGGATCATTGCGAGTTAAATCGACTCGATTTTTCATAAAATCTTTGCCAGAGATTTTTCTCGAGAAGATGGACTCGCCACTCGATCGTCCGTTTTTCGGATTTCAGACGAACCACGATTGAGACTGAAAATTAAATTAATTTCAAATCAATTAAATTCTGAAATTCTTAGAGTAGCTTCTGCTTCTTCAGATCTTGATTATTAGCCACGATGTGTTATTCACGAACGCGACAGAAGAGAGAATAGAGAATAGAGAATTTTAATAGAGAGAAGAGAGAAAGCAAAGCCTCGCCGCGTTTTTGTTTGTTTTTTTTTTTTTTCGTCGACCGCGTTCCTCGATCCGCATGCCGAAATGGCATGCAAACGATCGACGAGAGTTAAGTGGTCTCGATTGAAATAAAGATGCATCGAGTTTCGACGAACGATCGATGAGTACCGACGATACCTGTTCTTAATCTCAATTTCAGATCAGCCATTGAATTGCAACGGGCCAGTTTCAAGCTGAATTTTAAATCCCTGCTGACTTTTCCTGCCGTTCGGAAAGCCGCGAGATTTATTGGGCATGATGTAAATTAGTTGTAATTAGACGGCAGAGATATTCATGCAAGTTCAAACAAAAATGAAAAACTCGGATATTTCCACATAATGTGATGAAACAAATTTTCTGTACGATGTAAGGAAAATATTTCATATTAGTCTAAATACAGCATTTTTACAGGTTTTAGCATAGTAGCATTTTCTAATGGCGTGTTTAAACAAACGAGTGTTGGTTTTCGATTTATTTCGACAAACTCTTGGCCATTTGTTGTATCAACGCTTGTTGAACGAACATAACGATATGATTCACATGGAATTCATTCGATACGTATCATAATATTATTTAAATACGAAAAATTAAATATAATCCTCATCCATGTGTATTATCAATATCTAGTTAAACACCAAGTTATTATACATTCATTAAAATTCTATCCATTCTACTGAAATTCTATTTATCTATTTCATTCTATATTCTATTAAAATAGAATATAGAAATTCTATATACATATAAATTATCATACATCCATTAAACATTCCAATACATATATGTATATATTCCAATTGGAATATCAATTGAGTTTTTTAATCAAAATACCAATTAAAAAATTCAATTTACTCATCTCGAGAAGAAAAACTAGTACACAGGAAGGACCAAAATGGTCAAAACGACGAATCTGTAATTATTCTTCGAAAACTTTGCAGACGTATTGCTGGAGATTCGAGTGATTTTATTTTGTTGCAAAATTTATCACACTATTTAAATACGAAAAATTAAATATAACTTTCATCCATATATATTGTCAATATCCATTTAAAGATCAAATTATTATACATTCATTAAAATTGTATATATCTATTCTATTCCATTCTATTGAAATTCTATATACCTATTTTATTCTATATTCTATTAAAATAGAATATAAAAATTATATATATATATATATATATATATATATATATATATATATATATTATCATACATCCATTTAACATTCCAATACATATATGTATATATTCCAATTGAAATATCAATTGAGTTTTTTAATCAAAATACCAATTAAAAAATTCAATTTATTTATCTCGAGAAAAAAACTACTACATAGGTAGCACCAAAATGGTCAAAACGACGAATCTGTAATTATTTTTCGAAAAATCTGCAGACGTATTGCTGAAGATTTGAGTGATTTAATTTTGTTGCAAAATTTATCGCATTATTTAAATACGAAAAATTAAATATAACTTTCATCCATATATATTATCAATATCCATTTAAATTTAAGATCAAATTATTATACATTCATTAAAATTGTATATATCTATTCTATTCCATTCTATTGAAATTCTATATATGTATTCTATTCCATTTTATTGAAATTCTATATAACTATTTTATTCTATATTCTATTAAAATAGAATATAGAAGTTCTATATATATATATAAAAATTATCATACATCCATTAAACATTCCAATACATCTTGAGTCTTTTAATCAAAATACCAATTAAAAAATTCAATTTATTTATCTCGAGAATAAAAACTACAAAGGGAGTACCAAAATGGTCAATCTGTAATTTTTCTTCGAAAACTCTGCAGACGTACTTCTGGAGATTCGAGTGACTTAAATCCTGTTGCGACATTCATTGCATTACCAAGCTTTTCCATTTCGCAAACGTCTCTGGATGGAGATGCCGCCACTTCTATTTACCGAACGCCAATATCCGAAGGAAATATGGTAACGACCAGGTGAGAGTAAACGATAAGTCGATAAAGAGCGGCAACGCTTTGCAACGCGTTCCGCGGGACACGGGGAGCCTATTTCCTCTCGCGTAAGGTGGCAGAACGACAATGGAAGAAAGGAAGAAACGCGTAACACGATTTTTCATCCCTCCCGGACGCGGCAGAGTCCGCAGCAATTAGAAGGAGCTGGCCGTTTGTCACCGAGGGGGTTGGTTCCGGGGTGTCGGGACGAGCGAAAGGGCCGCTTTAAACAGGCTTCATTGAAATCTAGGTTAACCCTTTGCAAATCCTTTCTCTCGCTGTTCGTCGTTAATTTTCCGACTGCGAAAAAGAGAGAGGGAGGGAGAGAGAAACGGGGGCGGAGCCGGAGAGGTTCCACCTCATAACTCGACCGGGAAAAGGGGCAGAATTTTTTTGTTGAATATTTCATCCGACACCCGACGCGGTTCATTTAACCCCTAGCCCGCGGGTGACGCGTTTGTAATTGGAACGTTTGTAAGGTGGAGGACGTTCGGGGCAAAACGTTTGAACAAACGCGCCCGAAGATTAGAGGAATCCGCGTTTCGAAGCGCGATTTTGTCACCTGCGATCTCGTCCTCGTGCACGTTATATTATACACACGCGAAGCATTGTGCGTCTGTGGCTTCTCTTTTCTTCTCCTTTTTCCTCCTCTTTTGGAGAGTGGTGCGTCTTAGGAGAATTCAAAGTCGGAAACGATAAGGCTTCCTCCACTTTTCGATGAAACGGCAAGAAATCGTTTGACGCGTGAAAAATAGGTTTAGTTCGTTTCGTGGAAATTTAGTCAAGGACAGAGGGTTGTCTTCGTGCATTGCTACCAGCTGTGCAATTGTCGTGATTGTATTGGTAACATTCGAAACCACCTCTGAAAATGCATATAGAAATTACGGGACATTGCTCCGAGCACACTTTTTTAGCGTAAACTATAATTATTGCGCCCGCTTTGTGATATAATTAATAATTGAGTACAATTTCGAGTACAATTTCGTAATTTCTATACACATACCCTTTCATTTTCGAATTGTTCTCGCACTTTGCCAATTGTGTCTCGTTTAAGTAAGATTTCGAAATGTTCGAAATTCTTTGATAGATATGTCAGCAAAATTACAAAGGGAATGACGAATAATTGAAAAAAGATATCTGGTACAGACAAAATATCAATTTTACCTTCAATAAACATTCTTTAATAACTTGTCCCATTTTAAACTTTTAAATCTATTTTAAACATTCTCTCAACCGTGTTGATAATATTCGCATTAATAACCGAAACAGAAGATGAAACAATCAGTATAATTCTGGGAGAGATGTCCATTTAAATTATTCCACATGAAAAATTAATAAACGGTGACAAGTAAATAAAGCTTATATAAAAATAAGTTCTAATGACATTGCAATAAATCCTAAGTTAAAAGAAGGCAAAATGAATTTGAAATTTGAAAAATTTAATCATATCAATTGTACGTAAATATCATGAAACTTTTGATTCTGGCAATGGATAACAAATTTTGTCTGTCAAAACTTTCAGCAAAAACATTGAAAATCCTTTAGAATATGTAGATCTAAAAAAAAATGCAATAAACCAATAATACGAGGAATTATTGAAAATAATCAGAGTTTGTTAAAATACAAATTTACGTTAAAAAATTTATTTATGAACTGAACTCGAGGCTGCACTTGGTTAATACGTATCTTTGTAAAAATAACGTTAAAAAAATTTCTCACAATTTTTGGTACAACGGTATGTAAGTTTCATTATCGATTCCTTATTATTACGTCATTTTCTATTCATACTTTGCCATCATTTCGTTCTTCACTAACCTCGCGCGAAATTATTTTACAAAGTATCCAATCGACGTTGCAACACAATGTGTTTCATCAACGAGATAAAACTTTCGAATCGAACACATTGTCTCAAGACACAATTTCGTTAGAGCTCTTCGATTAACCTAGAAATTACTTTGGAAAGAACCATCGACTTAAAGATCCCGTCTGTCCCACGAGGCTCGTCAACTCGGTAGGAGGCGAATTTTTCGACACCCTGTATCCACCAGCCAGACTAATTGCGCGAACTCGTGGCCCGCGGCGACTGGCATTCAAGCGAAACGGCACTTGAAATAATTCCTCGGCATCGCGACGAAGCTTCGCGTGAATGAAACGAGCAATCGTCCCACTGTTGGCGACAGTTTCGTGTCCGACCGTATTATAGGCTTAATTACGCTTAATCGGCCGAAACGACCAGCTAACAAGTTCATTCAAGTGGCCGTCGAGCCACGAAGACGTGTGCCCGATGCCGTTCACCTATCGTTTTTTATTTTCTCCTCCCACTTCCCTCCACTCTCTTCTTCGCTCTTCAGTCTGTCACTCGTTTCCTCTCTCCTTTTCCCCTTTTCCTTATTTTTCTTTCTTTTCTTTTCTTCCACGTCGAAGCGAAGCCGATCTAATTCCCAGCAATTACGACAGCCTCGCGTGGAATCGTCCTCTCTTCTTCCTTCTTTCTTTTCCCTCTCCTGGTCCTCTAATAAGCGAGCAGTAAGTGAGATTTACCGAAAGTGTCCGTTGGAACTGGCGCTCGTTCTCGAGAACGGTGTCAACGGGCCAGCACTGGTGATAAGTGGGAGAGGGAAGGAAAAACAATCTTCTCGCTCGCGGATTGTGTAATTAATTGTGTTACGGTTCTCCGACACTGTCCTCTGGGGACTTCTCAGTTTTTAACGCGAACTTTTCAAGTTGACATTTCGCTCGCAGTTAGGAAGATCCGTAAAATTTCGAGAAATTTGACGCGTCGCATTCAGGTAAAAATTATAGGTTACCAAACATTATTATTAGTAAATTATTATTGTAGATTATTGGTAGATTATTGTTATAGGTTATTATATAGTGAAAATTATATAGGATGACCTTTGAATGAGAGAACAGAATTATCAGTTAAGGGTTGTTAACCCCTTGCGCTGGCAACTGGTTCGCGGACCGTAACGAGCGACCGAACTGTATACAATAATTCTTGTATGATATCGATGAACAGAAATTATTAAGAAGTAACTTATCATTTGCTTTGACTGGGTTACGTTTAAATGTACTTGAAACTGAGAAAACGTCGCAATTTGATACGAAAAATTCTCGACGTGCGTTGCAAGAGGTTAATATTTGTCTCGAGTTACCAATTTCAATCAGTTTGGTTAAATCTTAATTCATTTGCCAAAGAGAACGACACGGTTCCTCCAGGTCCAACGATTCCGACTCGATGAAAATCCGTACGCCACGATGCGCTCCGGCGACGATAACGAAAACAGCTGTCGGAAACGAGAGGAGAAGAGTTTCGATCGCCTAAGAGGAGAATCAGAGATCGAGGGATCGCTTAACAATTTTCTCCTCGACTGGAGGTCAACCGTTTTCATCCAATTTTCCCAGAGAGAACGAACGGAGCATCGACTTGAATCAATAAAGAAAACTCTCAAAGGAGAGACCGAGAGGAAAAGGTGAAAAAAAAAGAAAAAATAAAATGTCTGCCAACACAGAACACCGAGGGGAGAGGATCTCTCTCCTCTCGCAATCAGACTTGCCAGACGGAATAACAATCCTTCTGTCGGGGAAGAAAGATTGCCTGGTTTAATGTCCAGGCTCCCCTTTCGTTTCCAATTAAATTCGCGGGCCGACGCAGCGGAAGAGTGTTTCGAGGGTTGCGATAAGTACCGCGACCTCGCCCGGTCGGCAAGGTAGAAAAGCGAGCCGTCGTGCAATCGGATTAACGTCGTTAGACGACGCCGCGACCTTGAATAACGAGCCCGGTTACTCGCGGAGGAGCAACAAGCTTCGAAGTTAAGATGAGCCAGGGCCGACTTCGCTTAATTACGCGGCCATTTAGCTTGAAAAAGCGGCGAGCGGACACAACAGGGGAATGACAAGTGGCACGAGTTTTTCATTCTCGCGGCCACTCGACGCGCGCGGCGAACCTCGTGAATCTTCGTGCCACGGTTACAATGGACGAAAGCCATGCGGCGTTGGTCGCTTGACAAATTGTACACCGGAGTGGCTAATTTAAAAAAAAAAAAAAAAAGACTGACGACCATTTGGACATTACTTCTCGTCGTATTGAAACACAATATTTGCTCATAGAGGTTTGTTAAACGACGCGCGCGGGGTGAGGTTGAGAGGTCGGGTGCGTTTGCTGAATTTTCTGCTTCGCAATTGGATCAGCATTTTGCCGCGCGTTGATTGCAAATATGTTCGTAGTTTTCTGTACAGTGCGTTGAGATACTCAAGGCGAGGAAAGTGACCATTGACAATTTGCAAAATTCCTGTGCACTCTGACGTGACGGACGTTTGCCCAAATTTTTGGCCTTATCCTGTAACGAGTTGTTGCATTTCTTGTAATTAGTGGACAAGACAAGCGAGAAAATCCCGTCGCGTCTGTGACACATAATTCTCATTATTCAAAAAATGAATTTTTCACCTGGAGGAGGCCTAAAAGGCCTTATTAATCAGAAAACAGTTGATGGCGCATTGCACAACGCGCAAAAGTTAAATCTTCATTCAAAGAAACGCAGAAAATTCACCATTAATGACTCATTCTCGAGCCACAGTTGTACAGTGATATTTCCAAAGTTGTTCAAATTAATCGTGAGTGATTACGTTAATGAAATCCGACCACAAAAGGTGAGGATAAAATTAGCGTGAACACGATTATATTAATTCGCCTAATCTAACCTCAATACACATGGAAAACAGATTAGACGCCTATAGAGAGAAAGAACTCGCCTGTTTTTCACCTGTGGTCTTCGAATTAAAAAACTAGACAGACTTTGAGCATCGAGCTCCGTGTACAGTTCTGTGCAAGTTTGCCAGGGTAAATGCCAGAAGCGACAGCAATTAAGAGACGAAAACGGTGGGGCGGCTGCCACGAGTCGTCGGTTTGCTGCAAGCTGTTTTCTCTCCAGCTCTCGAACACCGGCAATCATGAATGGGGACGAGGGGGCGGGAGGAGGGGGAGGGGTGGGGGGCGAAAGTTGTTTTAAGGCTGAGCTTCATTGAAATCTGGGTTAGGCGCTCGACTTCGTCAACCATCCATTCGACGAGGGACGAAGCTATCATCGGCAGCGAGAGATGGGATCCGAAACGGGGTGCGCCAGCACCGACCGACACCGGGGGCAACCGTTGAATCCCATTGGGATAGAATAAAAGCCCCTCTCTCGCCAGGCTTGGCAAATGCCCACGATCCCCTCGAGTACCGTAATTACCGATGTTGGCAATTAAGCCGCGCACTTTACGTTTCGCGCCTTCGTCGTCAATTAAGCTTTCCATCCATCCTCGAAACGCCTCCCTCTGTCCCGCGGTGTCTACGCGTCAACTCTGTGATGGAGTCTGCCACCCTCCCACCTTTCCACCCACAGGAATCGTTATTCGAATTGATAAATTATGACGACTCGAGGGGCCGAATCAGTCATTTCTCAGTCGAGTGGCAGGCTTTTCAAGCCGATTTTCGTCAAGGAGAGATGTAATTGTCATCTGTTGTCTCTTTCTTCCATGATAATATAATATGATACAGGATAATGTGAAATGATAACGTCGAAAATTTATGGATTTGAATTTTTATGTTATTACATGTTATTATGTCATGAATTACATGTAATAATCATCTGTTGTTTCTTTCTTTCATGATAATACAATATGATACAGGATAATATGAAATGATAATATCGAAAATTTATGGATTGGAATTTTTGTGTTATTGTATGTTATTATATTATTAATTATATATAATAATCATCTGTTGTTTCTTTCTTCTATAATAATATAATATGATACAGGATAATGTAAAATAAGAATAATATCGAAAATGTATGGATTTGAATTTTTATGTTATTATATGTTATTATGTTATTAATTATATATAATAGTCATCTGTTGTTTCTTTCTTTCATAACAATATAATATGTGAAATGAGAATATCGAAAATTTATGGACTTGAATTTTTACGTTATTGTATATTATTTTGTTATTAATTATATATAATAATCATCTGTTGTTTCTTTCTTTCATAATAATATAATATGTGAAATAATAATATCGAAAATGTATGGATTTGAATTTTTATGTTATCATATGTTATTATGTTATAAATTATATATAATAATCATCTGTTGTTTCTTTCTTTCATGATAACATAATATGATGGAGAATAATGAAAAATGATAATATCGAAAATTTATGGACTTGAATTTTTACGTTATTGTATGTTATTTTGTTATTAATTATATATAATAATCATCTGTTGTTTCTTTCTTTCATAATAATATAATATGTGAAATAATAATATCGAAAATGTATGGATTTGAATTTTTATGTTATCATATATTATTATATTATTAATTATAAGTAATAATATATTATTATTGACTGAATTTTTTTTATGCACGACATCATATGACATATGATGATTTATTAATTAAATTATTTTATATGTGTGTGTGTGTGTGTGTGTGTGTGTGTGTGTGTAGGTACGTCGAATTTTTATTTCATTGTCACTTCTCGAATTTAAATATGTTAGTCTCCGGATATTTTTGAGTTTACACTTTTCAATTTTCATATTCCTATATTTGTAATTTTCAATTCGAACCAACAATAGCGGAAACTTGAAATCTCGTTGCTCGTTGTAATATTGAAAACGTGAGGCAAATCGCTATTTACAAAATATCTCCAACTCCCTACCAAAGAAATTCCTTTTTAGCTCGATATCTTTCATTCATAAGTTAAAATGAGGAGAATACGCAAGTATATAAACTACTTCGTCCACAAAGTTAGAGAACTTCTCTGAAATCGGACAACATTATAGAGAGCCGTAATAGGATCAATTTCGATATGATCTCAAATGGCCGGTATAAATCTCGGATCGATCTCCTCCGTTTTATACCTAAGGATTACCAAGTTCGGATTTTAAGCTCCTCTCTTTCTCTCAATGGGCAGAGATCCGTTGTTTCTCGCGACAAAGGCGGGTACTTTTTCAGGCGTTGGAATTTCGGGGGTTGGACGATCGATTTGTTTGCCACTTCGCGGCCTTGTAAACAGATCGCGCGATAGAGGAAACTTTTCGAAAAGCTTCGCGTCGTGGCGTTTGAAAATTTCACGGAGAATCCCGGGTCAAGTTGAAATTGTCCATTCGCCCATTATGATTGACGATGCATTATCAAGCGGAAACAATCGGTTCAATTTAGCTGTTCAATCACGAACGACTGCAATATCGTTCACCCCTCGGGCGAAATTTCATCGATTTCGAAAAACCATAATTTATAGTATTCAATGTGCGCCATCGACCGGAGCTGAATTTTGTCAAATTACGTTGAAATTCATTTCTCGAACTCTTTTCTCTTAGCGTTTCACTATTTAATCGCAATATTTTTGTTTCTCCATCCTTTCTTCGAGTACTTAAAACTATCGGAAGTTTAATAAATAAATAAAGAGTTTAATAAATTAAAAATGCATTCATTTTTAAACATTCAATGTATCGCAATATGTTGTAAGAAATGGATCAATTATTTAACATTGTTTGTAAAATTATCTGTACAATACTCAAAGGAACAACTTTTTTAACCTAAGTCATATGTGACAGACCGATATTCTTTGTGACAATTATC
Organism: Tetragonisca angustula; assembly: GCA_036937485.2. Lineage (NCBI taxonomy): Eukaryota > Metazoa > Arthropoda > Insecta > Hymenoptera > Apidae > Tetragonisca > Tetragonisca angustula. Next base: position 163,100 of record JAWNGG020000223.1, read on the forward strand.
GATTTAAGATAATTATAACAATATAGTCGATATTGTCGGATATAATAATAATAAACGATTTGATAACAAAAAAATCTATTAGTTAACTTTACAATGGGCGACCAAATTATTGTAATTACTTCTTGAAATCTGAATCAGAATGGAATTAAAAGTGAAACCTTCTTCGTTAGAAAAAAAATACTATTATTTCTATAGTGACGTAAAATACCGGCTTTAAAAAGACACGTAAATTTGCAATAAATCAGAAATTATTAAAATTCTTCGCGCGTAATAACAAAACTAACAAAACTAAGAGATAGAATTAATAAAAGCGAAACAATGGAAACGATAATCAAAGAAACCCAATGTGAAATAGAAATAGTCTTGCATTATCACTAAAACATTTAATAATTATACAAAATAATATATAATAATTATCAAAACCCCTTAATTTAACTAATTAAAAATAATTTGATAATCGTATTCTCTCACGCGACTGATCTTCACATACATCACTTTTTCATTCTTCTTCACTCCTCCTTCGTCTGTTCAAACCACGTTCTATCCCCGCGACCATTAAAGATTCGGAACGATACGAATAATATCGAGGGGACAATCTGCCGGTTAATCTTTCAGATCGTAAGAAACTGTCGGACGGTAGGACAGGGATGTTGAGAGCTCGAGAAAAGGGGGACGAAATACCGAGAGAGGGACTGTTCCCCCAGTGATAAGAGTTCGATGAAAAGGGAGCACAATACACGTATACAAGGCTGGAATCCGTCAACGAGGATCGACGAGGAGGACAATCGCCGGATTGAATTAATCGAATTAATCGACTCGCCTGGATTGACGAGCCGAAACCGCTGGGCCTGCGATCAGCTGCTGGTATTGTTGGTTACCTTTTCGATGAAACCTCCCTCCCCTCCACCGTGCCGATCATTCGGCTTAAAGTCTTAAGATCTCCCCGGAACGAAGTGTCGAGAATCTTCGTTCTCGGTGTCTATACACCGTGGTTCGAAGTTCCCGGTGAAGTACGTGGATCGTCCGTTCCTCGCGAGTGCTCCCGTTATCAGAAATTGGGCAACTTTACGGGAACGAGGTTGAAGCGCTTGGAATTAGGTGAAGCACGAGACGTGTGGCTGATCGATGGATGGTTAATTCGAGAAATCATAATTTGAGAACGATGAAAGGATATTGGATACGTCTGACTTTTCCCTGATCTATTGTTAAGTATGGTTATTTAGAAATTGAGGTTAGGAAAACAAGCGGTAACGTTCATGTAATACTACTTGAACTGGTGCTTAATGTGAAATTTGAGAATGATAAGAGTGACGAGGATATTGAGTACGTTCGAGTTTCCTTGATCTGTTATTAGGAATTGGAGGTTAGCTTGTTTATCATTTAGAAATCGAGGTTAGGATACTATGAGAACAAGGTCAATGAAATTGAAGCTTTATCGAGCTGTCATGATGAGCGATAATGTTAATGTAATATTATTTTAATTGGTTCTTAATGTGAAATTTGAGAATGATAAAAGTAACGAGGATATTGAGTACGTTTGAGTTTCCTTGATCTGTTATTAGGAATTGGAGGTTAGCTTGTTTATCATTTAGAAATCGAGGTTAGGATACTGTGAGAACAAGGTCAATGAAATTGAAGTTTTATCGAGCTGCCATGATGAGCGATAATGTTAATGTAATATTATTTTAATTGGTTCTTAATGTGAAATTTGAGAATGATAAAAGTAACGAGGATATTGAGTACGTTTGAGTTTCCTTGATCTGTTATTAGGAATTGAAGGTTAGCTTGTTTATCATTTAGAAATCGAGGTTAGGATACTATGAGAACAAGGTCAATGAAATTGAAGTTTTATCGAGCTGCCATGATGAGCGATAATGTTAATGTAATATTATTTTAATTGGTTCTTAATGTGAAATTTGAGAATGATAAAAGTAACGAGGATATTGAGTACGTTTGAGTTTCCTTGATCTGTTATTAGGAATTGAAGGTTAGCTTGTTTATCATTTAGAAATTGAGGTTAGGATACTATGAGAACAAAGTCAATGAAATTAAAATTGAAGCTTTATCAAGCTGCCATGATGAGCGATAATGTTAATGTAATATTATTTTAATTCTTAATATGAAATTTGAGAATAATAAAAGTAACGACAGTATTAAATACGTCTTCTAGTAATAATTATATAATTGAAGGTTAAAAGACTACGAGAACAAAGTGAAGCTTCATTGAGCTGTTACGATGAATGATAATATTAATGTAATATTACTTGAATCGGTGCTTCGTACGAAATTTGAGAATGGTGAAAATAAAAATAACAGGTAAATATCGTTCGATTTCCCTTCTATTAGAAATCATAGAATTATAGAGGTTAAAAGACTGAGAAAAATTAAAGTTTCATCGCGCTGTCACGCTGAGCGATAATTTTAATGTAATATTACTTAAATCTTACACCCAATATATCAACAACCTTGGTACGATAATATAAATTGAACATGCGTTGAAAGTCTTCGTTTAAAATATATTCGAAATTTGTTGTTCGCGTATGTAAGACGTAACATACAGCAGACACAAGTTTTCAGAACTCTGCAAATTCTTATTTATAGCCCTTCATCCTCCTTTCATCGTTTATCAGAACCTCTCTGTGTAAAATAGCATAAAACACATGAGAAATCCTAACGTATCAAACTCGGTAAGAAAAGCATATCTATTTAGCGACTCACCGGCGACCGATCATATTTCTCCATCAGTCGCACACGCGACGCGGGGATGGGTTGCACCCTCTTCCCGTCCGTAATAATATCGAAGAGGAGAGCCCATTTCCAGCTAAATCATGACAGAAGACCGTGCAATTGATACGTTTTTCCCGTAATAAGGTTTCTCGTTTGCCAGGGGTGGAAGTGGGGGGGAGGGGGGGGTCGAGAGGTCGGGCGTTTGCGCCTCGAAACTCCGCTAATTCTGTTTCCCCGTTCTCGCTAAAAGGTTTATGGAAATCATTCTTCTTCGCGCGTGGGGGGGGAGGAGGAGGAGGAGGGAGGGAAACCGGATTTCAAGGGATTACGTTGTCACGGAAGTAACGTTGCCTGGTGATGAAACGAAAGGATGAAAGAGGAAAGAGGAAAGGGGGAGAAAAGGGAGGGTTGGTTACGCCGTCTGGTAACTGGTTCCCCCTTCCTGGCGGAGGAGGAGGAGGAGGAGGAGGGAAGGGGGTGGAGAGGGGTCTTGCTTCGTCTCGTTATGAATTATTGTTTTCCTTGATAGGCTTTCAATTTGTACCTGTCGCCGGGTCCGTGAAGCAGCCGAGGAAAACGGAAAACTTTTTACAACCCCTACCCCCAGAGGGGGTTGGGGGGCAACGCGCGTCGACGAGATTATGCTAATGGCCGTTGCTAGACGACCGGCCTCCCTCCCCCTCCCCTTCCCCCCTCGACAACTAACCGAATCAAAGTTTTCAATTAATAAGTTGTCGCCGACGGTTACGTCTTATTTGGAAAGTTCGCGTTCGTTCCACGAGGACGGAGAACGACGCGGAGAGGGTTGTTACGGCGGCTTGTTTCGCGAGAAACCCGCGAAAAAAAGTGGCGCGATTTGCCGCCTCGTGGCTGCGGCTTTGCGACCACCGAAAGGAAAGGTTTCGCTTCAAAGGAACACGCTTGTTATCGCCTGTGGGACCCGCGGGACCCGCGTGATTTTTGCGTTCCGTTGCCGCGCGCGCGATTTATCCCACGAGAGCCTCTGGTTTTCTTTGCGCTCTTCGCCTGCGAGCCTTGTGGAATTGTTAGTAGGGAATTACCAGGGAAAGGAGAAAGGGGGAAGAAAAATTCGTAGCCAGGAAGCGGATTTCGTTGTCTCTGCTGTAGGATCTGTTGTACAGGATCGTTGCTGGAGTCTCGGGGAAAAATTGATAAACGAATCGATTTTGATGAAGTTTGCAATTCTCTGTTTCTCTATCATTTTCACTTATCATTTCGCCTACTCACATCCCAAATTTACTATTTATTCATATTAGTCCAATTATAATATTACTTGTTATTTATTTCATCTACATTGATCTAGTCAAAACATTTTCCATTTCTTTCTATAGAGCTTCGCTCGTGAGTTTTCAATATCATAGAAAATAGAGACCGATGTTCTTATTGTAGTTTTTGAGTAATAGAAATATATAGAAGTTGTTGGAATTGTTTTCTGTCAGTCGGCGCAATCAGTATTGCACACACACACGCACACATACACAGCTATGCACGCGCGAGAAATACATCGTCTAGGAAAATTTTCATAAACGTCAAAACGGCTGTAACAAAACGGCGACGAACATGCGTCGCGCGTTCAACGCGCTCGCTAATAAATTGCCGGGTAATTCGTGAATAATCGCTTATTTCGCGCGAGCATTTTCAGAGAGCGTGAACAGTATGCGCTCTCTGTTGTCACGCATTTAATTTGCATAATTCATTTACGGGTTGCGAAACGGGCCGGCCTCGCGCAAATATCCGCCGATACCGCATTGTAATTTCGATCCCTGTTCTCGCCGGTTCTCTCGTTCTTATCTACCTGCCTGCTCTAATCACTGTGCCAAAAATTGACCGAATGACGCAATTATGTAAACACGCGGCATATTTTAAGGAAATGAATTTATGAAACGTCATTGTGATTATTATTACTCCGTGTATGTTTCCTATATTTATATATATATATATATATATATTGCGCGCACTGTGCGTATTTTTATATCATTAAAATTTTCCATAAACGCAAACAAAAATTCATTTAGGCTCGCGTCGACCATTCGTATGCTCGTTAGCTCAAAACGTATAAAAAAGTACAAAGACGCTTAGTTAACGTAGATTTACGGTGAATCAGAGAAAAATCTTTGCGACGAAATGGTGAATGCGGTTTCTGGTTTGAACAACCTGTTCCTTTCTACGAAAGCGAAGTGCGAAACTTTTGGCAGATTAATATTTACGATCAAAACACAATTAACGATCGACGCTTTCGTTTCAGACATTTTAATGGTATTTTTCCGATGTTTTGTTTGCTCGACTGAAACGAATTCTTTGAATAAAACTGGTAACAATATTTCTCGAATTACCGATCGTCAATTGTTAATTTTCACGTTTCAACAAAAACACGAAAGGATGAAGTTCGATGATGTTTTTTGGGGGGGAAAAGTCCGTTTGTTTGAAACAGTACATTAATGGAATAAATAGAATATAACCGTGGACCTGCGTGTTTACCGCGTCATTGCTATCACGCTGTGAATATTTATGTAATTGTGACAAACGTGGAGAGACAATTAAAATTTATACGTAAAATTTCAGAAACAAATCACGTGTCATTGTATAACATGAATTTTGTACGAACATCCGTAATAGATTTATGTAACAGATTTATGATAATAGATTTTTGAAAAACTGCGAGCGCCAGAATAGAAAAATTGACAAATTATGTTTCTGGAATAATTTTTCACCCAAGGAGATGACCAGAAACTTTTTTACTGGCACGAATATTATTTACAGAAATCAGACTCAACTCGAAAGTTAAAGAAAAAAAAAAGTCAGATAAAAAGTTCGAGGTATGACAACGTAAACGATGTCGTCGCGCGGAAACTTTCACGATTTCAGAAAATCTATTATAGCTGCCTCGCCATTTACTGTCGTCGAACCTGCTCCTCTTAATTGGCCCGCAAACAGCTGCTCGGAATTAAGATAATTTTTCCTCCGGAACAAAGTTTCGACAGCGAATAATTAATTGCGCGAGAACGCAAAGTTACCGTGCAACGTTCCAGCGAACAACACGTTAAACTACACAACTATGGTTATCGGAGACAATTTCATTTGCCGTGGACAAACAAGATCTCTTTGTAACGTTCTTTTGCAAAATTTGGAGACAGGAAATCGTAAATCTTCAAGCGTTCAAAAACTTTCCAATCAATTCAGGTATTAACGTCAGAACTGAAAGTAGTTAAAGTAGTTGAATTGAATTTATCATTCAATTTATCATTCGTAAATTTTTGAAACGAACAAACATCATAATGATATCACAATGAATAAATGATATTGATATACAATAAATGAAATTCCATCTTCTTCGACGTATTTTAATTTCTCTATTTTAAATTAAAATTCACGTCTTCGATCGTCGATTCCAGCGTTAAAGCAGAAAGGACAAAATAAATTTATCTGCTAAAAAGGAAAATTCCTTTAAAGAGAAATCAATTAGACATTGAGATATCAAAAAATTAATTAGACATTTAGTTGCTCGTTAAAGAAACGAATTGTCAATCGAGACAAAATTTTACGATATTAAATACTTGAATTTTACAATATTTCATCTGTTACGTGCAACAGAGCTTCTACCTTTTCTTTCATTTTCTTTCATTTTAAATACGAACACGTAATCTCATCGATATTTTTAATCAACGGTGATCGTGCTTCAGTCGAGAAGAAAATAAGTAATTTCTTTCCCCGGGAAGTTCCAGCCAGTAGAAGTGTTATACAGCTTCTTGATTCGTCGCTTTCGACGAAGTGATTCGTTCAACTTAATCAATCAACCCTCCGAGTCACTCCGGTATCTACTTAGGTCGGGGACGCCCGCGTCGAAACCACGTTAGCAGAATTGTTCAACTCTATCGATCACGAGAAACTTGTAACGACACGTTTCAACTTCATCTTGTATCGAGCCCGATAACGGAATTTCATATCTCCGACGAGATGATCGTACACTGTCCAATAAATGAAAAATCTGCTGCTCGTTAACGACGCGGGGTTTATATCGCAGAACTCCGTAGAAATGCTCGTGACGTGCAAAAATGAACATATTGAAAGCAATGGTAATTTTGTCAATCATCTTTTATCAACACGTCAAATATTCGTACGAATTAAAAATCTACTAAATCTAATTTATCACACCTAACAAATGAAGTCCTTTAGTGTCGCAGACACGAATGCAATGAGAACCTACGTTCGATTAATAAAAAAGAAATCCGAATTTACCATTTGCAACTTCTAAAACGAAAATATCCCAAAGGTCAAATAAGCAGCATAGAACGTAGAAATAACTTCCGACAACTATGCAGTAAATGTCCAAACCATCAAAAAGTATACACCCGACGCATCCAAAACCAGGGAGTTGGATGTTGCCATCATCTGTGGAAACGTACGTAAAAAATTTCATCTTTTAAAAGTCGCATCTATCTTCACAACAGAAACTTGTGCAATTCTCGAAGCTTTTCACCATACACAAAACAACAATACTCGATCGTCCATCATTTTTACAGAGACTCCGTGAGCGTAATCAGAGCAGTGGAAAACATAAATAGTAAAACAAAACCTGGAACCATTCTAAACATTCAACATATTTTTACGTAGCTCATCAACAATAACAAAGACATAATCATCGCCTGGTTTCCATCTCACCAAGGAATCGAAAGTAACGAGGAAGCTGACATAGCAGCCAAAGAAGCAACATGAATTCCTAATCAACACCTTGTTGTAACATTATGCCGAAAAACAATCGTGGAACAAAATATGGAACACCTCCGAACAAAACAAAAACTCATAATATAACTCAAGGTTTCTATCAAACGATGCTTACCCACAACATGAAAAGAAAAGACAGAATAGTCACGACAAGGCTTAGAACACACACGAGTATCTATTTAAAAGAACAGAACCACCAATGCAACCGAATTTTATCAGCCCATCGTCTTCTATTTGAATACAGCAAGTACCACAAAGTAATTTCGCCCTGACGTCGCAGAAACACATAGAAAATGTCCTGAATTATCTGTAGCAGCCTATAGCTCTCGAACACCGACTCGTACAATCTGCAAGCGTCGAAGCCTAGCGATCTTTGATGTTAAGCAAGCAGAGTGTGGAACACCGCTAGGATGGGTGACCGTCTAGCGAGTAGTTATGACAACAAGCGTCTGGGGTAAAAGGGGTCGCTGCCATCAGTCCCACTGACGAGTCTAGGTAGCGACTCTCAGACGAAAACGCCACAACCTTTCCTCACCCTTACCCACATTCCGAACATCCGGACATCCTTCCACCATCCTCGCCATAATTGTAAAATAAAATATATAAATATAATATATAAATACTTCTCGAATCCCTTCATAAAGGAAACTAACATATCTACCCGTAAGATATAATCGTTTGGAAAAGAAGGAAACAGTACCTAGCCGATGCTAATGACGAGAAGGTAGATGCGATCATAAATGAAAGAAAAAAACAATTTCACGCGCAGAAGGCGCCAGATCAGAAACGAACAGCAACGCAGAAAAATCACTGGGAACAAGTAACAACCTTTTCGCGCGGAATGATTTATCCAAAAAGCGAGCTCGATTCGTGGAACCGGTTCCCAGGACGACAACATGTCCCGAACGAGCGTCATTACCGTGCTGTTTTGCACGCAGCGAGTGACATGGAAACCCGGCCAACGAGAGCCAGAGAGAGAGAGAGAGAGAGAGAGAATACGAGAGTACGAGATATTAAGCGGAATTAACCGAGGAAAAATCGCGCGAGCGATCGTGGAATTTCGAAACGAAATCGGTCGACGAGGATACGAGGATACGCTATCCATGGGGAGGGGGGTACGAGTCGCAGATAACGACACGCGGGGAGGCCACGCGAGCCGGATGTTTGCTCTAACCGAATTATGCAGATCACCGCGGCAGCCTGAAATTAGCGTACGCGCATCGGCCACGATAATGTTTAGCGTGTCGCGTGTTCCCGGCTTAACGGCCGCCAAGATCGCCCCCGTCCCCGACCGCGGGCCAGCGGCTCGTGTAACGAGATGATTTTCATATTTTACCGCCAATCCGCCGTGGCTAATGCCCTTAGCTACGGAATTAGCGTAGGCCAACGCGAATAATACCGAGCCCACCGGCTTCGTTTCACGACGGATGAAGAGGATCGTGCAGCGTTCGAAGGACGAACGAGAGGGTTGAAAATTTGCGCTCCTTGCAATTTTTTGCTCTTTGGGGTCCTCGTTTCTTTTTTTTTTTTTTTTCTTTTGTGTAGTATAATTCTGTTTGTATGAATTCTATTCGCTCGAGCCAAAATTGCATATCAATCGAATAAATTCTTAGCTTTTTTTTTAGGGGTATTTAAATGCCCCTTCGCTAGTGGACGGATTTAAATCGCCAGGCGATGTTTAACTTTACATTACTGTAGTTCCTGTATTTTTATAGTTAATCGAATAAAGACTACGTTATTTTGCAATAGTTATATTATAATTTTGTTATATTATAATTTATTTGCAATAATACATTCGGCTTTCTCAGATATTATACAGGTGTCGATATATCGGACGTTCGTTACCTTAGAAGGTTAACCACTTGCGTTGACAACTGATTGCGGACCGTAACGAGTGACCAACACCGTGTACAATAATTCGTCGCTTTCCTTTTCTTTTTGAACACGTCGGTATGACATCACTGGACAGAAATTAGAAGTAATAAGAGAAGTAATAAATTTATTATTTGTTTCGCCTGGGTTATACTTAAATATATACTTAAAATGGAAAATATTGCAATTTTGGGACGAGAACGTTGGTACGGGTGTAAAAGTCACTAGGAGAGAATCGGTGGACTTTTGTACGATTTTTCCTGATTATTTGGAAACTTGACTGCAATCAAGCAACGCTCGAGTCTTATTTAAAAGAAGAAATGGAAATGTGTATAATTCCATTTGTACGAACTCTATTAGTTTATTAATAAACTTTTGCTGGCTGAATTCATTTGTTTGACCCTGAACTCTTATTGCACGGGTGAAGAATCGCTAGGGAAGAATCCAGTGAACTTTTGTACGATTTTTTTATTATTTGGAAATTTAACTTGACTAACAATAGTGTTCTAGTCGACTGAAGATCTAATTTTGTACGGTATAATTCCATTCGTACGAACTCTATTTATTTCAGTTAAATTCTAATCAATACCCGATCGAATAAATACTCTTGTTGGTTGAATTCGAACTCATTGTATGAATGAAAAATCACTAGCAGAGGTGGCAGTCAGTGAATTTTTATTTTACGTACTACAATTGTTTAAATAATTTGAACATCGACGAGTTCTGTATATTTTAATCTTTTATTAGTAGCTTGCAGATTTTAACGCATTTAAAGTATGAAATCACACAGATTGCACGCAATGTGGGTAAACGTTTCGTACAACGTTTAGTATCGGAAGAATTCATAAATTTTTCAATAGACTCGTGTATAACTAAACGTCAGCAAACACATTAGTAATTTCTATCTCTTTCTGCAGACATCATGGAAAAAGGAAATATAACGGCATAAAACTCAACTGAACCTGAAACGTTGTTCATAATTCAACTACATTTGCGTCACAGGAAGGGCATAGGGATGAGGATTACGGAGAACGTGGGTAGTTTTGGTTTTTCACTTGAAACGGGGTTGGTTTATTGCGAAGCGATTTCTATGATAATAAGGGTGCGTGAATGGTGAATGGGAACTTTAGTGATAAGTTTTGCGGCTTCGTGGCGCTGTATTTTGGTCAACGTTCCATAACGGCTCTGCGATTTGGACGTTTTCGTAAAACTATCCTCAGATCTTACGTTAGTTGGAAAAAATTATTTCGAGAAGTAAACTCATTCTCTTGCAAACGGTGAAAAAAATCTGACTCATAAAATTTCGCATTACAAAATATATAATTCGTATTTCGTTTAGAAAATTTATAATTCGCGCGACACGTAACGCATGAAAGTGAACATGACGTGTTTTAACTTTCTCGTTGTTCACGCCCGTGTACGATTTCGCGATACGATTTACATCGATTAATCAGTTCAACAGACTGTGAAATATTAACGCTATTTGCAGAGATCATTCGCGTCGCGTGATGTAATGTAAAAACCAAAAAAAAAAAAAAAAAAGAGGTAATTGAAACAAATAACAGCCGACGTTGAACACCGTCTCGCACTCGGAAAAAGAAAATGAAAAAAACAATTGCCGGTAAAAAGGAATTCCTTTCGATCGATCCACGTTGCTTTTAGCCTAGCGGCACGCAGCGAATAATTAACGTTGCATGATATAATTACGCAATGAATGGATGAACACGAAAGGATAAATTGCCTTCCATTTCGCAGCAACGACGTTAACTGCTCCGTGGATCCCGGCAATTTGTGCAAAATTTGTCAAATGGGCGAGACCCTCCCCCATTAAAGATTCTCGAAAACTCACAAATGCAAAGCGATGCGTTTAAGAATCCCTCGTATATCCTCGTCTCGATCATTCCCAAATTGTAGAATTATGGAATGTTAATGTTATCCAAACAAAGCGGCATAAACAACTGTTTGTCCTCTTTTATGTGTTACACGTAGTTTTCGAATATTAAACCTAATCTAAACCAAGAGTATGTAAAACCACGAGGATATTTTTATCTGTTTATCAATGAAAAATGCAGTATCACGTGTATAAATATTTATATACTCGATGAAGAATTGTCTATACTTTAAATTGTTGTGATTTTCATAAAAATCAAATGCCTCTGAGAAATAATTTTTTTCATGGCCAAATCTATCGTGAATTCGAAGATTGAAGCTTTTCCTCTGCAATGATCTAAAATTTGTCGTATAGTTTCTTTTCATCAATTTATCAAACTGTGAACGTATCCGAAAATTCGACGAAGAATTTCATGTATTGTATTTTTGTCGTTTAGTAACTAAAATTCAAAATTTGTGACCGTCGGTGTACGCCATCCATTTCCATAGTTGTAAAATAACTCTTGATTGATTTGGTATGGTGATGAATAGTTAGTACGTTTGTTACTATTCACCGTACTGTTTCGTCGCACTATTTGATTTGTGCACGGTATTATTTGGTTAAATGTAGAAAATAAAACTGACTATGTCGATAATAGCAACGACAGCACAAGAATAATATAGTTTAATGCATATTTGTCACTGCTAGAGTCATTTTACTGGAAAAATTTTCATTATTAACCATCTCACAGAGTTCATGGCATTTTTGACGTGACGAAAAAGATTTTATCGGAAAAAATCTTTAACTCGTTAAAACCGAATGTCGCCCATGGAATAAAAAGGACGTGACGATGATTATTTTACCGAAAAATCTACATTTATATCAAAAACGTTCGTTAAAGTTTCCACGAAACAACGCCCCATCCCTTTATATTCATAGAATAAACGAGATAACATGATACGCATCCATCTTATCAAAAAATCTATACTTACACCACGTGTATAAATATTTTCATTAAATCTCCCGTATGATTTGTAATTTCGTGGCATCAATCCCTTTATATTCACGCAGAACGAAACAGCGTACATGTTTCTACACAATTATTATCCACCGCAATTACTCTATGAAATGGATCTCGGTTGTACGAAAGACACAAAGAAATTGTATTAAACGTTTCGCGAAGCTCGCAACGTTAAGTAAATAATCTACAGTTTTACTCAAAAGAGACATCACTGCACGAGAGTTAATCTTGCTGCGTCTTTTGGATAATAGATCTCTGTTTCCTTAATCCTCAAATGCTGTCTTGAATTCGCAGATGAATTCACTAAAATCTAAGATATTTAATTTTCCTTTTCACTTTTGTATTCTACACTATCACTGAACACCAAATTAAATTAAAAATCCCGTTGTTAATGTGACTTTCTTTTCTGATAGCTTCCAAGCATTGAACTCAAACATTTTTCTTGCCCGAAAAAAAGATGTGAAAGAATCTTTAGCTATCAAAATATTCTATATATAACTCACTATAATTTAAATGATAATAATTGAAAAACAAATGAATTCACGCAATTACAATTTCTAAATGTCCTGTTTAAATTTATACCATCACATCCCGTCTATAATGAACAAATTTATACAATTATATTTCTGCCCGTCCGAAATAAATGAATTCATAGCTCGTCACATAAAACAATTAAATCTATATTCTTCACGAGAATACGCGTGTCGTAGAGAAAGGACGTTCGCAACTAACCAAACAGCTGTCGTTTCGTTAAAACTGACGAGATTAAAGACGTAAATAACTTGAGAACCGATACCAACGTCAAATAAGAGTCTAATCAGCCAAAAGAAACTGCTCGAGTTCCCGCGAGCTACCTACGTACCTACGTTGATCAGTAATTTTCCGCGCGATTGGCAACCGAGTCACGATCCCGCTCGCTATACGCCGCGCTACAATTAATTTCTTCGCGTCGAAGACCGAGAGGCCGCGGTCACGCTCGAGATATCTCGAAATTAGTCTGCGCGATCGGCGAAAACGGAAGTGGACGGAAATCCCGGTCTCCGATATCGGTTTGTCTAGCGAGCGTCACGAACTTTGGCGAGCAACTCGCTTGACAGGAAGCTACGCGTATTTTAATTGTGCCGATCGCGATCTCGATCACGCAGACGAAGAAAAACTAAATCGGAGGAGCAATTAACGGAGAAGGAAGAGTTGCTGGCCCGATGTGTAATTTCGGGCAATCGGACAATTTCGCGAGAACTGTAATTAATAATTTTCCAGTTCTGAAACTGTTGAGAAATTTCTTGCACCGGGAGAGCAACTGGAATTTTTTTTGTTTGATTGGAACGTCGATCGATTTTATAATTTGTGATTCGAACACAAGGGAGGAAATATATGGGATGTATACCAAAGTAGGTGATTGTAATTGAAAACGTTTTTTTTTTTTATTTTACCAAAGCCTCTGCTTCCGAGAGAATCGAGTTTGAAGATTTGTTAGGTATGCTTAACAATTTAATATAATTAAAATATCATTATAAATGTAATCAATATAATTAACAATTATATATACGACAATTATTAACAATTATAATGTTTATTATTAATTAAATAACAATTATATATATAATTTAGTTAATTCCACAATGGATAAGCGTGAGTAAGCAACACGAAGACATTAACTATGCGCAAAAATAGATGAAACCTTCTCGTTTGATGAAGCGTCATTTTCAAGAAAATAGGTTAAAAATTTTACTTGACAAATCTTTAGACTCGATTTTTTTCGACTTTGAGAACGAAGCATCTTACGAAAAGGAATTTCACTTCACATTTTCTCATTTACTTTCGCACGTGGATATAACGACTGTTCCTCTGCGACTGTTCCTTTCCGTTGCTGGAATCAGCGAAATTCAACGTTTGAAAATCCTAACGAAACGAAACGACATAAGCGAAACATCAGATTTTCAAATGTTCCGGACAATGTAAATCTAAACTGAGAAAAACAAAGACAAAGAAGAAAAACTGAAAGGTTTCGAAAGAGGAAAGGAAATGGGAACACTCGAAGGTTGACGAAACGAAAGAATCGAGTCGAACTTTCGAAGATTCCTTCGTCGAGCGGACCAAAAAAATATATAACGAGACCCGTCGAAGTTCATACGCGGGAAATTCGAACGAGATTCGAAAGAGTGAAGACAAGAGATCAACGGTAGTCGGAAGATCGATCGTTGATTTCGCGCGCTGTTTAATTGCAGATAAGGAAATGAAATTCATAAATCACGCAGTGATTTATATTAACGTATCTGACTGACACAGCAGCGACGTGAATTAATTACAAGGACATATCGAGCTCCCCTTGATTTTTCGTCGCCTCTTAACTCGAAATCCCACCGATTGAAATGATCGACAACGGATAATTACGAAATGCTTTCGAAATGAAACGACGTGTTCGTATATTCCCGAACAGACGGAATCGTTATAATAATAAAAAAAACTCGCTCCCGCCTGTCTGATTTTCAAAGGCGATCTAAAATTTGTTAAAGACGATTGGTAAACACTGTTCGTTGTTTGCACGTAGCATGGTGTAGCATAATTAGCATAATTCACACTCGAATTAGAACAGAATTAAACAGCGAGCAAGGTTTCACGAGGCGCGGAATTTGATTTTCGCGCCGACTTTAATCTAAACGCCGGCGATAATTGCGAGAATGTGAATTAATGTTAATACTGGTCAAAACACAAATGAATGATAATTAAAGCCGCCGTGACGAATGCAACGAGTGGGGTGCGGGTTAACGTTGGAAACGTGGTTAAAATGCAATTCGAACGTGAAACGTCGAATGCGCGACTAAAACGGTAGTTACGCTTCCAGATATAATTCGATTTCAATTACTCATGTAAACAAGACGCGATTTAATTCGCGGCGAAACGACAGCTTGATTCTCATCGAAATACGTTTCAATTTATACGTAAAGCAGATCACGTTAATCGCAATCAAAATTCGAGCCAAACTCGTTTCCCCTGTTACAATTACCGGTATACGTGACAGTCGATGAGAAACGGATTATTAATTACTATCAAAGCAGATCGGCCAATCGGATATCCACTTAGGATACCGCGGATCAACGAGATACCCGGATTCATCAACGTCACAACCGACCTTTGCTCGTTTCGACCATCCATTTATCTACGTGACAGCGTTTCGTTCTTTGAAACTGATTCATCAGCCGGAGAACCGATGATTGTTGACCGGGCCTCTTATGGAGATCGTAAAAACCGTGTGCTCCAACTTGGAACCACTCGTTTATTCGCTCCTTATAACACGCTTCTTGCATTGGAACTGCGCTTGGACGAAACAAAAATGCGAGGGTTGTCCGAGTTTGTTCAGTCGTGCTACATGGAATAACTTTTATTTATCAACATGTTGTAGGAGGGCTGTCGCAATAATTGCGCCGTACGTTGGTGGTAGAACCTAGCAAGAGGTGAAAGAAAAAGAAGGAGTCGAGAGGAAGGAATAAAATTGTTTCGTTTTCGAGAAGATCGAGTTTAACCCTAACGTCCAAAAAGGAAAAAACACTCGTTGCACAGAGGAGACCTAATTCTTTGAGATAAAGATAAATTTAGGTAGGAAAAGAATCGTTTGGCAATTGTAAAAATTGCTGGAAGATCTTTACTTACCCACCTTCGAAATGACGTGGAGACATCCTGTGGAAGAAGATCGAACTCAGGATCGTCAAAACTGGAAGCTTCACACTTTGAAACGAGACACTCTAGATCATCACGTGGTCCACTGTTTCGACAGTTTAAAATATCGCCTAAATCGTCAGTCCAGTTTTGAACCATCGATCCAATCGAGAACTCGCCGCGTATTAACGCAGAATCGAAAACGAGCGTGTTCGAACAACTGCTCGATGCTGAATGGTCCCGTAAACACAGTTTGCCTTTCTTTCCCTTTGCGCTTCGATCCGGCCTCGTTTACAAGCGATAAACACGCACGACGGAATAGCACAAGGGACGAACCGATTCACGACCAAGGACAGGCATAGCCGAGCGATAATCGCTGGGAAAAAGCACGTCGAAAACTTTCCAACACCGACCTATCGACGACCTTCTGATAGCTGAACGCGGACAATGCCCATTATTCGCGGAGAGCGCATAAAATGGCGAATTGGTGGCTCTGTCAACCGCATTAAAGTTTCCATGATCGGTGACCGGCATTGTTCGGCCGTTTGCTCGCCTGTCGGATATATTTGACCCGGCATTGTTGCACAAATTACGTTCTCTCAAATTACGGTCGCTTCTCCTTCCTGTCTATGTATGTTTTCTTCTCCCTCCGCCATCTCTTCGACGTTCGCGATTCAATTCGACATTGCTGACGTTTCGGTTCTCTCGCTCGACCCGAAAAAAAAACCCGGCAAATTCAAAGAGACGATTGGCTGATTTTTGAAGAGCTTGCTCCTGCTTGCTTTCTCCATTCCCATTCTCGAGACTTTCTAAGTGAATCCCTCTTTACTTTCTAGCTCTCGAAGGTGAAATGGAATCTTTCGCAGTGTTTTATTTTTAAATAGTCAATCGTCGAAAGCGAGTTTTTGGAGGTGTTCACCTCGAGGATTAGGAAAAGGGAATCTCGAGTTTATTGAATACACTCTCTGTTTTATCATTCGGAGAAATACTCAGTCGTTTCGATGTTCGAAGAGATGGCCTTTTGTTTTCGTTGAATTCGTCGCGCGATGGACAGAAATTTGCATTCGCCATTGAAGTGAAATTTAAATACCCGCGAACTAAAAGATACACCCGCGATTTCAACACATTTTAGATTACTTGCAATTGCAGTTGCATAGAAAACCTTTTGTGAAACAATACAACCTCGTAATGAATATATGCATAATAAAGTAAATGATTTAAAAGTAAATGACTAGAAAATGTTGTCGTTTCGTTGTAACTCGCCTCGATTTTACGGCAGCTTGGTGCAGCTTACTCGTCGCAGCTTGAAAACGATGAAACAGACAAATGCGCGTTCTCAAAGTGAAGTGGAACAGTTAAAGGGTTAATTACGTATGATATATAGTACAAACATCGTAGTTCATCTTGCACTCGAATACTTCGCCGAATGTTGCATTGTTTCGTCAAAAATGTCAGTTTAATTAGTTTCAAAATTACGCTGCGGACGAAATTTACATTGTACGTTCGCGTAGTCGAAGCGAATCACTTCCCTTGCTATCGTGAAAGTCCATCTCCCTCGAAATTACTATCGCCAGCCGCGCCAAGAACATCAGGCCAGATTTACTCCGTCGCCTACTCTGCTGATAGATTTTCATCTTGCAAAAATACCGAAGGCAAACGTACGTAGCTAGAACGACACACCAGAATAGGGTGGAGGGACTATTGTGGGAAGAGCGTCGTCAAGGCTGGCATGTGTACCTGCTGAAACCAGAGTAACTGATACCACATATAGCAAGTATAACTGAAGGTCGTTACGATAAGTCGAATGGATCGTAGAGGATCGCTGGCGGTGGGTCGTAACAGCTTTTTAAAAACGCGATTCATAGCGAACTATGGTTCTCTTGGCCAATGTGAACGCGGACGTGTCCGTTTCTTACGATAGACTGGAATAAGACGAGCGTTTCCCTTTCGCGCTTGGTTAACCTGCCTGGATCCACGAGCCTCGAACGTAAAAAGTTAAAATCCAGTTTAAAGAAACAAAAAATCCGGACGATCATCATCGTGTAATATTGATTATAAAGTCTTTGTAACAGAGTGAAAGAAAGGATTTTTCAAGGTCCTTCCGAGGAAATTCGAGTTGAATTCAAATCACGGAATTTTTTGCGATTTCTTTTCTAAATTTTTGTTACAGCTACATCAAATTTCGTCAAAGTGTCGGACTAGTCTTTGCAGACGATCGACTCGAAATAGTATCGCACAGAAAATTGATTTCTTTTTCTTCATTGGTCAAAGTTACATTCCCTTTTACGAGAAATTTTCTACGTTTACGTAAATCTATTACGCTTCACGACCATTTTATTTCAGCGAGTTTTACGAAAACTGATCGAAGATATTGCGTAGGTCAAATGATGGCGAACCTGTGACCCGCAGGTCAGACACTGACCCACGCAGGCTTTTTGACCCACGTGTTGATTTTTATAAACTTATCATCATACATATAAGAGAATTTTAATTATTTTTCGAACCGCTCTTTTCAAAAAATGTTAAGAAAATTACAAGTATTCGGTTAGAGCTTAAAAGTGAGAAATAAATGCATAATTGTGTTTTATGGAGGATTTACGACTCGGTCATGTATAGGTATTTCAAGTCTTAAATGTTATACGAGTTACTCGTGTCCAAAAAATTTTATATAGCGCTTACGATTAAACAGATTTAATAAACACTAAAAAAAAACACTAGATCTCATTCTCAGAATGGGTAGCTTTGCTAGTTTTTTTATATAATAAAAGAGAGAACAGACAATAAAAAATATTAAGAAATAAAGTATATATATCTAATGTATAGTGCAGGGGTGACTGGGCACGATGTCACCCCTTTTATATCAATTTTTTGACGTCGACATTTATTTTTTGCTCTTCGCTTGCAAAAGTAAAAGTTGTAAAACAAAAAGGAAACGTAAACTTTTTAGATGATTATAAAAGTAAGAACCAAAAAAAAGTAGTTTTTAACTGTCTTCCCCTTTCCAATTGACGCCCCTGACTTAGTGACCGACGAACTAGTACTAAAAAAAATAATGAACAAAATTTGACCTTCGTCTGAAAAAAGTTCTCTGAAATTCCCTTTGATTTCAAAAAACAATTAGGAAAAAAATTTTATCACTTCGCCGAATCGATAGATGTCAGATAACGTTCGAACGTACGAAAAACATTTTACACTCGGCATACTCGTTAAATAGAAATTCATTTATATTCTATTTACATTCGTTAACAAACGCAATAAATTAATAATTTATTGTTTGATAAATACGCAGTATTTACGAGTGCATCGTGCGGGAAAGCATTTATTACGAAAGAGTATATTTATCCGACGCAGCGCTTAACGAACGAAGATGCTTTTCATTTCAACGTACATGCAGATGAATTTTATTTTTCTTCAATGAAATATCGCCACCAAAGAGACCAAGTGCATTTCCCCTACAACGTGTAAAACGTAACATCTAACAACCTAATTCGTCTACGATCTCGGCCTCTCGATCCATCAATTTCACGAGCTAGGAAAATCCAATCCAACCGCTTCCACTCCCAAATCCCGTCAAGTTACATTAAAAGAGAACGTCACGCGCGGAATACGAAAACGAGTCCACTGAAAATAGACTATTACACAATGCGGCATTAAAAATTCGAGTCAACCGACGCGAGAGGCCAGCTACGGAGGTCGAGGAGATCGAAATCGGCTCCAGAGACGAGTGAAATTCCAATTTTTACTCAACTGTTTTTCCCTCCCACCATCGATTTGTCCGACCACGCAAGACGCGCGCACACAACGTCGACGTCAAGCGGAAATGTAGTCGGTCATAATCTGTTTTAACCACTCGCGCTGGCAACCGACTGCGGACCGTAACGAGTGACCGAAACACGTGTACAATAATTCGTCGCTTTCTTTTCGAACTCGTCGCTGCGACATCATTGGATCGAAATTATTGACAAATAATAAATCTATCATTCGTTTTGCCTATTTTGTTTCGCTTAAATATACTTGGAACTGTGAAAATATTACAATTTTTGGAAGAAATGATTCTCACAGAGTGAAGTTCATGAAGTACATGTCCTTTCACAGAGTGAAGAATTGTCGGCGTTGCGTCGAAATTTTCATAATTCTTTCCTCTGTTATTCCAATTCTGATTTTTATAAATCTAATTATTCTCAATTATTTATTCATTTTGTAGCGGCCTATGGCGCCTCGAGTACGACTCGTACAAGCCGCAAGTGGCTGTGCGCCTAGCGTCGAAGTTTAGCGATATTCGATGTTAAGCAAACAGAGTGCGGAACACCGCTAAGATGGGTGACCGTCCAGCCTAGCGAGTAGTTATGACAACAAGCGTCTGGGGTCGCTGCCATCAGCCCCCACTGATGAGTCTAGGCAGCGACTCTGAGACGAAACGCATAACCTTTCCCCAAATCCTACATCCTTCCACCATCCATAATCATAATCATAAATAAAAATAAATATATAGATAATAAGATACTATAGATACTTTCAAAACCCTTCAATTTTAATTCTATTTTACTTCGCTTCTCTCTCCCAAAGCGAGATTTCATTCCCAAAAATTGTCGAAAAATTCAAACTTTGCCTACTAAATCCTACAAAAACTACGGTCCCGATTCGACTAGGCACCACCTAGTGGGGTAACAGAAATGAGGGGGCCTTTATTTACAAGAGGACACGGGGGGTTGATTTCGACCCCGCGATAAAAACGGCGCGGAAATGAGACGGTGAAACGATGAAAAGCCGATGGCTCGTGGTTCGATTCGTTGTGGTGGCGCGTGGATCGAGATCCCGGCGTGCCGCGAGACAAAGAGGGGGCCAGACAGCCGGCATTTCTCGGCCAAACGAACCCCCTTTGTGCTCGCTTGCTCGCTAACGCGGCCAATTTCTCTTCCTCGAGGACCGGGGCTTTCAAGACGGCGACAATCGGTCTTTGAGGACGGTGTGTATCTGTGTTCTCGCTCGGCTCGTGGTAAATAGCTCGGAGGATTTTTCGCGCGCGCACGCCAGCGGAAAGGATTTCCGTGTCGGCGATAGAGCGTTGATAAAAGATTGGAGAACCTTCCTCTCCGCCTTAGTTTCCAGCGCGTTAAACGAAGGAAATGCCCGCGTGCGAAGTGGAATAACGAAAGTAGCTGGTTAATTTGATTAGGCAAGTTTATCAAATCTGTAAAAACGATGCACCAAGTACGTTTTCAATTTGTTTGAGAACGCGAGCTGAATATTTTTTGGGCTGTGCGACGCTTCTTCGTCTCAACGACCAACTGTAACTTTAGAGAATGACAAAACACGCGGTGAAATTCCTTTAACCACTGGCGGCTGACTGCGGACCGTAACGAGTGACCAAAACGGTACGCAACAAATTCGTCGCTTTCTTTCTCTTTCTGAACACGTCGGTAATTACCGAGAAGTAATAAATTTATCATTCGTTTCGCCTGGATTACACTTAAGATACGCATGAAACTGAGGAAATATCGGAATTTTGAGATCAAAGATTCGGGACGCGCGTGGCACGTCATTCCAGGGCAAGAGGTCTGTGATCTTGCTTGCTGCTACTGGAATGCTAGAAACCCTTCGAACGAAAATATAAAAAAGAAAAAAAAAGAAAGAAACGCAGCTACTGCGATTTAAAACGAACGGAGCGTGGAGCAACTATGAACAGCTGGATTATTATTTCTTCGCTGAATAATAAAGTCATTCGAGAAGATAATCCCCCGTCATTAGAAGCGATCTGCCTCGAGTGTGTCTCGATATATTTTTTCGCAGCGTTGTCCCGATCGCGTTCGGCTCTTGTTATTAATATCCGATATCCATCTGAAAATTGCATTGTTTTACGACTCGAACGGTCGATCAGGTTTTATCGTTTCTCTCTTGTCCTTCTATATATTTCCTTTTTTTTTTCTTTCTTTCTTTCTTCCCCCTTCTGTAGGAAGAAAGACGATTCCGTTATATACAGAATCGGGTGAAACGACCCTCCGTGGCCGGAGATAGGTTGTGTATGTCTCGAATGGGTTATCGGATTTCTCCAGGGTTTCACCGCTGGCTCGACTTTATGGGTATCTTGAGATTATCGGTTGCTGTTTGAAAAGGACGTTTAAGAAGTGCTTGCCCCTCGTTGTCCCTCGGCTATGTATCCTTAAATGATTGAATACGGGCCAGCCATTTTTACCATCGACGTGTTACTCGTTGCAACTTTATCGAAAATTTGTCCTCTCTGTCGGAGGGACATACAGTCCGCGTACTGAAACTTTTTTTTTCTTAACCTTCCTTCGTCGTTGAGATGTTTGTCGTAGTCAACGTCGAAATTTTTCAGGGTTTTCGTTTTCGAATGTATCCCTCCAGTTTGTCTCTGTTGTTGTCTTCAGCGTTTCGTTACTTCGAAGGCGCTGCAGTACCGAGTAATATTGATGAGTTCAATTCGGGAACCAAATCTATTTCCCATAACATCGCCAAGACACTGACAGATACCGCCATTTTGTCTTCTACTTCGAAGCGTATTACCCGACATTCCGTGTTAATCCACGGAAAATTAACACCCATTTTGTATCATTTGAATTAGCAGATAACGCGAATTTCTGTTAACTTCAGAGAAAATACGAAATTGCGGACAAACACCACGAGTAAAAAATTTAGACGTGGAACACGATCCACTGTTCTTCGTTCAGATTTCACATCTTTTAATAGCACGAAGCATCTAGAATTTGCCGACGATATTAGTATTAATATTAGAATTAATAATTCAATAATATTAGTTAGGAATTAAATTCAGGCTCAATTTCGTTTTAAAGATGAAACGTAGCGAAGAAAATTCTCTTCAATCGAGCCTCTTAATTTGCAATTGAATCGAGTGGAATTTTTCTTAATTGCAATACTTTATAAAAAAAATTAAAAGCAGAACGTAGGTTTATCATGAAGAAGAAACAAAAACTCAAGAAATTAATAATTATAATATCCCAACTTGAAAGAAGAACTTAACTTATATATATAATACAAGTTTATTATATTATATATACTTATAAATATGGATTAATATAGTTATATATATTATATATACCTATGGGAATATAGGTTTATCGCCAGAGAAAAAAAAAAAACTCGAAAGAGTAGTAATTATATTGACACAATTTAAAAGAAGGACTTGAAAGTATTCTTTCGATACTAAATGATACAAGACGACGAACAATCAGGTGTAAATTTTTTCAAAAATTCACTCTTACCTTTTAAGAATATAACGACAAAATTGGCCAAATGAAACACCAACGTAATCCAGTACTCACTGTGCCTATAATACATTCATTTTAAACTCGCTACGATCGAGGACGCCACGACTTCGAAAGCACACCGCAGGTACATTTCACCAGAAAACCATAAAGAAAGTTACTTTACAATCGGACGCATCCCATCGTGGTGTACGAAAGTATTTCTTTTCCTCGCCAACACCATGCAGCTACTTTCCCCTCCACGTCAAATGAACACTATTCACCGGCCCTATTGCTTCTGTATGCGCGTCGAATTGGATATCGGATTTCTATTCAATGCTTTTTCAGTAAACGATTCCATAATCAGCGGACTTGGGCCGTATCGGCTACGTGTGCAGAATAATATATATGTTATATATATATATCGCATTTCAATAACGCATGCACCGGAATAAAACGCGTTGACCGGTTCGCGTTAAACGGAGGTCCCGGGAAATTAGCGCTTTTACAATCCCTGGGCACTGTCGAGGTCGGGCAGGTCCCGAGGCACAGAGAGAAAAAGAGAGAGAGAGAGAGAGAGAGAGAGAGGTTACTTTGCTTGTCGTGCTACTCCACGAAGACGTTAAATACCTTCTACAGAGTCGCAGTCGCTTTTCAAGCCCGGCCTTTCATCGTCCTTCTCCACTGATTCTCCGTCCTGCAATTCGTCGTCCGAACGAAACGGTCCATTGTTCTTGAAAAATCTTGCGCGTTACCTTTAGGTACACGTACATTCGGTGAATAAGGTGATACAAAGACGACGTTTCGGGACGAAAGTTTCGCGCTGGCAAAGGCTGCTTGTACTTCATGTTAATTCGCGAACGGAGAACTTCTTTTTCTCGTTCACGTTGGCGTTCGCGATAAATTTCAGTTCGCCGAGGAGCGGATGATCCAATTCGGGAGATAATTGAAGAACGAAGCGCCGCGTTATTCTCTCGCAGATTAAAGGAGAGACATCCGCGCATTTGTTCTCGGAGGATAATCGATTCTAAAGGCTCGTTTAATTTGTTCCGTTGTTAGTAGAATTTGTAATCTTGTCGTTTGATGCGCGTGGTTGTTGTTGTTTAATACAGGATAACAGTCAATTGCCGTTTAATTTAATAATTTCTACTACAATTATTATTATCTTACCGTGTCGAAGTCTAGAATTAGTTCTTGTTTTTTTAGTAATTGTAAAAGGTAATTAACATCTTCTTGAAAAATATACTTTCAACTCAATTCCATGATGGTTTCTACTACAATTATTATTATCTTACCGTGTCGAAGTCTAAAATTAGTTTTCTTTTTTTTAGTAATTATAAAAGGTAATTAACATCAATTCCACGATTCATTTTGTTTCCTCCTACTAAATGATTTGTCCAATGCAACTTTTTAAATCATTTTTAACAGCTTCAATGTATGATAATGGAATGATATTGTTATTAGAGTATGACCGGAATAATTATTAAAATAATGCAGAATAATATTTTAATAATGGAAAATATTATCTCCCACAAATGAAGCAATTATTTAGTAATATTTTTACACGCGAAAAATCAGGAAAAATATCCTACAAGACAAAATGAGATAATTCCTCTTTTCTTTCACACACAGTGACTAGCATAACTGCACCAGTAACGGTGAAAATTATTTCGACGATCGAAATTGATACAAAATTAAAGCGCAAAGCTACTTTGGCAGCCGTGAGTTAGACTTTCTTTGAAGATGATTTTCATGTAGCAAGTAAGAAAATGAAGATACTTTTCTTCGAAAATTGTAAAAAACTCAGACATGTATAAAAACATTAAACAATTTTTTTTTTCATAACTCGATCGATCATTTTGAAGAATCAAGTCTCTTCTTTACAGTTGTCTCTTCGCTCGAATTTTGAGCTTTGAACATAGGATTAGAAATTTAACCTTAATATTCAAAATTTAGAAAAAAATCGTGCAGCAAGTCCCAAGGACTCGTTAAAAAGATGAAATTTTCAATTTTCAGGACCAAGACAATTTTCTAACGTTTTTAGAAAAGAAAAGTAGTTTTCCCTACGTAAAATCATCCTTTAAAAATAAAATGAGCCCACGATTGTCGAATACAGACTAAAACTCCGCGTTTCAATACTGCCCACCAAGTGGATATAATCATTTTTCACCAAGTTACAGTAATTTAACTTACAATAATCTTACCAAGGTTTTACCGAGTTACATCAGTTTTTCATCGTCACTGGTACAGTTATACTCCTCGCTGTACGTGTCTCTGCACCAACTCTCCAAAATATTCCTCGACAAAAGACAATTCTCATCACGAAATGATCGCGGTCAGCCCCAAGTCGAAAAAACGCCGACGAATGACAAAAATGCCCCCGCCAAGGACAATAATCGAAGAATTTCGGCTGCGAAAAGAGGAACGACGGTTGATATTAGCAAATGAATTACCGCTACATCGCGATACCGTGAGGAATATTTCGAGAGCAACCAAGGGAACGCGGCGGAGAACTCGTACAATTGTTTGAGGTTAAAGGACGACGCTGATATATTAAGGCTGAGGTCTCCCGAGGAGACTGTCACCCGCAGCAACCCGCCACTCGACGACCAGGTTATGTCTTCCAGATTATTGGACCTCGCGTTATGCCTTTTCCTCCCGATTTCAAACTGCATATTCGCAACCGACCAACTCGTATTCGCGACGAAACTGTACATATCCAACAGCTTGTTGTTTCCCGTGATTTCTATCGTTACCGAATCGAGTCGACGTGACACTCACTTCTTTACGTGTAACGTGCGCGTTTGTGAATTTCAACGTGACGCGCATATATAAGAGGCTGGATTAAGAGGCGATGATTAATTTAGGGAAGAAATTGAAATTCTTCGAGCATTGTTCATTTGATGAATGTACGATGATTTTGACGGAGGGAAGAGGTTCGAGGTGTGTGTTCGTTTTGAAGCTTTTAAAGGTGATCAAGAATCTAGGGGGGGGGGGTCAAGGAACGCATAGTTCTGGGTGACGCTTGGAACATTCGTAGAGATGAGTATTCCCTCGTTTCTTCTCGTGAGCACGATTATTTTTCTGATTGTTAAGGAGTGAATTATTATACTCGAACGTAAAAATTTAACATTGACACGTCTGTGGCACGTTTGTTTCTCGATAAACGCATTTTGAGTATCGAAAAAGTTATATAATGTACACTTTAACGCACGATTCGCATTAAGGTGTCTCTCTATGCACTTTTCTGAGGTGAAATTCTCACATTTTTTTTAAATGCTATGCTCTACAGAAATTGTTAATATAAAGATATTTACAGTTTTATATAATTATATATATTAATTATTAAATATCATTAATTATATATATTAATGATTGAATATTATTAATTTTATATATCAATTGTTAAATATTATATTTTCACATTGTTTTAAAATTGTACCCTCTGTACAAAAATTTTGTGTATATATATATATATATATATATATATAGATTAACACGTAACAATTTGTGTAGAGTTTTAGAGTAGAATTTTAAAAAAATATATTAACTCTACAAACACGTATGTATAATAGATGAAACTTTACAAAAATAGTATATACATGTAACAATTTTCATAGAGTTTTAAAGTAGATTTAAAAAAAATATATTAATTCTACAAACATATATATACATATAGAAAACTTTACAAACATTATATATATATATAAACACGTTTTGTAAAATTTTGTAAAATAACAATTTTTAGAGTAAAATTTAAAAAAAAAATGTAAGAATTTTACAGGAAGAAGCGTATAGATAGCCATCAGAACTTCATATATGTACTACACTCGAATACCATTTGTTTTTCCATTAATATATTTTGCATCGAGACACGTATATATGCCAAACACCCTGAAGCGGACAGCATCTCGCAATTACCCGAACGCGAAAATACAGCGTCGGTCGTAGCGCAGTGCACCACAGTGCGACCACTTGGCAAACAAGGCGGCGGCGCGGTAATATCGCGGAGAAAATTAGTAGCAGCGGTTGCCGCCGACGAAATTTAATTGCAACGAGACGAGCGGCGAGGAGATAACACACCTGCGATCGATTCCGTAAATTTCACGCGAGCAATCCGCCGTGACGTGTCGCCGTCGAGTTGTCGACGAGCTGAAATCCAACAATGACAACGATTTAGCTGAGCCGATGATGCCGATGTACGCGTATCTAGCGAAACCACGCGTCTACAGGCATTCAGACTTCGCGGTATGATATTTTTGAATTTTATTTCCAGCCGTGTGTGTGTGTGTTTTCACATTGCAAAGAATTTCCCCCTCCTCCCCTGCTGTGTAACGAGGGAAATGCAAATGGGCGAATTTGAGAAAGTGGAAGATACATTTTTATATTGCCCGCCAGCGCACGAGCTATCACTAGCTAAGCTTCGAGCGAAACGAATGGCCGCTTAACGCGTCTCTTTACGGCACGAACGTTTCCTGAATGCGAAACGACGAATGGGCGTAAACAGGAAGGGTGGATGATCGATCTCCGAGACGAAGCGACGAGTCTTGAAATTTGAATTAAATATTAATATCGAACATACGCGTACGTACGCACAGCTCAAACTTTTGTGGAACAAGTGTTATTGTTAATGTCCGGAACGTTTTGTGAGGAGAATTTGCAATTGTGTTAATACGTCGATAATTATGCAACGGGATTCTATTCGTTCGAGTCAAATTTTAGTCAATTAAGTGATTAAAATGAACTGATGCTAATTGAAGCTGAGCCATTATTATACGAAACTGATATTATGTCGTATTATATTATACGAGACAGCGGTGGGTGAGAGGAGAATTCAGTGGACTCCTATTATACGAACTCCAATTATATTAAATTAATACGTACTAGTAGAACTCTAATTATATGTATATAAATCCTGATAAGTTTATTATATATGCTTACTACAAAATACACATTTTATTGTTTACAATAGATACTAAATATTAAAATTGATAAACGTTGTTACCATTT
This sequence comes from Tetragonisca angustula, assembly GCA_036937485.2. Classification (NCBI taxonomy): domain Eukaryota; kingdom Metazoa; phylum Arthropoda; class Insecta; order Hymenoptera; family Apidae; genus Tetragonisca; species Tetragonisca angustula. The sequence goes on from JAWNGG020000223.1 coordinate 191,223, forward strand.
TGAAGTAGAGAAAGATATGATCGGAAAGAGGTGATTAAATTTGACTGAAGTCAATTTAACTTCATCCTCGAATAATTTCTGTTTCTGCAAAGTAAATTCCCAACGATTGATCTACGATAGATACTCAACATGAGAGATATAATGCGTTTTAATACTCTGAGAGCAGAAGCGTGTGATAGCTAATAGAGCTAGAAGATGATCAAACTTGACCGAGAAGACAAGTGTAATTTCATTTCTATTTCACTAAACAAATTTCTAATTCAGCAATGATCGATACTTCACTAGAAACATAAAAGGATTTTTGTCAAACATACTACGTTTGTGCATGTTTCGTTCAGTAAGTATTTGCTGTTTCTACGCGCATATTGTAAAATACAGAGAAGCTCTTATTAAAGAGAATGTTGCGTGAGCGCATCTTCGCCACTTTTATACGCGACGTAAAGTGTTCGGGACATTAAAAAGTTTTCACGCGTTTCGTTGAACGGAAAGTTGTTTAATTCGAAAAGTTCATTCCATCATCGAGCAAATGAAATCGTGTCCAGTCGTTACAATTGTAATCGAACATCTCGCATTTCGGTGAAACTGAACGAACGAGAAAGAAAATCGCGTCTCGCGTCTCGGTAACGTAACTTCGCGAGCGTGTGGAATTTCACGAAAGCGTTAGATAACACTTTGCAAGTGGCAAAGAGATTGATTCCTCGTGACTTGGGGTGATTCCCGTTGAAATAGTAAGCCGGCCATCGTTCATCATCGCCGCGATTCTGACGCGGCACGGTGGCTAATAACCGCTGCCCGAAGCAGCCCTTTCGCCGGGACCGAGACCACAAGCGCTGAATTATATACAGGCTCAAAGGCAGGTGATAATCCAGAGCAGCGAATGCTAAAAGGCACGCCATTAAGCGTCCGTGTAACTTCTAGCCCTGGATGAAAAGGGTTAGAGGCCGCTGAATCGACGACGCCCCCCACCCCCTTCCCATGCTGCCGAAACTCGATTCGAAACTTTCTCTCCCTCGTATGCCAGGGCGCCAAAGTGGCACCGTCGTTGCTTCGTCGGATGATAAATAAATACGATATCGTTTCTTTGTTTGATTTTTACTCGCTCGATTTATTAGACATTGTCGGGTTGTTGCGGGATTCCTTTTGGAAATTTGTTTCGAAATTCTATTAACTTCAGAGAATTTAATAATATTTATATAAATATATAATACGTGATATTATATATTATAAATATTATGTAATGTTAAATATTATAAATATTATGTAATATTATATGTTATAAACATTATTTAAATATTATGTAATATTGTACATTATAAATATTGTGCAAATAGTATTATAATATATAATATTTACATAATATTTATAATATATAATATTACATATTATTTTGCACAATATTTATAATGTACAATATTATATGTTATAAATATTGTGTAAATATTATGTAATATTATACATTATAAATATTATGTAAATATTTTGTAACATTATATATTATAAATATTGTGTAAATATTATATAATATTATATATTATTATATAAATTTCAAAACTTCATTAATTTCAAAGTTTAACACCGAAGCGAGAATCGAAGTGTGCAGGGGTGGACGAAAATAATCGCACAAAGTCTATATTTTAAATTGGCCCTACGTTTATATTCTTGGAAGATATTTTTACTTTTATTCTCGAAAATTGTAAGGATTCAAACCACCACTGAGAGAGTTAAAAAATTTCTCTCGCGGCTGAGTTCTACCGTGATCGTGAAGATTAAAGTCTTCTCTTTATAATGACCTCTCGAAACTTGCTGTACGATTCTCTGTCGCCATTTTACCGAACTCTGAACGTTAGGGTGAAAGTGACAAAATGTTAAGATTTCTTGAATTTTTGAGTTCAAGGTTGAATAGCGAAAAAAGAATCGTACAGCAAGTTTCAAAGGGTTGATATAAAAGGAAGACTTTATGATAGTCGAGATTATGGTAGACCTGCTCGCGAAAAGAAATGTTTTAATGATTTTGAAAAAGTTTAAATTTAAGAAAAAATAATCTTGTTTCTCCCATCTTCCGCATGATGCAAAACATGTTCAATATCGAATTTTCATGATTTAAAATGAGGCCAACTAGATCGTTGTGGGATTTAGTTTTACGAAGTTTAAACTATTTAATCGGCAGTTTACAGCCCACCATATTTATTGCAAATTAATACAATTACTATTTTTTAAAAACTAACTACCATTTTTCAACAAGTATTAAAAACGATCCTAAATACACCAAAATTGTTGAATTAAACATTTTGCAATTTATATACATATATATTTTTGGGTCAGTTTGGGAATGTTTGAGAATGTTTTGCTTATTTGAATGTTGAAATGTTCAAACGTTTCGCATAACACACGCGATATGTTTATAAAAAGTTTCTCTACGTGTTCGGATACTTTAGCGAGCAGCTGTATACGTGGATTGAGACTAGATTGAGAGAAGGAGGGTGAGGAGATAGACATTTGATCGAATTCGCTTTGAAGGCTTTCACAGGATATTGCCACTATTGCTTTTTCCAGTGAATCCTGTGGTTTTTGTTTTTTCCCATGTGTATTCATTGTTGCTACTATTTCCATCGTTATGTGCGCCAAGTGAACCCGGAGATTGATCAATAGTGTACACACGCACAAAAAAAAAGAGAGAAAAAAGGAAGAAACAAGAAAGAAAATTTAAAACACAATGTTCCTGCAGTTCGAAAAACTTTGTAAAGAATTATTCGTAAAATTTCTAAGTAAACTGCGACCGGCGTGCTCAACGCTCAACTAGCATGGTGATTAACTTTATTTACATGCAAATGAAACGCAAAATACAGTCAAACAATTTAATCACTCTGCCAAAATATATTTACATTTTCTATATTTCCGCATTTCCCTTTATATTCGTGAAAGAATTCTTTCAACATACTTGAGCTCGTACATTGCAAATGGAGGCGAACGAATCGTTTCGTCGCATTAAAATTGGTCGCGAGGATCGTTCACATTAAACTTACTGGCCTAATAAAATAGACGAAGCACCGAAAGTAGCAAGAACGATTTCCATATTACACATTCGCCCGGAAATGAGAGTAGAACACACCGGTACATATCTGTACGCGTGTATGGAGTCTCCAGTCAACGAGAGGAGGAAACTTCATTATATCATCTCATGCGAGCGGTATACTATTCCGATTATCCCAATAAAACTACCCGCAAGAAACTCCGCTGCAAGGATTTACGATTGCACGTTCCACCGCGCAAAGAACATTAGTCAGTCGATGTTCTTGACATCTTGCGTTTCAAGTATGTTTAAGTATAATCCAGGCAAAAGCAAATAATAGATTACTTTTCAATCGGTTCTATCCGGTCATATCACACCCACAGACGAGTTTAGAAAGGAAACGACGAATTATTGTATATACGGTGTTGGTCACTCGTTATGGTCCGCAATCAGTCTTGCCAGCGCAAGTGGTTAAAAGGTCGCCCCCCGCTCGAATCGCCGCGCATACTTTTAAGCGTATCGATAAATTCCAATGTCGACCGCAAGCTACCGCGTGAAACAACGCCATGTTTGCGAAACTGTATTCCCACGGTTTCGTTGTTTTCGCTTAATTAGATACGGTATAATATCGGTGTACGATGTTGCCGGTAGAATTAAGATTCTCTGTATTCGGTTGATAGGGCCACCGAGTTTCGAGCGGGGCTTCCTGTTCTCGCTAATTACACGGTGTATAATTAACGCAACGCGGAGGTTAGCTTTATTGAAAAGTTGAGTTATTATGTTCAACTGGAGATACGACTGTTAATACGGTGAATAAATATTGTTTTCTACGCGAGGGCCAGTGAAAAAAATTATACATTCGTAGAATGGCAGGGTTAGTTTAAAGTGGAGAATTTTTGGAATTCAGACTGAACGAATGATTTAGAGAATAATTATTCGTGTGTTTTTGTAGATTTCTTGGAAACCAGAGACGGCCAATTTATAATTTTTCTTGGAAATTTCGCAGGTGTATTTTTAGAGGTTGAAATGATTTTTCGTAAAATGTATGTGTAATCAAAGTTCGTATGTGCTCCCTACTATTTTCGTTTCAACGTTTCTGAGGGCAATTTTATGCATCGATCGTAGTTCTAAGATCAGAAATCGATAAAACTCTTCGTAGGAATTCATCTATCAGTAACTGAACTATTGAGTGAATCCTGCACGTTTGATCAGAGTTCAAAATAGCGTCATGCAGGATATAGAGAAGATCTGGTAAAAATTTCTTCTCTTCGTTTTCGTTATATTTCGCCTGCCTGTATTTACTGTATACTTTATTCAATATATTATGAAATAAAATTATTCAATCTACTCAACAAATCCTACCACCAAAAATTTGCATCGCCTCGAGATACATGCATCATACGTACGTCAGTTCGCTCGGAATGAAAATCTTTCCAAAAAGTTTCAATATCAGACTACCGTTTCAGTGTCTTCGAACGTCTGCCAATTAACCCCACTGGGCTGGAAAGTTCTCGGAACGAGCGCAGAGAAGAAGCGGAAACATCGCGAAGACTGGTCTTTCCAGTCGTTTACGCTTTCGAGACAGTGACAACGGAGCGAGGAAAGAAGCCGAGGCTACGCAAACGGCTTTGGAAAGTTCTTCATACCGGTGATTCCGGGGAGAGATGGCCGTGCCCGCGTGAAAGTTGCCAGAGCGGCGTTCGAAGCGGGAGAAAAACGGGACGACGAAAAATCTGGACGCGGCATGATGAAAAGGGGCGAAGTTGCCCGGTGGATACCGGAGGCCGCCTGATGAGAGATAACAAACTTCATCTTTCTTCACAATGGCCGACGCCTTAAACCACGGGACGCGTCGTTGCACGCGGACAGGTGTCTATATATCTTCTCTCGAGGGGTAGAACGTTCGACGTGGAAAACGCCATCGTGATCATTTTTACTAGAAATTTACTCGACTCGGGGGCCGTCAGCTCTCTGGTTGGAAAAATCTGCTCTCACTTCTTTTCTCTTCTATCCTCTCTCTCACACAGACGTACACAAACACACTTTACCTCTCTCTCTCTCTCTCTCTCTCCCTTTTTGCTCCGAACATCGCCGCTCCTCTTCGAGAAAATGTCGGCCATTTGCTATTTACTCCGACTTGTTTCGACACCGCGAACAGCGAAACAGCTCGACTTTTCCCCCGTGCAGCGAACGAACGAACTCGATTGCTTTCGAACGATGAAAAGGAATGATTGAATGACGTATTGTGCGGCGAGGAATTGCCACCTCGATAGAGAACGGGAACGCGCGCCGGAGGCGGGATTTTGTTTGGTTCTAGTTTATAGGTAGGTAGTTTTGTGACACGGAGTGCGCGTGAAAGGTGGTACACACAAAAGACCGATAAGAGGCCGGTGAATTTGCGTGGCGCGCGCGCGTTCAAACACGCGATATAATTCGATAGGCGGCCGACTCGTCTGGAAAAGTGAGCGAAATCGTTTTATGAATTGCGTCCCGTCTCGTCGCGTACGCGTTTGCACTTCCCCCTCCCCCCCCGTCTCGCGAGATATTTGATAAATAAATGAAAAGGGAACACAAATGACGAAGTGGCTAGTCTCTACCATTTTTCGATACAAACGAACTTTAGATGAAAACTTTGGGAGTTTTTAAACGTGGAAAAGATATTTGCGCGTTATACGGAATGCTGTTTAAATTGCAAACTGATTCGTCAAGAATATATATTAAAGAATTAATATTAATATTAAGAATATTGTACAAATAATAGTATATTATGTAAGAATTAAATATCAAATGATAAATTGTTAATAACAACTAGTACATAGAACGAAATACTGTTCGATGTGGAACGATGTCACGATAACAATAATAAATGAATGATAAATAATATAAAAATAATAACAGTAAATTATAAATAGCAAAAATAAACAATATAAAAATAATAATAATAAATAATACATAATGTAAAAAAATAATAATAAATAGTAAAAATAAACAATATGAAAGTAATAATAATAAATAATAAATAATATAAAAATAATAATAATAAATAATAAAAATGAACAATATAAAAATAATAATAATAAATAATAAATAATAATAATAAATAATAAATAATAATAATAAATAATAAATAATAAATAATAATAATAAATAATAAATAATAATAATAAATAATATAAAAATAAGAATAATAAAAAATAAATTAAAGACACGAAGAAGCTACTTTCCTAGCACTAACAACCACCGAACATCCCTTAATAACTTCTGAGATCATCACAGAATCATCTCACTCGCAAACCAAATGAAAAGCAGGTAGTTCAAACACTCTCAAAAAAAAGAAAAAATCGTCGCGTTTTCCTCCACGCGAGAAACAAATTCTCGCTATCGGAAAATTATCCCACTGCCTCGACACGCACCCTAAGCCACCCCTCCGCGTAATTCAGTTAGCCCATTGACGGGGAACGCAGCCCGTCACGCCGTTTCAGCCGCGTCTTTACTGAGTTGATGCCAAGTTACGGGCCACTTAACTCGTGGACGAAGTCTGCCGCTGTTGTATATTATCGTTACCAGTATCGGTGTTATCCGCCGTGGGGTGCGATGGCCGATCGATGAAAGAAAATAGGCGAGGAGAAACCTAAGCGACGAGGGGAATTTTAAATAGGCGGCCGCGTGTTTGCGGTCCGTGACCGCGTTCCACATAAAAATTAAATCTACCTTCGTGGCCAGACGAAGACGCGATCAAACTGGAAGGGAAATTTAATCCACTTTGAAAGTCCCTGTGTTAAATTCCTTCGCGCCGCGTCTCGTTCCTACCACCGATAGTTCGCGAATCGATCCCGCTACACGGACGAGAGGGGATGAAATTCCGAAAGGAACGACGGTACAATGAGTTGGACTGGGTAGAACAGTATTTGACGGTCGAGGGTGAGAGGATATTATACCTCGTGAACTGGCGAGTTGAGTTTCATTTCGGTGAGCAATGATTTTTGGAGGTGGCGAAGATTTGGAAAATCTTGGATCGTAGGATATTTCCTAACATTTGGATTGTCAGGATATTTATAACGTTGTATTAAATAATTTAATACCTGTGCTCTATCGACGATTTTGAAAGTGATGAAAATTTTGAACTTTGAGAGCATTAAAATAATTTGTTTTTCTTGTAAAATGTCTGACACGTGTGATATATATTTCGACGCTGTCAGAGTTGCAGCTAATATTCGTTTTCAAGTCTTTCGATAGGCAGTACACCATTTTTTGATTACCATTACAGTTGGTCAATCGCCATTTACAGTTTGTACTAAATAATTTAGTTGTGCTTTGATGAGTGATAACTTTTGAAAGTGACGAAAATTTGAGGTTTGATGGAAAATTTTGAATTTTAGAACATTAAAATAATCTATGATCTCTCTTGTAAAATGTCTGACACGTGTGATATATATTTTAACGTTGTCAGAGTTGCAAATAATATTCGTTTTCAAGTCTTTTGATTGGCAAGTCTTTTACATCTCATTACTATTACACTTATCGCCATTTACGGTTCGATAGTTTCAAAACATTAGAAAAAATTAGAAGAAAATAAGTTCATGACATGAAATTGACTCATACGTGAGATTCTTTTTTTTTAAATCTGTGAATTTTGCACGAGTGAATTTTTCTCGTCAATAAAAAAATTTCTTCTTTCCGTTGCAGATATCACTGTGTCGCTCTATTTGTCGCTATGTCAAGGGACAAATAAAGTTGGAGAAACGAGGAACGGACGAGAGTTAGATAATTTAATTATACCCCGCGAAATGCGTAACAGAGATCTGTTGATTCCAGTTGAAACTTTGTGTTGTCCCTCTGTGCGAAAGGAAACATTCGCACGAAACAGAGTTTAAAAATAAAATTAACGATAATGCAAACGCTCTGCAGAGAGGAAAAGAAATTCAATTCCAAGATGGTCGGCTTAATTGCCGGAAAAGAAAATTACCCATGAATAAAGAGGGAGGTTTCCCTCCCACGAGAAAAGGAACCAGGACGCGTTCTCTAGAGAAACGCGAAGATTTGCATTTTTCTAGACTCGAGTCTTCCTCGAAACTGGATGAAAACAAACTTTTAATCAATTGTACGATTGATTACGATTATGCAATTGTACAATTGCATAAATGCTGTTCAAATTATTGAAACCAGCCGAATGTAAGTTCGAAAAGAAGTCGAAATCACTGGTTAAAGAGTAAATGAAAAAAATTAATAAACAAAAAAAGTTGTTTAATTAATTAGTAAACACATGGATTTCTCAATACTTATTTACCATAGTGTATATAAATAAATAAATATCTGTATGTTTTTATTAACACTAGAACGGATAAAATGATCAAATGATAATTTTTGTTAGATGTTTTACACACGTGAAACAGCGTACTCTTAATGACTTAAATAATTTTTAAAATATGCAAGTAAAAACTCGTATATAAAGTTTCTCTATTTTTTTTCACTTCAATGTGATGGAAATTCTATGCTTTAAATTGCGTCAATAGCTTCAGCGTTAAAATAATACTAACACGTGTATATTAACTTAGTCCAGAAGAATTCAACAATATTCATGACTGAACAAAATCATAATTTAACAAATAAAGTCAGTTATCTCCGCGCGCCTGTTACCATTAATGGTTAAATTATTAATTAAATTAATATTTTATATATAATTTAGTTATATTAAATATATATAATAAAATTGATAAAAAATTCTATATAATTTAATGAAAATTAAACAGGGAAATTAAAATCAACAACGATGAATTAAAGTTAACAAGTTAATAATTTATAAATTTTATTCTAGTGAAAATAATTTTTATATTAAATTTATTAATTTCAGGTGAAATTTAAATTAATATCAATGACATTAATTTTTATATTAAACTATATTAAAACTATATTATTAAAACTGAATACGCTATCATTTTTATAATTAAACAATTAATGCGAACTAAAGCATTTAACAAATCGACCAAACTCGAAAACCACTCCCTCGGAATCTCCGATATCTTCACTTAAGCATCGTCGTCTCTCATCGTTCCAACTCCGAACGCGCATCCGAAGCGATCATATCTTTTCCCCCCACCCTCTCGGCGATATTCGATTTTCCATGGTCCGCGAGCAACTCGACTTGCAGATCTCGATACCGAGGAGGATCGCCAAGAGAACTCGAGCCGCTCGATCGCGGTTTGAAGAAGCAGCTACCAACGACCGAAACCGCAACGACCGCGGGATAAGAGGGAGGAGGTAGCATGAACGGCAGGCACACGGGAGAGAAGAAAAAACGAAAAGAAGCGGGACGAGCGAAACAGGGAAAAAAAGAGAAGAAAAAGAGGAGAAAGGCGCATCAGGTTCCCCAGTAATCAGGAAATTTCGCGGAGAGCAGAAGTTTCGTGTCAAAGCGTGGACGAGACCAGGCGGGGGAGGTGCGGGAGGGTGAACCGGACGGCCCGGGCAGGAACACTTACTCGCCGCGAGATCGAATCGATGAAATCTTGTCGAGTGGCCACGGACCAGGACCTCGAGGCAGGCAGCTGCCCGAGGATTTACGCGAGGATCTGTCGATGAGAAGGTAAAAGGTCAACGAGCGGAGCATCGCGGAAACCGGACGAGAAACGGAGTTGAAACGGCCTGGCAGTGACCTAATCCCCTTTGGGGGGGGGGGTGGACCGTTGGTCGAACAAGCTTGAGAGATCGATTGAAAGAGAGAGAGAGAGAGAGAAGGACAAGTAGACGTACAGAGAAAAAGAAAGAGAGAGAGAAAGAGGGTTAGAACGTGACTGACGAGGGGAAAAGAGCAAGTGTAGCGAGATAAGAAAGAGGCGAGAGCTCTCAGTTCGCGCTATTTTCCTGTCTCTCCCTCCGAGAGAATAAAAGTTTCGAAGACGGGCCGGAAAGAGGCGCGCAACCAATTTCCCAAAGGCACTCGACGATCCTAAAAGTAGTGTTCGCGCGGACGCGCACGTCCTCGCGCGCTATTTTTCTCACCCACCGCGCGCCACTCGTTGTTTCTCCCTTGTCTTCATCGAAACAGCCGTGTGAAACGGGAGGAATTGGGGGCGGGTGATCTGCCATCCGGTGATTTCATCGACAGAGTGTTTCTGAAAGATGATTGCGTGGGAGAATCGCGGAATTATTGAGAGGGAGGGGGCTGGTCGAGGGTTGGATCAACACGTGGCACACGTCTCTCTTGTTGCTTCTTGATATTGGAGTTCTCGAAGGGGAGGGGGACGTTGTTTAATTATCTTTGAGCATCGGTCGAACGAAACTCGTTTCTCTCTCGTCGCGAAATTCGGTGTACCAGCTGGCTGGCCGAATATCTTCGCTAGAGCCACCTTGGTTATACCATCTTGATAATAATTATAATTGAAATTATATTTATAATTAATAATTATGTAGGAATTGCGGCCCAATGCGGTTGTGGGAATAAGGTTTGTTCATAAAGTTCAAAGTTTGTTAAAATCGTCCGGCATTCTTAATTGTAATTTAAATTGTACTGTTATATTTAAACAATAAAAACTAATTAAATAAATTACAATTTAATCAAAAATATAATCAAATAATAAAAAATAATCAAATAAATTTAAAATAATTGGAATAAAATATAATTAAATAATTTAAACAAGTGTTCTCTTTTTTTTTTTTAACACTCTCGATATTCAATGTAATAAAATTTTTTAACTGGTGATAAAAAAAACAAAGCAAAAGTAGTAGAGGGTAATAAAATTCGTCAAATTAAGAATTTTTAATTTTAATTCTCCCGTCAACCGAGGAAGAGATGCGGCGAACGTTTGAAAATTCACAATTCGTGCGTGTTTGCCAGATCAAGCGAGCGATTTCTCGCGAAAGGGACGAGAGAGATAGTGATTATGGAAGAACAGACGCGAAAGAAATGTTCTCGACTGGAAATCCTCGATTGCGTTTCGCGCGACACACGAGAGATCCAAGCGACTCGGTTTACAGGGCTCGGTTTACGCGCGCAATTCCGCGCGAGAGGCGGCATTCCGGAAACTCGCGATTATCCTCCATGATTTCCCTCTCCCCTCTTGAATGCACGGACCAACGGAAGCGTGCACGCTGGCGCACGAGCATCGTATAACAGAAAATAGAGGAGAACTGAAAGATGTTTCCTTCTAAAACGAAATATTGTCGCAAGAGAGAGATAGTCTCGATTCAACAAGGAAGATGATCTTTGGTACTTTAGCACTCTTTAACAGAGATCGATTTTCCGTGGACATTTGGTAACTGTTTCGCCGAGATTCAGTACACGATTTTCTGTTTTTTTAAAGGTGAAAACAAAAATTTCAAAGAAGAGTTGCAGAACGTTTCTCAGGGAATTTTTCTATTTTCAATTTCCATAAGTTTCTCGAGATTTTTTTCTTTTTTAGATATTCGATGCGAATAGTTTCCACTTTCTTGATGGAAAACAAAGGAAGATGACAATTTGCACGAAAGAGATTACGACGAAATTAATCGTAAAAGAAAATTGATGTTGATTTAAAGTCAGCAGAACTCACTCGAATAATGCGACGATCGAAAACGAAAAATAAGATAGGGCAACGGCGATATTTTCTAAATAAAAATAAAAATTAGAATGCTAGGAAGATTTAAAAAACAAATTACCATAGATGGCTTGGCACAACTTTCATGCGATAGAAAATGAAACTTTTAATTTTCAGAAAGGGAAGAAATGATTATAGAAAATATTTCTCGAAGGGTGTTCCAACAAAATTGAAGATTTCTCAAGACAGTAGAAAATTTTCGTGACTATTAATCGTGTACAGTAAAATTCTTCTTTTGCAGCAAAAATCACGAAGTGAGCAATCAAGAGAACGTTCAAACACTTCTCTATTATCTACTATTTTATATAACATAAAGCTAGATCTCGCTATCAAAAATGTAATTATAGAATCTCAGTTTTCCTCTAAACGCAGTAAAAAAAAAAAGAAAGAAAGAAAGAAAGAAAGGGGGAAAGGTTGAAATATCTCGGTTAGAAGGCAGAGTTTTCGTCGAGTTTTCCACTGCGAAACAGTAGCGAAGCCAAATCATTTCCCCGACATTAAGAACAAGGACCGTGGTAAGAGACTTCTTCTAAAAAATCAACCGTAAAAGCTCGCCAGCACTAACAAGGCCGCCAGAGAGAAAGAAAAAAAGAAGGAAGAAAGAAAAACGTGTTCTGTGTGGAACACATAACAAAAACTAAACTTTTGTCTAACCACGCAAAAGGGATGGCGAAACGTTGTTCTAACAAGATCCAATAAAAACGTTTCTCCTGGCAAATAAAAGAGCTCAGGTGGACAGTTTCCCTTTAACACCCGCGAAAAACTAGAAACTTTCCTTTCGAACGTCGTTCGAAAAGCAAAAGGCCGAGTTTTACCCTGTTAACGCTGCGAGCGACTAGTTTCGAGTTTCGTGAAAAATTAACATGCATTTGTTGAAACATTCAGTATAAAAGTCGGAATATTTGAAGAAGTCCTCTTAAAATTCTTCACGAGGCGGAGTCCTCCGTAAATTTCTCGCGACTTTAATATTTTACTTTGCACTTTTAGCAAGTTATATCCGCAAATAAGACCTAATTTTTGTGCAAGCTTAATTTAAATAATCTAAATTTTTTCCTTCCTTTTTTTCAAAAATACTTCCTGTCACAAAAAAGTATTTTAAAAGCTTCATTCGATAAGACCTAACTTTTGTGTAAGCTTAATTTAAATAATCTAAATTTTTTCCTTCCTTTTTTTTAAAAATATTTCGTATCGCAATAAAGTATTTTAAAAGCTTCATTCAATAAGACCTAATTTCTGTGTGAGCTTAATCTGGATAATCTAAATTTTTAAAAATACTTCCTCGAGTACGACACAATCAAATTTTGAATCAAATTCGTTTAACCAAAATCTGATTTTTCGGCAAGGATTTTCATTTTTCATAATCCAATCGCGTGACTTTTGACCAACGACGCAAATATAATAACGCACAGACATACAGGTAGAACGGAAGAGAGCAAGAGAGAGATGGAACTTCGTGACGATGGCAATCGGCGATTTACGACGAGTTGTTAGCTGCTAATGTAACACACAGCTGCGCAGCCTGCATCTCACGAGCTTCTGCAGTTTCCCTTGATTGTTTACAATTAATTTGACCCGACAGTCTCCCGTAACTGGCCGTGGCCTCGTCTTCGCTCTCCTTCGTTCCTCTGCTCCCGCGTTTCAAAGGTCTTGCTTCTTTCCACACTGTGGAAACAAGCACATTCTTAGCCACATTTTTTTTTTCTTCTGCTGTCTTCTTTTTCTCGATGCCTCATCCGTTTCTTGGGAAATACCTTGACGTTTGTCACGACGACGACGTTACTTGCAACTTTGCATGTGCTGGATCGGATTTTTGTGTAACATTCGTTTGCTACCGTTCGTTTCAATTGGATACGAATCTAGTGGCACGCAAAAGAATCCGTGGAAACGGAAAACTCTGTTGTCTGGATATTTACTGAATTACAAAAAAAATGTTCAGTTGAAATTTTTGATTATTACTCACTGCCATTTCTTTCCAAAACAGGCATTTTTCTAAATTACAGAAGGATCATTCTCTATTCACTTCACCATTCTTCTCCAAAATTTAGATTTTAGATTCGAAATTTAACAGTTCATCGCAAAGTGGAAATCCGCGTGCACGCATGAAAAATCACGAACGAACAATGAATAAACATTGAAGCTTTCGCAATAAAGTGAATTAGGCTCTCTGTCTATCGAATCTTCCATTTCTCTAACGAACACTGACCCACTCGTTCCTCCTTTCGATTTTTATTTCCAAACCCCCTCCCCTCTTTTGAAATCAGCCCTACGAAACACGAAAGATGTATTTACGAGCTATCTCTCTCTCTTTCTCTCTCTGATAAAATCTGATTATTCGTGCGGCGGAATTTATTTATGAAGTGGCCCACCGGATCGGTCCGGATTAATTAACAATTAATTAAAATTTACTTAACCGTTAAATAAATGCCACGGACGTTCGTGAGTGGACGTTGATGAGCAACGGATAATTCTCGCCGGGTTAGGGAGGAACTCTCTCTCTCGTTACGTCTCGACAGGGTTTTCCATTTCTGTTTTTTCTCCTCTCTTTCCCTCATTTACTTCGTTTTTCCGCACGTTCGATAGAAAAAGCGGGAATCAACGCTGCGCGATAACGTGAAAGATTTATGATATATAAGTATAGCCTCGAATGAATTAATTCGTCCGAGACGAGGTCCAGGGGAGGTGATATTTGCATGTTTAGAGCGAATTAATGAATTTTTGGTTGCGGAAGTAGTGCGTGTGAGAGAGAGAGAGAGAGAGAGAGGAAGCTTGAAATGATGTTTCGATGATCTCAGGATTTTCAAAAGCTGTACCTTTTAAAATTTTTAATAGATAACAAATATTGTATATTAACGTACATTTGTATTATATATCGTGCTGTAAGATAATTTTTAATACATTAATTATTCTATGTAATTTAATAGATATATATTGTTATAATAATTGGGTACGATGGAATTATCATTATTTCGCTATTACGAAGAGTACGATTTGTATCCTGATTCATTATGTCGTATGAAATAAATATAATATAAATATTATATATATATATGTATATATATAATAACATAATATGTATTTAATTAGATAATAGATATCGTATTTTAATAGTTACAATCACAATATGATGGAATTAATGTCACGAGGAATATAATTTATGTCCTGATTCATTATGTTGAATGAAATAAATATATATATATAAACATATAAATGATGAATATTTATTTCTACAACAGATTATGTATTCAATTTCAGATAACAGATATCGTATTCTAATATTTACAATCGTAATATGATGAAATAAGTATGACCATTTTGTAAAAAAAAGATACTGAAACTTACTATCAAAAAAGACACTAAATTATTCTGTTTTCTCCAATTAAACACAAAGGACAGAATTCTTCGATCAAAGTTACATCCGTCACATTTGGAGAAAAGCTGCGTTTGTCCGTGGAGTTTAGCAAATTCTCGCGTTGCTGTGTAAATGTTGTCCGCAAGTTATCAACAAATTGTTAGTGGCGCGACGCGGCGCTTTAACAGCGTGGTTAGTCAAAGACCCGGTTCCCGTTTGCCGCCGAGAATTGTGTATAATCAGAAACGAAATTGATTTCCCTTCCGTGCCACCGAGTTTCACCTGAGATTCCTTTGCCCGGCGAACCTGGCTGACACTTAGCGCCCGCGGTCGTGCATCATTATCGCCGTAAATCGATTCGAGTGTTAAAACCCGTGCCTACGTATCCGCTCGTTATCGCCGTAAATCAACGTTTTCAGCCGCAAAGCAAGAGAGAAACGAGAGAGAGAAAGAGAGAAAAAGGGACAAGTATCGCGAACTTCGTGCCCGCCGCGTGCCTTTGTATACGTCCCACCTTTCCGCGAAGAAAATACGAGGGACTTTTCTCTACTCACAATTACAGCGAGTAGACGGGACAAAAAATATTGAAAGATGTGGAGGAATAGAAAATTCGTCCGCGGTGTGTTTGCGAGAGAAATTCTCTCCGCTTGCAATTATAATGGATAGACAGAAGAAACGTGAAAAGGGGCGGAAAAAAATATTCGGAGACGGGTGAGAGAAGAGTAGGAATAATGGGAAATTTTTACGTACGAACCGTTTGCGAATAAGGGACGAGAGATTGCAACTGCAGACGACACGGTGAATAACGTTCGAGAAGCGAAAACAGGAGAATTAACAATAGGAAATTGTTGCCAAGCAAAGAGGAGGTGACAAATTTCGCCGCCTTGCTCTCATAAACGGAGAGGGGAAAGAAATCAGTAAAACGAGAAGTAGAGAAGAAAATCGCCAAGACGAAAAGATTCCTCTGCAACGAGTAAACGAAGAATTTTCAGAAAAAAAAGAAAAGAAAGGAAAAGAAAGAAACAAGAAACTCTACGAAAATAATAGGGAAGAAGAATTCTTCTGTTTCAAAAAAAAACGACGAGAAAGCTCGCTCGTAGAAAGTTGCAAATGAGAGAATTTCGCAATTTGTCCGAAAGAGGGAGAAAGGGTGGAAGAAGGGAGTGAAAATAAAAATGGCGAAGAACGAGGACCACGAAAATTGTTCATTTTCCACGAAGGAGCTCGAAGATCGTCCATTTTAAAGAGACCAAGATTACCGAGAGGTTCAGTCACGACACCCGGCGTGAAAGTTTCCGTTTCCGGATTGTCGTTTTCCGGTCGCGCGTCCGTCCGCCATGTTCGTTCCCGTGATATACTTTCCAGACAGCCGTAAGGACGCCTGAAGCCTGAGTCAGACTGTCTGACAGGCTTATGACACCGGCAGATAAAATTTACAAGCTCGTACGCTTCGATACGCGTATCTTGCTCTTTATGGAGAACGTGAATCGTTGTTCCTTTATCGTCGTCGTCCGCGATAAAACGAGCCGATGATGCCGTGTAGATTAGATACAGAACGTTATTTACTATTTCATTCTCTCGGTCGACACCGCAACTTTTGCGCGACGAACGTGGAAAATAGAAAGTAGAAACGAAAGATTTGTAGTCTTGGAGGAACTTTTGGAACAAGATTCAAGGCAATATTGAACTGAAGACGAACCGAGGAATGTTCTAGTTGTAGTTTGCTGGTATTACTAGTTCCTTTTTAGACAGTTCAATTGTTTATGTAATACTTAATAAAAATTGTGAATCACTGATCTAGAGTCAACACAGATATTTGATAGAAATCATTTCGAACATATTTTTTAAATCCTTTTATCGGAATTTTTAAAGTGCCAAAATTGTCATTTAAATCGACAACAGCAAACTAAGTCGATCGAATAAATTGAAATTAAATATTAGAATTAATCGCGTTTGAAAACTAATGGAAATTCGAATAGGAACGTTTAATATAATCCAGTGGAAAGTGCAAAATGAACAAGAGAGTATTTTGATATCTGTTCACAGATGTACGAAAGCTTGGAGAGCGCTCTTGTAAATAATTCTCTACTCTGCCGGATCACTATTAAACGAGCAACTCCGTTATCACGTAACTCTGCCGTTTTTCTATGATGTAACGTCGCAAATAATATTTCCAGCTGGTTCTGCTCGCGGGGGAACAATTTTTACGCCGAATTAAACTTTCTGAATTGCTGGCAAACAGGATTACCGGCGAGCCGCGCGGTAGTGGGAGAGCGATAATTAAAATTTCCACAACGAAACCCGAATCGTTCCATTCCCGATTCCGCCGACAGACAGAAAGGGAAAAGAAAAATGTTTTAATTTAATATTTCGATGGTTTTCGGATTATCCACGAGTCTCCTTCCAAAAAAAAAAAAAAAAAAAAAAAAAAAGAAAAGAAGAACAAAAAGAAAAAAAATGGAAAAGTAGAACGAAATCAAACCGCGAACGGCGGGGGCTTGTCCAATTTTTTTCGCCACTTTAAATGAGAGCCGTTTCGCGACTATTTGAAACGCTCGCTCGGAGATGAGGCTTACGCGCGCGTGCCCGCCATTTTCATTAGAATAATCGCGGGTAGCTGGCCGAGACGAAAGTTTTCAGATTGGTCGATGCCGGAGAGAGCTCGCCTGACCCCCAAACTTTCGCGGATCGCCCTCTTTTCGAGATTTCTTCCGGATTTTCTCGACGAGAGAACGCCAGTCCCCCTTCATCGTCGCGGTACATCGCGCCATCAATTTCCCCGAAAGTTTCTCCCGGCTCTTCTCGGTGGAAAAAGTCGGCGAAATCTCGTCGAAAAAAAAGTACTCTCTCTCTCTCTCTCTCTCTTTTCTTTGACGTGCTCGCGCGTCCACGTCGTCGCCCCCTCATCGCCGTTTCACCAAACGCCTCTGGTTCCACGTTTTTCTGCACGGTGAAAACTACTCGACACTCGGCTCGCGCCGTCCAAGAAATATTTTCCATCTAATTCTTTCACGGTCGTTGGTTGATAATTAATTGCAGTTTGAAACGGCCGCCGCGGCGAAGAAACTCGCTGCTTTTTGGGTTATGGGAGCAGCGGTGTGGAAAGAGAATCCTGAACGAGTTACTGAAGTGGACTTACTCTATCAGAACTTTCAGCATTTCGAATTATCACAAAGGGAATGGGGAATTTTTTGAATAGAATATATACGTCGTGAAAGAATATGATAAATAGTGTTTAATAAATTAGTTAAATAGTGTTATTATTATATTATAATATAATTATTATATATATATATATATTATAATATATTTTACTGTCATATAACATAAAACACTATTTATGTATAGTTATTTTATATTTTATATTATCAGGAGATTGATTCAGATTAATTCAATATTAATATTAAGATAGAATTTAACGTTGGCGTATTACAATTATTGTTAGTTATATGGAAAAGATTATATTAGAATTAATAAGATAGAATTTAATATTAGTATGTGAAATTACAAAAGAATATGTTAAAC
Source organism: Tetragonisca angustula (assembly GCA_036937485.2). Classification (NCBI taxonomy): domain Eukaryota; kingdom Metazoa; phylum Arthropoda; class Insecta; order Hymenoptera; family Apidae; genus Tetragonisca; species Tetragonisca angustula. The sequence goes on from JAWNGG020000223.1 coordinate 209,680, forward strand.
AGTGTTTTATAGTAAACGTTAGGTAGAATTTAACACCAGGGGATCGATTCAGATTAATTCAGTATTAATATCAAGATAAAATTTAACATTAGTACATTAGAATACTAAATATTATATTAAATGTCAATCAGGGACTCGATTATATTATACGATGAAATCGAAACATGTCATATATGTAAAGATGTTTACCGAATTTATTCATACTCTGCCATTTCTTATCGATGAAAATAACACGAGAGATAATTTCCACGTTAATTCAACCACTTGGCAGTATCTGCGAAGCCTTCTTATACCTTTACTAAATTGAATTTCCAAAATTCAATTTAAATTCATTGAAAACTCGGCGAATCCTCGAGTGAAATAGCCAGGATCGAACTGAAAATTCGAGGTAATTTCTCCGTGGCAAGCCAAGGGGTTATCGATTAATTAACCATATTAGTTGACATTCGTTCGATATACACACGCGGATGGGTGAAATATCAAACAAATCAGATCACTTTCTCAGCCCCTACCAATGACCAAATCAAGTCGAAGAGTAATCGAAGCGTCAGCCCGGCTTGCCTTTTTGTCGCGCGTTCCATCCCCTTTAATTGCTTCTGCCCGCCTCGTCGTTTGCATTTTATTACGCGATTTTCAGTTTAATTGGCTCCTTACCATTCCCTCCCCTGGTCAGCCGCGTAAAAGTAAATCCGTGTGATCCAGTGGCACACTTGACCGTATTTCCACACCGGTTCCATTTTATCATCTATCGTCTACGAAGACGAATGGCTACGTAAACTACGCGCTAATCGACTGTTCGGTTTCTGCCGTTTATCGGTGCACCGGTCGCGATCGATACTTTTTTTCCCGCCGCTGCTCGACAATTGCGTCCATTCTCAATTCTCATTGCTGTTTTAAGGGAGGGAGAAGGATTCCTTTCATTATTATCAAATAATCAATGCCTAAAAACAGTCGTGGAAAATGGCAGGAAATACATGTATGTACGTAAATTTTGTGAAATTTCGTGAAATGCAAACGAATAACGTGGTAATATATTATTGTAACAATATAACAGAGATATATAACGATATTCTAATTTTAATATCGCTCGCTTAATGTACACGCGAAAGACTTAAACCTTCCAAAAATAGACAACGAATCTACGAAATTTTGTAAAAAAAAAGGAAAGAAAGACTGATATGCCAATGTGAAAAAAATGCATGTGTTAAACCTTTAAACTAAGTTACTTTCACGTATATTATTATTATAACATATTAATATATTAATATATTAACATGGTATATTATTACTGTTATAATATAAGAGAAATATATAATGATTTTCTAATTTTAATATCGCCCGTTAATATACGAAATCCAAAGACTTAGACCTTCCAAAAATGGACAACGAATCTACGAAATTTTGTAAAAAAAAAGGAAAGAAAGACTCTGATATGCCAATGTGAAAAAAATGCGTGTGTTAAACCTTCAAACTAAATTACTTTTACGTATATTATTATTATTATATATTAATATGTAATAATATTATAATATAATAATTATGATATATAAATAATATTATAATATATTAACATGGTATATTATTACTATTATAATATGAGAGAAATATATAATGATTTTCTAATTTTAATATCGCCCGTTAATATACGAAACCAAAGACGTAGGACCTTCCAAAAATAGACAACGAATCTTGTAAAACAACGAAATTTTGTAAAAAAAAGGAAGGAAAGACTCTGATATGCCAATGTGAAAAAGAATGCATGTGTTAAACCTTCAAACTAAGTTACTTTCACGTATATTATTATTATTATAACATATTGATATATTAATATATTAACATGGTATATTATTACTGTTATAAGAGAAATATATAATGATTTTCTAATTTTAATATCGCTCGTTACGAAATCCAAAGACGTAGGACCTTCCAAAAATAGACAACGAATCTACGAAATTTTGTAGAAAAAAAGGGAAGAAAGGAAATCCAATATCAATATCACAATATCAATATCCTCACAATATCAATGTGAGGAAACAAAAATTACAAAAATGCATGTTAGATCTTCAAACCAAGTTAACTTCGCGTAACCGAGAATGAGAAAAGGGATGAAACGTCGTACGAAAGAGGAATAGGAATTTACTAAATAAACTCAACTTACAGTTGCAACTAATGCCTAAATAAACAATTACGAGGAATTTTTAAGCTGAGTTTGTTCAATCTCACGTTATCCAATAAATTTCTCTCTCCCACGATTATTCACTCCCTTCTCTCATTTTCATTCACGACAGCGAAATTCCAAGTACAACCCGATTCTTCCAATCCCAGGTAGATCGCAAGGCGGATCGCAATCTCCGGCGAAGATAGAGAACCGCTGTCGATCAAAGCGACCGCTTCAAACGAATCCCACATCCCCTTGCAAACAATCCTCAAGAACGTTCCGCCGTTCCGTATCCCCTTATCAATTTCAGCCTTATGAAATCCCCCCCTACTTGGCCGACGATGAACCGTGAATCGGGCAACTTCGAGCCCCGAGTCTTCGCCGGGGATAACGAGTCGTAATTCAGCGCTGTTGATGGAGGAAAATATCCGAAATTGGATCGCAGGTGAACTGCGAGAAGATCGAGGGGCTGGAAGAAAGAGAGTCGAGCGCCGGAAACCGGAACGAAACGGAACGGGGTCTGAAACATTAAATTACCTAGCTTCGTCTAAGTCAGGTAACAGCTTAGGAAACAGCTTCGACTTCCACCTTATTTTTCGAGAAGCCGTCTCTCACTCCCGCGTGATTTTCTCGCGTCATGGACTTTGCACGTCGTAGAGGTAAGAGTGCTCGATCGAGAGGTTTTCGCGGTCCGCGAGCAAAACGGTTTCTCTGTGTCAAAAACACACGCGACGATTTCACCGAGGCTCTCTGAAAGAGAGGGGAGGAAAACCATCCTCCGTTCGAACGCACAGAGGGAATCTAGGTCTCCGCGTAACTGAAACTGTGTCCCTGTGACTTGTTTTCGAATAAAGTGCCAGAGATTCGCGGACGACGATGACATTTTCTCCTGCCACTCGCCTGATTTCCTGTCCGAGAACTTGCATTTCCGCCTGTCCCCTCTGTTCCTGGTTTTTCTCTCTCACTCTTTCTCTCTCTCTCTCTTTCGATTCGACTCTTGACTCGGTTGGATTTGAAATGTTGTTTCCATTCCAGCAGTTGTTTGTTATTCCAAACTGATTAAAACTGATTGAAATTTGAAACGGCTCGTAGTTGGTTCAATTCTAAGTACAAATGTCATCGATACTTATAAAAATATCCAATGTAAAATATACATTATGTATATCATGATTATATAATAATTTATATTATAAATATATTATAATATATAATATGTAATATTATAATAATTTGTACTGTAAATATATTATAATAATATACAATATTATAATAATTTATGCTATAAATATGTTATAATAATACATAATATATAATACTATAATAACTCATATTATATATATATTATAACAATATATAATATATAATACTATAATAACTTATAAATATGTTATAATAATATACAATATTATAATAATTTATGCTATAAATATGTTATAATAATACATAATATATAGTACTATAATAACTTAAATATATTATAATAATATACAATATTATAATAATTTATGCTATAAATATGTTATAATAATACATAACATATAATACTATAATAACTTATATTATAAATATATTATAATAATATATAATACTATAATAACTCATATTATAAATATATTATGATAATTTATATTATAAATATATATATATATATATACATTATAACATTACAAACTCGTATTTAACAATCTTTCACTTGAAATTGACAAAAAAAAACATACCCAGTACGTGAAAATAACATCTGTTTGCTACTCAAAACAGAACTACTAGTGTTTCACCAGAGAGAAATTCAGCAGAGATAATAATTTTCACTCGGCAACGAGTCTGAGCGAGACGAAAAGGTAGGAAACGTGACGTGTTCTTTAGTCAACCGCTTCCGTTAATTCGTTACCTCGATACATTTCTACCGAAACACTTGTCCGTCTGATCAATGGAAAATTAAAGATAACGCGATAACTAGATTCTTCCCTGTTCTTTTCCTCTTCTCCGTCCTGTAACAGCTGATAAATCGCCGGTGGAGATACACGAGGGAACGTCACGTGCAGGTCTCGCGAACTAGCGGCGTAATGGGAACGATATTCCGCCGCTAGGTTATTCGGGACACAGAAACCAGTTCGCGATCGGACATGTCCGTACAACTCGACACGACCGCTGAAAATCCTAGCCGCCGTGTATCCGACTTCGATGGCGAATAATCAAGCGGCAGGTGTTCCGCGAGCGAACAATGAACTCGTGCTGCCTCCTGCTCAAAAGTCGATTAAATCGGCGTCGATTTACAGCCTTCGCGAAGTAACGCGAATTTCGAAACAGTTTGGAAGCACCTTGGCGTGCTCGTTCAATTCGAATCGAGTCTCGATCTCTCTATTCGTGGGGAATTTGCAAGTTCTCTCTGACAGTGATAATCGAGGAGCCTGATTTTTGGAAAATTTTATTACGAGCTACAACTAGGACCATCGTGTCCGAAAAATCTCCGAGTAATTACTCAACCAATGGATATTGAAATTCGATCTTCTTAACGAAGGAAATTTTTTTTCCTCGTTACCTTGTTCTTCGATCGAACAGCAATCTCGTGCTTTTCGTGATTTAACGTTTCTTGCAGTTTTCTTGGAAAGAGGGCCTGAATTTTTAATATTCCTCCATGTCTAGTTAATATAGTAATTTGGAGAGTTCATAAAGAATTGGCTTTAAAAGTTATTATTTCGAGCTATCAACTTCAAAAAAAAAGAACCGAATGCTCTCTTTGTACTACACTTCAGACTGAATCAATGAAAATAGATCACTATTTAAAAAAAAAAGGAATCGTTATTAATATATATATATATATATTTTTTGAAAACCAGAGATATTCTCGAATCATCAATTATTCGTCGAATGACGTAAAAAATCTCATCAGAAAAAGAGGGAAACGAAGGTGTAAGATAGACGATCGTTCGCATAACGCGTGCGGAAGAAAGGAAGACGGCCAGGTGGTGAGGAGGTCAACGTGCGAAAGACGCAGGGTAGAAACGGAAGCAGAGGATTAAGTTTCCTCTGAAAAAGACTAGGTTCACCTCAGTCGCTACAAAGAAGGCAAAAGGCGTCCTGAAAAACATTTCCGACCAGACTAGGCCAATGGAGAATTAACATTTTCTCAGCAAACATATTTTTTTTTTTTTTTTGTATCTATTTACGAAGCATCGCATGAAATAAAATGATATATCGTGGGAAGTAATCATTCAAATGGTATTTGACACGAAATTTCGTTCTAACGTGTGATATCGTTTAAATTTAAAGCAATCATCGACGTGCATTGCGAGTTTAGAACAAGTACAACAATACACAAGAGTTGACGTTTAGTAAATAGTTTCAATCTGTGGAAAAACAATATCCTCCATTTTCTGCGAATTATTCCGAATTATTGTGAATTTTTTTTCTTCTGAAATACTCTTGTTTTGCTAATACTGATATCTTACTAACATCTTCTTACGTCGTTATCATTGTAATTAATAATAGCAACTGATGAAAAGAGTAAGTACGAGCTGTTGGCTAGATTTAAGTACAATGCTCCCTCAGACAGTCGAGTGCAAAGGATTAAACGCCTCGCAGGTATTCCTTTAAAACGACGTTAACGCTCGCCTCCCTCTTTAACGATCGTCCATCACATCCATAGAGAGTCGTCGAAGAGAAACAGCGCGGTCAACTTCCGGCCGGCTGCCTTTTCCGCTGTCACGTATCGCGATTTCACGTTTCACATTCTTCGATTCGTCGTGGCACGGCCATAGATTTTTCCACCTAGGGTAGGATGAAATATCGTCGAGGTACGAGCCTCGATTTTGAGCCTCGCTGCGTTCTAGACATCGAGAAAGAATATCTCAAATTTAAACGAAATATGAGAAACTTCTTAACAGTATGCACGATTTTCCGGGCGAGAGTTTTACGTCGAACAGCTTCTTGAAACATTATAAATCCTTGTTTGCCGAGCCGACATCGTGGACGAGATTGAATTATGAAACTTTGAGCAGGGGTTAGTACCAAGCTTGAAATTTTCTGGTAGCGGTGTAAAAACTTGTGGATAATGAGAAAACTTGAACTTGAACTTTCGACCTTTGGAAAAGTCCGCTGTATACTTTTCAGGGAATGTATTGTTGCAAGTGTGACAATCACGGTGCGGAGCGTCAACAGCTACGTAGATATATATTGTACATATATATCGAGGCGGAAATACGACATCCGAGATATCGATTAAACACTCGAGGAACCTTGTATCGAAAACACGTACGTACGTATTGCAGCATCTTGCGAATTGTAGAAATAATTTAATTGTAGAAACAAAATTAGTGTGTATCGTGTGCATTGCGAAGCTTCATTGATTAATATGATTGCACTTGATTAATATGATTATCAAAACTACAGATTGTTACGAACGTAAGAGAAATTTGCTTCCGCCAAATATTATACTCGGTTATAATTAATTCCACGTACTTTTGCATTTTCGTTTTAAACTGCATTTGAATTTCCGATTCAATTCGTAAAAAGAATCAAGTTTGAAAAAGAGAAAAACACACAGCACACGTAGAACAAAGATAAAACATGGAATCAAATTTCCCGTCGATCCGCGAAAATCAAAAGTTTGATTGAATTAAATTGAGAAAAACGAGGAAAGCACGGCACACACACGTAGAAACAGAAATAAAATCTGAAGAACGTATTGTACACGCGTGTATACGACAGTGATTTAAAATTTGGAAGACCTTGTAATTTTCACAGGCACTTGAATCCCACCGTTGGGAATAATAACGTTTCCCATTCAATTCAACGAAAGAGCTCTCTTCTACTTTATCCCGGCCTGCACTCCATAATTGCAAACGAAATGGAAACGGTTGAAGCTTAAATGCAGCTTCGACGAATGTATCCGAGACCAGACGATAATAAACAACGTTCTCCACGACGATGACAGTACTCGGGGATAAATTCTGGCCCGGGCACGCGTTTTATATGGACCACCGCCCCCGCTACTTTAATATCCGCCTCGCAACGGAAATCAAAAATAAACGTTTGTACCGAGAGAGAGAGAGAGAGAGAGAGAGGGAGAGGGAGAGGGAGAGAAAGAGGGCGTTACAGAAAGTTTCCACGCCGAACTGATCCCCGGGATAAATGGGGAGGCAACTTTTTCCCGGCATATTGCGCCCGGCGTTGCGCCCGGAAATTAGTATTAAACACGTTCCAAAAATCCCAGCAGAGGTGGCTTCAACCCTTTCGGCCACGTCGAAGTTCAAGGTTGTTCGCTCCTCCGCGTTTACGTGATTTTTCGAAGAACTTCTGCCGCGTGCCACCGTTTAGTGATTTCCTTGGAATACGCATGTGAGATTTCGTGGATTTCGCAGTTTTAATAAAAGGCGAAAAACAATGTATTGTAATTAGAAACGAGAGGAAAAAGGAAATTGTGCGAGTCGGTCAATTCAATGACTGTTCTTCTTTTTTCTTTTTTACATAAATAATTTACTGAAGCAAATGTTGCAATAATTTAATGCACTGCAAAAGTGTGAACCAAATGATCGTAAATGAAATTGTTCAAAATCAACGTAGACTCTTTCTTCTTGGAAAACATCTCTTTGTATTGCTGCGATAGGTACATAAAATCTCCCTTGGCGAATAATTCGCATAATGGAAGTTCGTGCAACAAAAATCCAGTACCAGAGAAATTCTAAGGAAATTCCATTAAGAATCATCTCTCTTATTTTCTCATCGAAGTGCATCTTGTAAAAGTTATTATTAATTACGAAGAGCGGCGTTACATCGATTCAAGCGAATATTATAGCAGTTATGATACCAGTATAAACATGCATTGTTATTATTTAATGATAAAAATACTTTTTGCAATTGCAAAAGAGCGAGCCAAATAATCATAAATGAAAGTATTCAAAGTTAATGCGCACTATATATTACCACAATATATAAAATCTCCTTTACGCATACAATAAAAATTCACTAATTTCCAAAGAAATTCAACACGTTGACGGCCATAATGACCAATTTTTACTTACCTTTCAGTATCAAGGAACTGACAATTGAAGAATTAAAATTAAAAATTAACAAAGGCCAGTAGTTCGAAATAGAAGTAAATTTTCAACAACGCGTAAGATTAAACGCCTTATAATACAATATACAGGGTGTCCACAAAGTGTCTTTATAATTTATTACATTTCTCGCAAAAATTTATTACAAAGGCAAATGAAAAGACAGAGAAGCGGAAATTATTGCAAGATGAGATCTTTTTTTGCCTCATGATGTGCTTCGTGCAACTAATAGTGGTCATATAGAAGTGTATTAAGTGAGGCAAAAAAAAAAAAAACTTAAATATATACGTCTCAGTTTGTAATAATTTCCACTCATCTGTCCTTTCAGTTGCCACTGTAATAAATGTTTGAAATTGTAAAGGGACTTCGTGGACACCCTGTATTTCAAGCTGTAGTCGTTTCTGTAGAAAGAAGTACGCAGAAAACTCAACGCGTTCAGAATCGCTCTAATTCAATCCTGTCCCTTATTACCCAATCAAAATACACTTTGCTAAAAGCCATCGCCAATTCCAAAGCAGCGAGATGCTGCTTCAATTCAGAGCCGTTCGCGTTGGCGAAACCAGAGTCAGTTAATCCGAGGCACTCGGTCCTCCGAGTATACGCTATAATTTCGGGGTGTATTTCGTATCGATTCGAATATCAATCCGCGATGCTCTTACGAACGTGCCGCCGCGCGCTCGCGTTATAACTTGAACGGTAGGTACAATGAATTAAATTACACGTGAATATCCCGCGAAATTTCAGCCCTCAGCGTTCGCCGAAAATGGACGAACGTACGCGCGATCATGGTGGGGTGCAGTGGCTCATGATTAGATGTACAAATAACCGAGTATATCCATTCACAAGTTTAAACAATGTCTTTTACCATTTCATACTTTGATTACTATGTTCTTTTCATTTTACATTAAATAATTTAATCGATTTAAAAAAATTATTAATTACTGAACTTGATAAAGTATACGAACAAAATTTTCTATCAATCTGATAAAAATTAATTGATACAATTGAGTCTTTCGCTAAATATCAATAAATTAAGTAATATAAAATTAAAATTAACAGTTCTATTCAACATGTGTATATTAAATAATCACGAGAGGGACGTCTTGTCGGCATCACCGCGCACCGCGCGATGGTTTCGTGGTTTTTTTTTTTTTTTTTTTTCTCTCGCCCCTTCTCACACCCCATCGAACATACGCGACGCGACGTAGCAAACAGCCGGGTAACTGGAGTGTCGTTGCATTTAGAAATGGAATATCTCGGTGGCGCTGCCGCCTATATAGCCTCCATTCAGCCGTCAAATTTCGAAACACTCTCCAAATAAAACCGTCCTATCGGTCATAAACCTCTTTTTTTCGCCCGTTTTCAATGACGCCGTGTTCACCGTTGCACGCGTTACGCGCGATTATCGATCTCTCGCCACTCTCGTTTCATCGCCGCGAGCGTGCAGCCTCCCATGCTTTCACCGAGCTTTTATTTTCATTCTGTAGTTTCCTCCGTGCGATCCTCCAGGGGGGAGGTGTCACCGCGCGATGACAGAATGATCTGAATTGACTTCAGAAGCGGGCGAACGAGGGAAATTTTGAACGCTCGGTTTTTAGAAACGAGAGTTTCACGAACGTTTCGTTCTGAATGTTCTTTCTTTTTGTTTCGCGAATGAATCGATGCTCGTCGTAATTCCACGCTGGATCAAATTCAACATTTCGTATTACTTAATCGCCTCCTTTTACTTAATTTTGGTACAAGGCACGAATTTGTCGAAAATCATCTCCTTTAACGTTGCTTTTATCACTTCAAATTGAAAAGTAACATTATCTGAAAATCTCTCGTTTCGTGAAACAGACTCGGCTTGCGATTCGTGCAATTCACTCGTAGACCTTCGTTCGTCTCGTTGCTAAACTCGTTATGCAAGAGAATTCAACAGCGCTGTTAACTGGCAGAGTAAAATTTCACTAAGAATAGCCGTTGGCTCAATTGCGGACGGGAACTCTGACAATTGCAAACGACGATAAAGTTGGTCGCCACGAGACGATCGAGCCAGCGATGTTAACCTTCAATCGGCTGGTCGTAGGTGACCTCGCGAGACTATCCATCAGATCGCTTTCAATCCGATATTTCGCGCAACGAAGCCCGTTAAATGGTACGTTCGTCTCGCGAAATACAGAAAGTTTTAAAAGAGGATGGTGCGTTTTTAAATTACGTAATCCAACCTAATCCGAGGTGTAGGACGATGCAAAATAATAATAACTAAGAATATAATTCGAACGGGAGGGAAATGTTTTCATTATCAGAACAATTTCGAGCAAATTTTCGTTTAAATTGCGTCTCTCCCCCCACCTCTCTCGACGAATTACGATTTCAAGGCTTCCACCTGGTATATACCGGCGCGCGTATAACGTAATTCACGAAATTATACGAATATTTGGCAAACGCAATTTTAATGAATACATTATACGCGCTGCGCCGCAGTTTTCGAGATACACTTAGCTTCATAGCGAATTTATTATTATCACATTAATAATGCATTAATATTTATTAGGACTGCCTCGAGTATTAATTATCCGTTTAACGGCCCCGAACTGTGCGCTGAATTTCGTGCAGAGTGTTTTCTTTGATGATTTACGTACCTAGTTGTTCCTCTGTTCGAATACCAGAGATCTCGCGCCATTTCCCAGTCGAAACGTTCGTTCCGTTTACAATGATTTCGTAACTTTTCGTTTCGTTTCGTTTGCACCGAGAATTAATTAATCATCTTAAAATCCTCTACGGATTAATTAAATAATTCCTGATTGAAATAATTCATATCGGAGAAAGAGAACAATTTGGCAAGATGTTCATTATGGAAGAATATTTCAAGTTGAACGAGCAACTGAAATTTGTTTAATCTTCCAGTCGTTTCCCCTAAAAAATCAACAAATTCACCGTTTTCACCAAATTCTCTCGGCAACGTAGTTCGATCGTACGATTGAAATTAATTTTCCAATCATTCGAATCGCCAATCAAACCGATAATCGTGCATTTAATCGCGCCTAAACGTTTCATCGAGGAAGCCGGCGACAAGAACGCAACACTGATTGTGCAAACACTTCGACAATCGTTCACCTCAATCGAAAACGCCACCGGTTGACAGTCAGCCGGCTTTCAAACATCGTGCCAGAGCTCAAAACTGATCGGAATAACTCGACAACTGGCAAGTTCGAGACCTCGATCAGACCCGTACCACTCCGTCAATCCCGACCGAGCCACGAACTCACGTCGAACTTGGCACCAACTTTCACCACCCCCCCCTTTTCTCCCTCCCGCCGCCACCAGCCGTTCGTCGGTCCATCCGCCTTTGAACGATCTAATTTTGGAAAACAGCGAACCAACGGTTGTCGATACACGTTCCTCTATCGGCTTCGTTTCGTGCTTGTCACGCGCAACACGTCGGGACACAGACGACAAGAGGCAACGCGATTCGTTTCCAACGAAATCGTCCCCCTCACTCCCCCCTCCCCCCCGAATAATTATGGATTTCACTCGTACCGCTGTTTTTTTTCTCCCCTTTCGTCTTCGGGGAGAATCGAAGAACGAGGACGAGGAAGAATTGACAAAACCACTGGTGATTTGATGGAATCGCGGGGACGGTTCCGTCGATGTCGTGGCGTGTTTGTGTAACAGCGTTGGTGTTGGTGATACGTCGATTTGGTAATGGACGTCTAATCGCGGAAGCGAGTGCTCGCGCGTCGATCGAAAACCGTGTGTTTTTTTCATGGGGGTTTGTGGAAGCAGTGAGTGCGCCGAATGGTTTCGTTGGAAACGGCCAGCTCTCTCCCTCTCTCTCTCTCTCTCTCGCCCCCTTCCTCCACGAGAGAGATTTAATCGAATTTATCGAGTTTGCACGATTGTGGAACATGGAACTTGTTGTGCAAGTTGCACATATCGTTGGTTACTTATAATTGGCGGAGGAATGTTCTTCAAAGGAATTTCGTTTGATAGAAAATTTGAGGTTCGGGGGATTGTTAGTGCTTCGATCGATGGAACAATTACGTTCCACGGTTTGCAGGGAAATGTTGTTCGGATCTATCGTTTCCCAACGGAAAGGGGCGAATAGCCTCTGAATCTGTGAAATTCTTTTCATTAAATGTGAAGTCCCTCATGCGAAATTTCTATTAACGAAGGAATTAAAACAGTCTTTGAATTATGATGTCCTTCTTACTATCTTCCTATACTCTACACTATAGTGATGGAATTTCTATTAACGAAAGAGTTGAAATAGTCTTTGAAATTGCGAAGACTCGAGTTAAGTGATGCAATATCAATTCGTTCGTTTAGGATAGTCCATTTTCTCTTTTCTTTTTTTCTTCAAATATCTCATTATCGGAATTAACAGTTTTCGAAACGTATCGCCCAAAGTGAGATCTATGAACTATCATCGTGAATTTCTGCTATCGTCTATCCGCTGGGGAAATATTTCATTATTTTTGCTCGTGACATTTATTTACATGTTGCGATACGAGAAATTAATTGATATTTGTTCGCCGATGTCCCAAATGCGGTGGGCAAAAACAAAATGATACAACGGAATGGCTTTACAAATGAAATTAGAGGGCAATTTGCATGAAACTACATCAGGCCGCGCATTAAATTGCAATTCCATTAAATTACAATTTAATTTATCGGATATATATATATATATACATATAATGGGACGAACTGAAAGTCAAACTGTAAACATCCAATTACTCTCGCGCTGTCGTAGCCGCGAGAAGTAACGTCAAAAAAATACTGTCGAAAAATCTGTTCCCGCATTCTCCACCGCCGTCACTCGAAAAAAAAAAAAAAAACATGAATCGAAGAACCTTCTGACACGCGAAAAGAATTTCCACGCACGAAATTCTCTACGTAATATTTTATTAAATTCCAATATTAAATCCTTCGATGTTATTAATATTAGATAATTCATTATCAAATCTAACATCTCCGTGTGTTTAATCGACTTCTCTGCAAAACTAGAACAGTTTGAAAGTCGAAGAAAATGCCAAAAGATTCAAGTACCACGAATGCGTAATTATTCTCTTTGCGGAACGCTTTGAATTAAGTATTCAAATTCCGCGCGCGGCAGAGCACACAGATCTGACGCGTTCCGAGGGTGGTTCGTTTCTAATTCTAAATCACCGCGTGTTCACTCGCGCAGTTCAGGGGCACGCCGTCGTTGGGAAAAAATCGGCGTGATCAACGACTCGCCCGGATCCATTAACGAATTGAACGAAGTCAACTAATATTGGATTTGGCTCGGCACGAATTATCACCCCTGCCAACTCCCGCGCGCACTCTGCGCCTGTATTAACGGGTTCGCGGCCGCATTGTAACGTTGCATTACGCCGTAGCAATAACGATACGCTAATTACCGCGATATAATTCCGACGACGCGGCTCGCGCGATTATTAAACACCGGCGAAAATCAACCCCGACCCGGTTAAACGACCGACTGCAACCCTTCCAGCCATCCTCCCGGGCACTTAACGAAATTATTCGACTTTCTTTGACACGCGATTCTGAAAAATGGAAGCTCCACCACCCACGGATAATTATTACGTGACAGGATAATTGTAAAGTAAGTCGAGTAAATTGAAATTATTGTAAAATCTAATACACGTTAACGTTCTTTTACGTACCTATCGTAAGAGTAGAGAGATCAATGAACAAATAAGGGTTAGTTTCGTTAGCCAAGTGAATCGTCGTGTGCTCGAGTACTCACCTGCAACAGAAATAGATCTTATTGTTAATAAAATGGTAGATATAGAGATATAGGTATATAGAAAAAGGATAATGTTAGATAATGTTAGACACGACAGGTGTCTCTTGTTCATTAGCGCGTCAATGACAAGCAGCAATAATAAATAAGCTGATATAATTATACCGATCATTAGATGTTCATAGAAATTTCACAGAACACAGATTGAAATAACGAATTTAAATAGAAATATTACGATCTAACCTTTTTTTTTTTTTCTTTTTACTGATATCGAAACTGATACTAAATATCGTCCGATAAATATTATATTATAGAAAGATAAGCAGAAATTGGAAAGAGAGGAATAGTTTCTATTTTGAGATTTGTTTGACAATCGATCGCGAAATGACTTTACATTCTCGTTGGATTTCGAGTCGAATTTTGATAATTGTTGAAACAGTTCAAAGCGATTTATTTTTGAAACTTTTCGAGCTTGAATCGTGAACACCGCGCCAAAGTTGAAATACCTTCTCTGCAGAGAAAGATGTAAACTTCACCGTTGGAACGCGTTGGATGCGTGCGCTGCGAGCGTTGGAATAATTTATAGCGGCTTTCAGAATTTCTACAACAGCGCACGGAAATCGTAAAAGAAAATTTACGATTTCATGCTTTTTGTCGGCACTGAAAAATCTACGTGTTGTTTTATTATCCATTTCAATATTTTAAAAACTTCGTTCTCGCGAAACTTCGGGGATAATGCAATGACGATTCTTAATTTTCCTCTTCTTTCGTCGTAAATATGCCGAGTAATCTAATTATCATTTAAATGGACGGGAGGATTCGTCATAAAACTACCGGGGGAACACAACCTGAATAAAACCCACCATTTACATCGAGATAAGGTATGAAATTTCGCTGTATTAAGTCACCTCGAAGAATAACAAAGGGATGCTACTCGGTCGTCCAACGGATAGCAGGTGAACAACTTTATCCAAGACCTCAAGATTCACAGAAGAATCGTTGGAGCACCAGGGAACTTCTTCTTCGCGAAGACGGAACAGCCAAGGAACTACATAGTTTCACTTCCCTTCTGACTCTTTCCCTTTTTTTTCTTTTCTTTTCCTTTCTTTCTTTCTTTCTTTTTTTTTTTTTTTTTTTTGTTCTGCCTACGTTCTTCCATAGTCTGTTTGCAGTCTGTCGATCGAAATCTGCCTCTGCGTTTCCCGAAGCTAACAAGAACAACTCGGTAGAGAGCACAGCGTTGAAAAACGGTGGGAATCGTCGTATCTTCGAATTGTCTTATCAAACGATCGTTTCGTTTCAATGAAATCCCAACGTGATCGCCAAGAAAAATACATTCCACCGCCGTGGAAACGAAATGAAACGGAGGGCGAAGGAGAAATAATACGAGCGTATTTTAAATAGAAGACCTTCACGTTCCACGAAGCGCTAGTGCGTGTGTAGTGCCATGAATCTGGATTTCAATTCGTGTAATTATTAATACACGGACATATATTCCTAGAACACAGTGTATTTAAATATGCATGCAATTATACACACACTTATCATTTTATCACTTCTGTGTAATTATACGCACATACACGCGTCTAAATATGTACACATTAAATATTTGTTTCAGAATTGGGAATATCAAATACATTAAACAAATATTAAAATTGGATATGTTAAACGTACTAAGTAAATGTTGGAACTGGATATTTTGTAGGAGAACTAACGATTGCATCATATTGAATATGCGTGTTTGTTTCAGAATTAGAAATATTTTAAATAAATACTAAAGTTAGAAGTGTTAAATGAGCCGACAATAAGTAAGTGTTTAAAATTGGATATATTGGAAACATTAAATATACAAATTGTTAAAACGTTAAAATTGGATATTTTATGCAAGAAAGAATTAAACAATTGTATCACGAAATACACGTGCGGCTTGTATATTTTATTACCTATAACGAATACCGAACGTCGAAAGTACGAGACGCGTAACTTGAAAATTCTGTGTTCGTATTTCCACTAACAACGATTACTTGCTAGACCTTCAATTGGAACAAATTAACCTACAATTAGCTCCCTATAGCCAGAGATTTCG
Organism: Tetragonisca angustula; assembly: GCA_036937485.2. NCBI lineage: Eukaryota > Metazoa > Arthropoda > Insecta > Hymenoptera > Apidae > Tetragonisca > Tetragonisca angustula. Next base: position 225,711 of record JAWNGG020000223.1, read on the forward strand.
TTATTACTTGCAAGAGAACGGTTATTAATTAACCGAAGCTATTTACTCATACAGTGGAAGAAGCACGTTCCCCGCGAGCTCGTTTGAAAAACAAGAACGCGCTTCGTCAAACCCACGGAATCTCTCATGCACTAAAATCAACCACCTGTAACACTCGGAGGTGCAACAGCAACTGTTTCTGAAATATTGTCGATCGAGACTTCCCAGCGTAGATCGTCATTCGATGCATATTGCATATCCTAATCGTGAACAGAGTCTCGATTATTTTGTCAACTCTCGTCTCATATTTCGCTCGACTCTTTGGGATTAGGTGGGTTTACAATTGTCCCGCAGTTAATGCATGGTGCGATATTTTTGTTTCGGTGGGATTATCTATGCTCCACTCTATAGTAAAGAAATTATTCAAGTTTCTTTCTTTTTTTCATTTTAAGAAATATTTATGTTTTATATTTATATTTATATTTATAATTTATATAAAAATATTTATGTTTTATATTTATATTTATATTTATAATTTATATAAAAATATTTATGTTTTATATTTATATTTATATTTATAATTTATATAAAAATATTTATGTTTTATATTTATATTTATATTTATAATTTATATTTATATTTATGTTTTATATTTATATTTATATTTATAATTTATATTTATATTTATATCTATATCTATATTTATATTTACTATATTAAAAAAAAATTTCGTATTTCTTTAAAATTGCGTGCCCCTAGGTTAAAGGTTAACGAGAACGACCTTTCGTCACCTTGCACCGCGGCGACTATGATTGTCCCCTGAGAGTGTCGACGTAATTTCACTGAACGGCCGTTCAACGCCGGACGGATAGATAACGCAGCTTTGGGGAACGCGTAACAATAATTCCGTTAATAATGAAATACAAGCGGCGACCGAGCAGCAAGCTCTGGGTACTTAGTAGACGCGTGCCGCGCGGCTGAACGTTCCGTTCCGATGGAGCTTTAATTCCCGGATAGTGGTAATATCGCTCGGGGGGGCCGCGCGTGTTTTCGAAGCCTAAACGATGCGCGGAATTACCGTGGAATGCGATCGGCCGGGCCATGCCGGCCTCGTTACCGCATTAGCGTAATTAGATGTCTATTACAGATCGGCGCGTGCACGCGCGCGTTTATAGTTAATGCCGCATTACGCGCGCGGCCCGCCATCTTCTAATAATTGAGACACGATCGACAGGTGCCCGTCGAGGATCGCGATCCGCATTGAGATCGACTATGGCACGCAACTATTCGTCAAGTATACTAGACGGCGAGGTGAAAATCGTTGGAGCTGACTTTTCGAGTAGATGCGTTCGCCTGTTTGGGCCAAATTTGGAAAGCTTCGCTCGAATAATTAGTTCGATCCCTGTGCGTGAAGAATGCAGCAATTGGATATTGATTTTTCTACGTTTATGAGTGTAAAAATTCGCGCAGTGCACGCGATACGCAAAAGTAAATGGGTATAAAACATTCTGAAGAATGAAACTAATTTGCTTCCAGAAAATAGGCAAACGCATAAATAATCTGCAATCTGAGCGAAAATTCGCTGGTAGTTGAGCCACATTGATCAAAGACAAGTGACATTTGGTATATTTAATGAATTTGATTTTTATTCCATACATTCAATTCAATTTGATTTTTCGCTAAAAAAAAAAAAAAAAAATCAGCAGATGTTCGATTAAAATCCCAAGAGGAAAAGAAATTGTTTCGAAGACAGTACACTGTACACTGGCAATGGCCGTTGATATTATCAATTAAAGAATTCAATTATTAACTGTATAATTACAACATCCTGAACATCATAGGATATTATAGAACGCGTTGTTTCTAACGTTCGGAACGAGTTCCAAGCGATGCAAGTAAATACTCGTCAGACGTCAAAGAACGAAGCGAGTATGTCACGGAATAGAATTCTAAAATGCTGGTTTAACAAAACGAGCAAACATCGACAAAATGATATCACGGGATCAACAGCTTTCGCAACAAAGATTGAACATTCGACTTTTGACAATGTAACAATATTTTCGCAACTATCGCACAAGATCGACGGTACGTCATATTGTTAAAACAATATAAATTCTCGGCGGATGAGAAGCGAAAGATCGTCATCCCAGCGTTAATCTCCCGCGATGAGGAAATTCCTCCGAAGGACAACCGAGGCGATCTTAAGAGGATTTCGAATCGACGTTTTCGCTGTCCCGTAAAATCGATGACAGGATCCCGCATTCCTCCGGGACGGAAGCAACGTATCGAGCGCGATTAAATTTTCACCGCGTCGTTCTACCGGCAAAACGATCGTCGTGATTTATTCAATTTTCATCCGGCAATCCGCATTAGGATGCGCATAATGGCGTGGTCGTGCGCGTCAGGTAGCCGCGTCTCGAACAATAGCGCTCTCTCGGGACGATCCCGCTGTCGGAATATACCAACCGTTGCGATCGTTCAACAAAAAGCTCGTGGTTTCGAATTGTCAAAGTCAATTTCGAACGACCAAGTCAATTAAAATCGAGTTCTTATCGGCGATAATGAAAAGACTGAACGCGTGGCGAACCTAACATCTTGCGCTGGAATGACGTAGCCGCATGCGTCGAAAATCTTCTTGTTCCTGAAAATTGCAATATTTTCTCAGTTTCAAGGATATCTAAGTAAAACGAAATATAGGCAAGACAAATAATAAATTCGTTGCTTCTCAATAATTTCTATTCAGTGATGCCATACCGACGAGTTCGAAAAGAGAGCGACGAATTGTTGTATAACGGCAATGATGGTGAACTTATGACCCGCGGGCTTTTTAAATGACCCACGCGTTGATTTTTTATAAACTTATCAACGTACATATAAAAGAATTTTAATTATTTTTCGAACCGCTCTTTTCAAAAAATGTTAAGAAAATTACAAGTGTTTAGAGCTTAAAAGTGAGAAATAAATGCATAATTGTGTTTTATGGAGGATTTACGACTCGGTTATGTATAGGTATTTCAAGTCTTAAATGTTATACGAGTTACTTGTGTCCAAAAAATTTTATATAGCGCTTACGATTAAACAGATTTAACGAACACTAAAAAAAACACTAGATCTCATTCTCAGAATGGGTAGCTTTGCTGGTTTTTTTATATAATAAAAGAGAGAACAGACAATAAAAAATATTAAGAAATAAAGTATATATATCTAATGTATAGTGCAGGGGTGACTGGGCACAATGTCACCCCTTTTATATCAATTTTTTGACGTAGACATTTATTTTTTGCTATTCACTTGCAAAAGTAAAAGTCGTAGAACAAAAAGGAAACGTAAACTTTTTAGAAGATTATAAAAGTGAGAACCAAAAAAAAAATAGTTTTTAACCATCCTCCCCTCCCCCTTTCCAAGTGACGCCACTGACTTAGTGAGCTAGTGCTAAAAAAAAATAATGAACAAAATTTGACCTACTTCTCAAAAAGGTTCGCCGTCGCTGGTACACGGTATGGTCACTCGTTATGGTCCGCAATCAGTTGCCAGCGCAAGTGATTAACGGGATTCGTTCGAAGTTTTAAAAATTGTAGATCGCACGGACAGGATAAATCAAGGTTCGTTGACAGATAAATTGAAAATTGTTTATGAATTACAATTGTCTGTCTATAAAGGATTTTTTTTTTTTATTATTCGTAGATCTTTCTGATAGATGAAATTTTTAAGCTATTGGCGCAGGGAATTTTTCACCGAGAATTTTTCCAAATATTCGCAAATTTGTTTCTATCATGAAAAATATGAATTGAACTAAAAGGTGTATATAGATACGTGGAGTATTTCCCTACGCGCGATATATTGTTGAAAAAAAGGTCTGCCTCGAAACAGGCTATGAATAAATTATAATGCATTCTGTAAAGGGCAAATGTAAAGAATAAATTACATTAAGCTTTATATATATATATATATATATATTTCGCTCTTTATATTAATTCATATTCATCGAATCCTAAAGCGAGGAAATTATCAGCTTTAAAACGACAGTTTTAACTGGAAAACGATTCGTCAAAGCGTGAAATCATTTTTTGAAAAAAAAAAAAAAATAAAACAAATTTAAACTACAAAATCGAGTATTCGTAGAATACTAACGAAAAGAATAAAAGAAGGAAAACAGATTTCGCTAATGACTTCGAGAGTTAAGTTAAATTTTCGATTCACCCCAGTACGGTATAATTGACAAAATTGTAAAACAATCGAAACTTCACGAACCGAACCAAACAACCGATTCAACTGGCATTAACGTGCCCTCGCAGAACTGGACCTCCACCCTCGAGAAAGTCCATGCATTTCAGCAAACTTTTATTTCCGGCGCGATAGAGATCCACCACGCCGACAGCGACTGCACTTGCAAAAACAACGTAATTCAAACAGCAATAAAGATGTCCGATGTGTTTGGCGAACAAGCCTGTACAGAGTGAGCGTTTTTCACGTGAATTGGGACGAGTTACACTTTTTTATTTGGGCGTTATTAGCAAAAATGAATGAACGAATAAATGGTCGAAATAAATGAATGGTTTGAATAGAAACCTATGCTTTTTCATAAACGTAGCAGCGTGCGTACGTACGTTACGTGTGATTTTTTTTAAAAAAGAAAACGTGTACATTTTATTCATATATAAATCAAATTTTTCCTCGTTTATCTGAACAGAAAATGTGTTATGATAAAGCAATTGAAAAATGTTCAATTCGCGAGATATATCTGTTGAGGGATGTTGAAACCGATGTTCAAACGTTCCTCTGTTGAGTATCACAAATATTTTGCTACGTTCGTTTCACCTTTGTCTCGAATAAAGTGATACATTGGTTCATGATTGTTATTAATTAATGGATTTGAATTTCTTCTTTTGGGCGTTTCATAAAATTGCGGTCGAAGAGATCCAGTCACTGATTTATAAATTTTAGTTGAAATTTAGATCAAACTTGGCAAAAAAGTTTCTAACCGAAACATTACTGGCACTCGTCGTTGCAAAATAATTCAATGAAATTGAAATGGAGAACTAACAAATTTACATAATACATAATTGACAATAGCTAAAGTTAAAATAAGCAAGTTGAAATGAATAACTTGCAAAGTTTCTGTCAGAGAGTTGATACAAGTGACCTGCAAACCCACATTCACAAGAATAAAATAATTGACAAATTTATCGTTGGAAAGTTAAAAAAACTTCAAGCCACTTGCAAAGAGTTTCTGTCACGCACAAAGTTACTGACACAAAGTTCAATCCGAGCAACTTGCAGTCACCCACGGTCACAACATCAAAGTAATTCACAAACGTGTGAAATGAATAACAAATGACGAGTTTGAAATCACGCGAATTGAACTAACCTGCCTACTAAATTACCGTCCGAATTCTCCACCGCTTCCGTCAGAGCGTGCACGTTTCATAGGACCAATGGCGAGCCGGCTTTAGACGCGATTTCGCGGAGAATAATTCCAGCAGGAATTATTAAATGTAACAGCAACGCCGTGATAATTCATGGCCGTCGACGACGACGGCATAATTGCGCGAAGCGACGCGGTCGCGTTAAATATCGCGCGGGCGAATCTCGCCAGGGCGATACTCGCGCGAATTTCGCGGCCGCGCTCGCTTCTTACACCGCGTTCCAGTTACCAGGGTAAATAGATTAAACACCGCTATACGAAACACCCCTGGGAAGCACAGGTCGTTACATAAACGGGGGACGGTGGGGTTGAAACGTCGCCTCGTCCACGTCTCCCTAAACGCTGCAACAATTTATTTTTCCACGCTATCGCGCTACTTTCTCGCGATCACTCGAACCTTACCAGAAACTATTCCAGAAATTTCTTTCCAGAGATTTAACTGAGAAAAAAGGAGAAAGAGAAGCCGCGCTGGTACGATAGAAGTCGGAAAAACAATCGCGGATTAATTTGTTTATTTCTCTGCGGGGGAAAGAAACAAGTTCCCCGGGGTCGGGAAATATGTCGCTATAATGTTTCTGACAATGGGCTGCATTAGCGCTGAAAGGGAGAGAAATTTGTATTGGGTGTCGACTGTACCGGACATTAGTGTCGCCCGCTGCGAGGGTGAGAATCACCACGGTCGTAATTTATCACTGATTCTAAAAAGAAGCTTCGCCCACGACACCGGGGGTTGTTCGTAAGAAATTATGCCATTGAACAAAATACAAATTAGGGTAGACAGGGTTAATTTTGCTCGTCGTGGTTATACCAAAATATTACAAGTACAATTATTATACATATATACATATATATGCAATTATAAAATTATATATATATATATATATATATATATATATATATATAATTGTCGAGATGAAAACGTCTAAACACCCTCAATGTCTCAACAACTTTTAAAATATTTTGGAACCGTAACGAGCAAAAATGGTCAAATTATGTTGTCAAACATGGACATAGATACAATGGAAGATAATATATTGTATATATATAGTTGGAGATGATATACAAATTTGTAAAAGATATAAATTACATAATTATATAATATATAAATTATATAATTATACAAAGTATATAAATTTTAAAAATAAAATAATAACGCAATCATAATACACAATTATAAATATAATCACACTGTAATAACGTTTTCAAAATTTTATCCATCTGCGTATGTACAGAACAATGACCGCGCCCCTAACGGCGTCAAATCGTCGAACCTCCGTAGCTTATCTCGTCAAACGTGTCCAACTTTCCTCGGATCCAGCGTGTCACGGTCATAAATCAATAGAGACGCGACATTCGCGAATTTCGTGGCGGAAGTCGGCGACGATCTCACGGCGGCGATCTCGGGGGTGGAGAACTGCGACAGAACGCAAAAATCCGACGGCTCAACTTTCCGGTAAACAATCTCGTGGAAGCGAATCAGCGGTGCTCGGCGGTGGACGTGACAAACACGACAAGCGGTGGCAGTCGTGCAAAGACAGGAATTCCTGTTCCTTTCGTTCGATTTGCTCTGTTCGCTGTGAACGGTGGTTAACGTCGAATTGATCGAGCGTTTCAAGGTGTACCAAAGCGTTGGTTTATCGCTGGAACTGTCGGGCAGGTTTCGTTCGGACGAATCAATTTGAAATTTTTCACGGACATTTTTTCTTTTATTTTCTTTTTTTGAAATGGAAAATTTTCTTGAATCATCGTTCGTTTAATGCCAATATTTGTATTTATTCATAAGAAAAAAAAAAAACATTCTTCAAGGAACGCATCATAATTTCCTCGTGTTATTTGTCGAGCATTTGAATAATTTTCCTTTGCAAAATATTGAGCTTTCATCGCGAACTTTTAACGAATAAAGAAACGTTGGAATAAATGATAGAGATTTGAAGAGAAACATCCAAAAACTTGTTAATCTTTCTTTTTGTGGAAAAATATTAAATCTCATACATTCGTGGAATTTTGGAGCTTACACAGTTGGAAGATTTGAAATTTATTTAAAAGATGTAGACAAAAAGTTAAACGGTTTGGAAACTTATAAGAGCTTTGTTAAAAGAATTTACTGGAAATTATCGACAGATTTCAACCACCTCTTCAATCTCGCCAACATTTGAACATTTAGGAGATGTAATAGAAGATCATTACTGCAAATCAAATTTCGCTGCATTAAAATCTAATTTGCTCTCGTTAATTGGCAAGAGAGGTATTTCGTCGAATATCAAATTCATTCGAAATTTTATGTTAAACCGCCGAAATCTCTACATGAAATCCTCAACAAATTATCACAGATCTTAACCAGCTTTCCAATCTCGTTGATCAAATTATTTCAACTTTCGGAAGATCGTCGCTAGATTAAATTTTGCTTGATGAAAATTTAATCTGATCCTCGTTAATTAGTGAAACAGGTATTTCATTGAACATCAAACGACAGAAAATCTTCCTTCTCCATTCTGAATTTTAACAACTCACGAGATCCGCAAATTGTCATGGATCACAATCAACTCTCCAATCTCACTGAAAAAAACCATTGATACTCAGAAGATTGAATTTCATTACTTCAACACCTCGACTGCTTTAAATTACCAAATTTTAACATTGAATAAATTATGAGTTCATTAATTTCTATACGTTCATTTTTTGATACATGTATTCAATATACTGTAGTAAGTTAATTTCTTTTATTATTGATTATAAAATTATCTATGCAATCCTCCAGTATAGACTAAACACTCAAAGAATCAATTTGATTTTATTAATTGTTGAAATATTAGGTTGCGTGATAAGTTCGTTCGTGCCATCAATGATGATGAAACTAACATATGTTGCATGGTTGATTATTCTTTGTTCACACGCATATAATGCATTTAAATTGTATGGATTATCGCTTGTAAAGATCTTCCTTGTGTTGAAATTTACATTTCAATGTTAATGATCAGTCGCAAGTCCAACAACATCGTACGTTATATTTTCAATTTCACAGTACACTTGAAATATCTATACTGCTGGCGTTCTTTCTGTTTACAACTATCAAGCAACATTCACCCATACTTTATTCAATGTGATTACGTATACTGTCCACCCCATAATACACTTTCGATATCCTCGGAGACGGAATTCATTAAACAACTCAATACACGCGTATCCCGTCGATCGAAATATTTCATCACGCGTTAAAAAATGTCCATCGAATTGTCACACAGATCTCAACCAGCTCTCCAACTCTCTCTACGCGCTTTGCAAGCTGGCGTGAGGAAAAACAAGCCGCGAGATAGCGGGGCGTTAAAGCAGAACGGTCGCACGACCACGACGACAAACGTCATTTCTCAAAGCAGCCCTCGGTGGAATTCACCCAGTGACTAAGATCTTTTACCCACTTTCCACCACTTCGCGCTAATTGATTTCAAGTGTAACGAATTGTTTGGAGCGGCTCGCGACTCCCGGACAAATGGGTTACAGTGTCACGCCGCGTCACTCGGCGGTAAAAGCCACCCTCACACCCCCGAGGAACGGCGAAGAATTCGCCTCGGCGGCCATCCTCTGGCCTCCCGCCATCTTAACTCGCCGCCGCGGTTATTCCGCGTAGAATAATTGTTATTCCTCTGTGTTGTTCAACCGCCGAGAGAGAGAGAGATGCTCGTGGACGAGCCGGCGCGGAATGCGGCGCTGTTGTTGCAGTCGCGCCGAGGCAATTTGGAATTCGCGCCTTGAGGGACGGGCGGATGGTTCGTTGAGTTTGTTGAAACGGCTGGTTTGCAGGGGTGATGAATTTCGCGGCGGTGAAAGTGGAGAGAGGCGACTTTTCTTTTATCCGGCCGCGAGTTTGAAATGGAAAGTGAAGCGCAACTGGAAGGTGCGTTTGGTACGTGCAGCGAATTGGGAACTTTTGACAAGAGATTCCAGTTCGCTTTGTTGCTTCAGATCCCATCAGACGTGGATTATTTTAGATTGTGGATTTTAGAACGACTTTGGAACGTAGATTGTAGATTGTAGAACGTTGTTTTGAGAAAGAAAGAAAAGAATACCGATATATATATGCATAGTTATAGTTTAAAAGAAACACGTAGAGCATTTACAAATATTTAACTGCTAGAAGAATGACCGGATGTTGTGCAAGATATCAGTATTTTTCTACTTTGAACGTAGGATATTACACACCACCTGCACGTACAATTAACGACCAACATTGTCACAGCAACAAAGGGTTAAATGACTCATACGTTGAGTCATCGATCTCCAATTTGTCGAGTCATCTAATCAAACGTGCTAAAAACCTAAAACTTCTTCACCTAGCCAACACACCGCACGTTAGTCAAACATCGACTGTCCCAAATAATATCATAAATGGATCTTGAGAGTTTTCAAAGAGAATACGCTTCGCTGTTTCTAGAACAAATCTCGAGATAGGGTCGTTTCGCAACGCACGACGCCAATTAATCAATCGCACGTGGAAACGAGCAAGTTAGCTCAACAAGGAATAAAGAAACACACGATGAGACAACGCATTGCAACTTGCAACAAGCGTTACGCAACTCGTCACGCCACTCGTCTCAGCAGCGATCGTTTCTTCCTTGGGCGGTGACCCGGATGATTAGAAAAAGGCGGGCAAGAAGAGATCGTGCTCGGCAAATAGCCGATTTTACTCTATTTATCCACGTACCGGCCACCTCTTTTTCCTCCGGCGATCGTTGACGTGACATCAAGATCGATGAGCTCGCGATAAAGCTGCTCAACTGATTTCGTTTGGCAACGGTTCCTCCTTCCTTGACCGAGGCGTCACGGTGGTCAACCGTATCACGTACGATCGGATCTCACCTCAACAATCGGTTATCCTCACTGACCAACGCAATTATGCGCGAAGAATTCTCCCCTATTCTCCTCGTCCCTCGTTTTTTTCAACTTGAAAATTGTTGCTCGATATCGGTGACTGCGACAGCGATCGAAAGATAAATAGTTGAATTTGTTCTTGAAGTCCCTTCGTTAACAACGAGTAAATTTCGTATAATCCAGTTGCGTATAATCTATTCTCAGATACGGATGTTCAATATTCAGATTTTACATCGTGATCTTGCACGTTGTAAACATGTACATTCTGTATGAAAATGTGTGCGTGAAATTTGCTACAACGGAAGGACAAACAATTCTTTTATTAATGATAAAGAAATTGAATTTCTACCCAATTGCGTACAACCTACTCTCAAATATAGACGTTCAATTTCACACCATCAACTTGCACGGTTCATTTTGTATGAAAATTAAATTTGCAAACAGAAACAGTAAAATTTGCAAATTCTCTTATTAACGATAACGAAACTAAATTTCTACTAAATTGTGTATAATCTATTATATATATATATAAGTAATTTCGTACGTTTCGTGCACATTTTGTATGAAAATTGAAATGGATGAGTTAAAACAATAATAATTTAAATAATTTAATTAAATAATTAAATGAGAATTAAATAATGATAATTAAATAATTTAAATGATACCCTTCTTAAATAATTATACAAATATATATCATATGTCACACATATTATAAAAGTACCCTTAAATAAAAAAGCTCGTGTAACTTGTAGCTAATAACAGTCTCTCAATAATTTGGAAAAATCTTCGCAAAAAAAAAAAGAAAAAAAAAGAAAAGAGGAGAAAAAAAACGCGAGCGAGATCGTGTTCGCCGAGGGATGGTGGAAGTGCAACCGGGGGTGGTTAAGTCGCAGTTCGATCGCCGCGACGTATCTGGCACACCGTGCAAGGAGAACAAACGATATGTAAGGCGTACGAGCGTGTTCGAAGAGGAAAGTGGTTCTCTTTGGTCTTTGCAGGCCTTTGTCCCCCAGCTTTCTGCGAGCGCATTGTGTGTCGCGTGCATTCGTCGAAGACGATTTTCAAGCCGAGTGCCGCCGGGGATTGGATAGCCGGTGAGACGTTCGGCCAATTGCGATCTCTGTGTGCGAATTGTACGACCTTTCGATGAAACTTCGATCGAAATTACCTATGATCGCGCTCGTTTCGCTTCCTCGAATTCTATTTCCTTTAAAGCTTCGTTGCTGGCACAAAGTTGTCACTATTTGGCAAAAGAAACGTCGACAAATCGGGATCGTTTCTTTCAAGATTCAGCGTGGTCCCCGTTGCTTGTACAAAGTGGTCATTATTCAGAAACAAAGTGTAGGGCTGTGCTTGGATATTTTAAAAGTGGAACCTGAATGGAGAATTACACTCTGCTTATGAAAGAATATTTTGCAGTTTGTCATCTTACATATTTTTAAGTATTGCAAGTACTCACGAGGTGTGACGCTAAATACAAACAGATTTCTATCAAACACAGGTAAAGATCTGCTTTGATAGTTTATCAACAACTGAGAGAAAATGATCACACAAATTTCCACTTCAACCAAATCTTCTATCTTGCATCTAATTACATCTTGAGTGATTATCTATACTGCAGAAGAGGATTAGTTACCTAACCCAAACCTCTCCCGGGAATAATTGTGTAAAACCTACAGCGACTACGTGCCAATCTTCCATTAGGCTTCCACATCGAACAATGACTGGAAGTAATAAAACTCCCCGGACGATTATCGTAAATCTCGGCTGCGCGCGCTCAAAAGGCCAATTAGCATGAAACCGCCAACGCGGCCTAAATTTCGACGATCCGACGATTGTTTTTATGGAAAAGTCCGAGGGATTCGCCTGGCACGTCCGTCAGATCCGGGGAACGCAAACATCCTGCGCACGTGCGCGGATCGTAGATTGTCTCGGGTCCCCGATAAGCTCGAAGATCGAACGTCCCGATATGTAAATAGAAATTCCTGTACGTACGTAACGCGTACGGAGATACGGCTCGATAACGTATAGACTATCGTCGATTTATCGATCCGCGGCCAGTCTCTCAAGTTTACTCGGATAATCAACGTCGCGTCTCCCCTCCCCCCTGAGAATTGCGTTAGACGACAGATACACGTACTACACGTACGCTACTTATTCGAACGGCAGCAACGTCGTTGCAACGGCCTTAAAGACGGCCCTTTAATTACGCGGCATTCATACGTCGGCTGTGGCGGTCTAAAGAGACGTCAGCGGCCAAGTTAAAACAGTCGTCGGTCGATCCCTTCAACGACGAATGACCATGCTGCCGCGCTACCGCCACGTTTCGAAAGTTTAGCTGGGAATTCCATGCCCTTTGTTCGAGTCAGCTGTGATCGATCACCGCTGACCGTTGGAAAAAGACAGGAAGAAGGGGAAGAGGAGGGGGAGGGGGAATTTTTGAAAGAACTCTTCGTTCGAATTACTTCGAATTTACTTGAAAAATTAGTCGAGGAAACATTTGACAGACAGAGGGAAACACGGGAAATTTTAGCATTCGAAAATTGAGAATTGTCGCGAGAAGTTGTTGAAGAAGGTGATTCTAGTATCTTTCTTTGTTTACGAAATACAAATCTTATAGTAATTTGACGTGGTATTTGTCAAAATGTAGTTTTCTCGTTTTGTTCTTTTTTTTTTTTTTTTGTATATTTTAACTGTCTGACTAATTTCTTGTGTTTTATACATTTATATGCATTATATGATACATATAATAGTAGTGTATATATATATAGATTTTAATTGTTTGATTTTTGTACTTATCTTATTGTATATTATATATATTATATTATTATATTATATATTGTGTATTGTACATGTTATATTATTATATTATATATTGCACATTGTACATATTATATTATTGTATTATATATTATACATGTACACTGTATATTCATTTTGTATTTTATATTACATTTGTATACATTACATGGTACATTACGCGTATTTTATATACAATTTACCTGTTTGACAGGCAGCTTCGAAGCAAATCTGTTTGAAACAATGAAGAACAATAAAATATCCACTCTTCGATATCGAGATACTTAAAGTAAACTCGAACGTTCTGCATGCTTAAAATTCCAAGTGATCGAGAAGCATCATTGAGAAATCATGAAAGAGAAGCAGACTAAAAATCGCTATTCAAACTGTGCACCTTACGATTCCTGAAACCTGACCTCCCCGATCTTTCCTCACCATCCTAATTTTAATGATACTCGAATAAATCACCCCCGAACACCACACACTCTGGCGAGTCGGTAACAGAGGAGAGGGATGTTCGACGCAATAATAAAGAGTTTCATCGTATGGATAACAAGTGCAATTTTCACCTGGGGAGATGGGGGGGGGAGAGGAGATCGGTGTGAACAAGGGTATTTCGTCTCTCTTTTCTTAAAGAGCGAAGCGAGAATTTAGCTGGGAAAGGTTGGCTGGGGAAATTTCATAAATTACCAGGGAAATGGAGAGAGGTCGGTTGATATATGTGGGCCAACCAGGATTTATTTCCCGCGGCGGACTTGACTTTCGTCGCAGTCATTTCGCGTGCCGGCTACGCGACGTCGTCGCATTACTATGCAAACGCATGTATGAAGTTGCCGGTAAACAGTCAAATTATGACCGCGTGACAGGATTCGTGACAGTGGCATATTAGCTTGTCAGGCTTGTTTTTCGGCGCGACGTTGTGCAAAAATGCCGCGATGTCCTTCGCCAAACTGGCATACGGTGTGTAATTACAAAAGTCACGTCGCGGATGTATCGACGGGCGAGGATGGATCGTTGTCTATCGCAGGGTACTTGAAATTTGGAGGGAATTTCTAGCGAACACGAGACACGACTGAAGATTAATGGCGTTACTTGGCTTGAACTTTTGACACTCGATTCAGTAAGAGAACAAAGATATTTCGATAATCGATCAATTTAGTATTTAACGGAGAAGACGGAAGATAATAATAAACAGAGTTGAAGAAATAGATTGGGTCAGTCCCTCGTACAGTGTCAGTTTTTAGGTATTGAAGTAATTCTGCTTCTTGGCGAATGAAATCATGTTCCTCTCATGTTCAAGCTTCGAACATGGACATTTCAAAATGACACTAATAAAAAGGAATGAAAGAATGAAAGAAATTGAAGTGACACAACAATCTGCTTCTTAATTAAAACAAAATAAGCTTGTTTCTTACGTTCGAGCTTCGAATTGAACATTGTGAAGTGAGAAAGAACAAGTAGAAATATCCGAACATCAACATAACGCAAAGATTGTACAGCAGTGTTTATTTCTCGTTTGTCTCTTAGATGAAATTACAATCTTGCCATACGTGAATCATTTTCAGAAAAAGTTCAAACTACATACGTAAAGCTTTACATATCTATCTTCAGGCAGTATTGGAAACATTCTCGACGAAATTTCAAAGGAAATTTCGTGAAAATCAAAAAAGTCAAGCGATGGAAACTGCGAATGAAATCAAAGACGAAGAATTTTCAAAGTATGTCGATGAAATGTGAAGAAAAATTCGTGGCAGATAGGCTCGACTTAATTGGACTTTCGAATCGCGCAGATTCTTCGGTGGGAATCATCTCGTAACTCTGAGGCATCTTCGTCGAGAATAGCTCCTATTTTACGACGCTGTATGCGCTTGTAGATCGTTGGCTGAACGATCACCCTGCCAATACGATTCGACGTTTATCGTGTTTAATTTTGTCTACGAATTTTATTCCAACCATGATTTTCCAACCGCAAACACAGTTTACGTTCCTCTGTAACAGTCTCGTCGTCTCGTAAAAGATCTGTTTCAAGATCCAAGAGTTTCCTGTTTATGAAGACCCTGTGGAGCATTGGGATTGTATTTTCGATATGGAATTATATTTTGTTGGAGTTTACTTGTGTTTTCTAAGCCGTGAATTAAATTTCTCTGACGTGTAAAATGTAATATTTATTTTTATTATATTTTATATTAAAATTTTATTTTAAATAAAATTATATGTAATATATAATTAATATATAATATAATTTATAATAAAACATATAATAAAATATATATTCTCATTTGGTAAATATTTGTCAATGTTAATTTTATGTATATTAGTAGAACTATGTTTTCCAAGCCTTAAATTACATTTTTCTGACGTGTTGCCTAATGATAATAAAACTAATATTTGTTTGGTAAATGTTTTTCGATCTTAACTTGAAAAAACTCGTAACGAAGCGTGAAATTAAGTGAAGATTAATAAAATCTCGCGCGACGTACCGGTGAAACGGATAAACAACATGGGTAAACACAACTCAAGTTGAGAGTGCGTTAAGTTATTTCAAGAAAGATTTTTGGCTTTGTCGGCGAACAAATTTAATAGACAATGTCTACAAAGAGTTTCTAGAAAAATTTCAACTCGTTCGTTCTTTTTATTTGACAACACACGGTACGTCAAATTGAAACTTTCCTCTTTTGCATATATCATTTTATTTCTTTGTTTTCACTTGGAAATAAGGAAAAAAAAAATTGGAGTAAATTGTTCCTAAAATTCCGCAATACACAGAAAATAGTTGAATAAGATAGCTGCACAAAGCGGATGCGATACATCGAATTCAAACTTTTCCCCTTTGTGTAATTCACCTGTCTGATTTATGGAAGGAACTCAAGGTTCAAGAAATTACTTAGAGAAGAAGAGATGAGCAAAATCATCGAATTAATTTGTAGCAGCCTATAGCGCTTCGAGTACGAGTCTCGAACACCGACTCGTACAAGCCGCAAGTGGCTGTGCGCCTAGCGTCGGAAGTTTAGCGATATTCGACGTTAAGCAAACAGAGTGCGGAACACTACTAGGGATGGGTGACCGTCCAGCGAGTAGTTATGAAAACAAGCGTCTGGGATAAAGGTCGCTGCCATCAGTCCCACTGATGACTCTAGGCAGCGACTCTGAGACGAAACGCCATAACCTTTCCTCACCTTACCCAAATCCTACATCCTTCCAACATCCTCGCCATAATAACAAATAAATAAAAATGTCTAGGCACGATATAAATGTAAATAAAAAAAATGTAAATACATAGATAACTAGATACTTAAAAAATGAAACCCTTCAAATTGTTTCTTTATTCAACAGCACAGAAATTCAAATTGTCCTTCTTCATTTCGCTCGAAGAAAGAACGAAAAACACAAAGCAAGAAATTACGGTTGAACTAAAGGGTAAATAAAATTCCCCAAATGCTCAATGAAATCATCGAATTATTCTTTCTTCTACTTGTTTCGTTCGAGCAAGAAATTACCCCCGATAAAAATGAGCAAACAAAACTAGTGAAATCATCGATTCGCTCGACACTTATCCCGCAACACCGCCAGTGTATATTGAATTCAAACTTTCCTGGCAACGAAAAAAGTTTCGAACGCCGGCGTTGTTCGCGGTAATTTGCACCTAAACATGTTGTTCACGGAACAGAGAGCGCATTAGCCGATGCAACGGCGAGAACTCGCCGCAGCGATGAGCGTTTTTCTTCTTTCCTTTTTCTTTTTTTTTTTTTCTTTTGTTTCGCCCCCCGCCGATGCGTAATTGGTTGCAATTAGGTCTCGAAGCTAGCGTTCCAGGGAGAAATATCGGGCGGAGAGCCGGCACCAGAGGGCCCTCCATTTCCAAACTTTTACCGAAATAGAAAGCGCGAATGGCGGTTCTTCTCGCTCGCCCGCACCGCGGTAAGAACTAGTTTCCACGTTAACAGCCGCGTGCCGCCAGCTTTTTCCTTCCTCCCGGCAAAAACCCGCCGCGGAATTCGCGGAGACAAAATTTTAAAATAGAAACGGGCGATAACGCAGTTTCGAAAGTTCCCGGTTTACGCGTAGCGGATGTAAAGACATGGCGGATCGGCTGTGTTCCTTGTTCTTCGCCCCCTCCAAATTTAGAAATTACGCAAATTCAATTTTCAATCTTGAACGTTTCAATTTTGAATTGTATAAGTTACAGTAAATGATAATTTTAATTTTAAATTATATTTTATTAATGTCGAAAGCAACGTTAAGAGTTGCTTTTTTAACTTTATTTGAACGAAAAGTTTCAAGTTATATACGAGATCGTAAAGGTCCAAATCAATTGTTATTTAAAGGTACAGAAATAAATTTGACACTCGGTGTGTGAAAATGTACGAATAAAGTTTGGAAATGAAAATCAAATACGCACGATTTTTGGTCATTTGTTAAAAATTTTTGTTTATATAGTATGCATATTTGAATAAAAAATTTTCAGTTTACGGAAGAATCGTTTTATTCGTGGCTTTCGTTTCATTCGCGTCGACTTAAAATCCAAGAGTTCGTGAAGAGTGTACAAATATATAAATGTAAGTATATTGTAACTATAAATGTAATAAATGTAAATATATTGTAATTTGTATATAAATATATTGCGAGTAAGATTGAATTAAGAGTGCGATTGACACTGATTATTTGTAAGATGTGTGTCAAAGAACATAAAAATTACATGCACGACGAAACATAGTTCACAGCTGTGAACCATTTCTTATTTCACGTCAATTTTTCGTATTATGACAAGTACAAAAAACATCCGAACACAGAATGTAAGTGAACATTATTCACGTGCGCGTTTGCTATATTAACGAGCATACGTATCTGCGTCTAGAAATTGAATTTTAAATTGACTGTTCAATTATTTATCGTCCGTACAATTTCAACTCCATCAGTATCGTCACACTTGGCCGTAACCATCATTTCGCATGAAACGTCATCACAGTACATAAATATTTCATAGAACGAAATTCGAATTCACATCATCAAAAAGTCTCGAGACAAAACAAATACGAGACTGTGTAAAATGAAATTCGAGAAACAAGCATCGTCGAGAAATCTCGGAAAAGCGAAGGAAGAGCAAACAGGGATTGGGCAATTAGACACAGTGCGGAATGAAATTCGAGAAATAGGTGTTATCGAAGGGTTTCGAAATAAAACAGAAGAAGGAGGATCCACATTTCTCTCCTGGCGAATGTAATGCTCGCGAGCAGTCGCGGTATCGATGGTCGCCAGAGGCCAGAAATCGACCGAAATTTTTATTTGCCCCAGCTGATTCCATTCTTCTTGGCTACTTTCATTTCGCCTGTCGCCAATTTTCCCTCCGCCTTCGCCCCGACACGTATAACGCTTCCGATGGCTTCTAAATTGATTCGATTTCCTCTGTAGCCGTGGCAACAATTATGTCAGCGCGCGGCGCAACTGACAATCCCTGTGTCCCTCCCGTGGAAACAATTGCACGCCCGGTTCTCGACGAAGAGGGAGCGATTATTGGCCTGCTCGGAGCTGACCGATCACGAAAATGAAACATCAACGACTCGAGGAGAGTCCGAGTCGGTCCCGATGAAATATCATTTGCCGGATTTTCTTCTGCCGGTCATTTTTCTATCGGGACAAAGGAGAAACCGGACAGATATCGAGCTTCTCTCGAGAAACGTATACGTGGCATCGTCTTCCATTCGTTAGACGAAGATGAGAAAATATCGGTCGTTGACACAGAAATGTTCGAAAAACTTTTAACAGTATTACGATTTCTACGCAATTTCGATGAATTTGTTATTACATATCCTGCTTCGAGATACAAACTGTTGAAAAAGTTTCAATGAAGTTTGGCGAATTGTAAAATAAATTTCACGACACACATTCGTCACCCATCGCCAAAAAGTTGAAATTAAACTTCGTTTTGCAAAATACGAAACACAGATGTGTCTCGCGTATTTTTGATTACATCGCACGTTTCTAACAAACGTTCACAACACGAATTGCGAATATGTTTATTCATCTCGCGTCAGCGTGGAAGAAGTTCTCAAAGAATATTTGCATTTCCACGCATATTTGCCCCGATACGTATTTGCAAAGCAAACGTTTGCGAACTGTGATACGCACAACGATGAGATACTTTGTTGATCCTTCGAACAGCAATCATCTTGGCATCGCGTTTACCCAGCCAAACATTTATTCTGCGTTTGTCACGCGTTTTTGAACGAGGCTGCGGCATAATGTTGTTCCATTGTTCCAATAAATTATCAAAACGATCTGCGTATAATATGCGAAAGATGCTGCATGCTACGAAAAATGTTGACAAGATACGACTAATACTCTCCTCATTCTCTCATCTCTTCGAATATCTTGTACGTTTCATTTATTGAATGAATCCTCACTTTTTCACCAGGTTATATCTCTTCGAATATCTTTTTTTGCAACGTTTCATTTATAAAAAAGTACGATATACATGAAAAGTATTGAATATATACAATATCAATATTTAAATATTTATATTTAAATATAAATATCTAAAATTTATATTTAAATACAAATATATTTGTATTTAATTATATTTAAATATAAATATTTTATATGGAATACCAAAAATATTTAAACATTTAAAACTATTTAAAATATTTTACATTGAACACCAAAAATATTTAAATGTTCAAAAATATTTAAAATATTTAAAAACTGTATCCATTTTAATATTAAAGTTTCAACTAAATAAGGAAAGACAAACAACGAATATACAAACAACATCGAAACATCGAATAAACGAAGAAACGAACACAATGTCAATCTCAAGTTGTGTAAATCCTCTGGAGGACTGAAACTCCTCCTCTTCAAATCTGTATCTTCCACGCAAACGATCGCTTCTAATTTCCAAACGAAATTCGACGTCGTAAAACAAGAAATTAATCGTCTATCGTCTAACAGTGTCCATTATTTCCGTTCGTCTCGGCCGCCGTCGCGATAAATCCGAATTTCAATCGAATTCAATCAAACGATTTCGCCCGACGCTCGCGCGTTCCGCGCCGCGTCGGCTGTATTTTTCGCCAGTTGGCTGCGGAACGGGGATGACAGGGTACGAGTTGCAGCGTGGAATTGGAATTCGACGTTTCCCTCTCCTCAGCTTCCGTTAAACACACTCCGGCGGTAGTTTACCACGCGCCGTTGTAGCCGGTCGTCACGCAAGCGTGTAAGTAAGTACTTACGGTATGCACGTGTGCGCGCAACTCCGCGGAACTTTCCGCCTAAAGATTTCCAGAGGCGGAGGCCTCGAGCAAACTTTATCTTCCGAGTACCTTCGCGGCAACTGAAACCAGCCTGGTGTTAAACACGCCTGCGTCTCTATCTCTTTTCACCACCTCCTCACTTTTTCACCGTTCTCTTTTCTCTCTTTCTCTCGACTCTCGCCGCTCCTCGCGTTTCCACCCCCACAACCACCCACTACCTCTAGCCATCAGCGTTGCTTCTTCTCGTTTCGCTGTTAGTCGAGCGAGACACGATCTCTTCGAAGACGCGGAATATATGCACACAACAAGAGCTGATCGCAGATCGGA
Organism: Tetragonisca angustula; assembly: GCA_036937485.2. Classification (NCBI taxonomy): domain Eukaryota; kingdom Metazoa; phylum Arthropoda; class Insecta; order Hymenoptera; family Apidae; genus Tetragonisca; species Tetragonisca angustula. Next base: position 246,351 of record JAWNGG020000223.1, read on the forward strand.
GAGATCTTCTTTCCGGGGAATTTTCGAAATTTCGTGATTTTCGTGAATTTGTGGGGCCGCGGAGAGAAGCGTCGGATATTGTTGTCACAGCGAACGTGGAACTTTTTGGTTTCTCAGTCGGTGCAAATATACACGGAGCTCCGAGTCTTCGTACTTTCGTAGGTTTCTTTTAAAATTTAATTTAATACAGAGTCTCGAGTTGTCGAATTTCCGGATCTGAGGCATCATCGAGTTCTCGAATTTTTAAATTCTCAACTTCTCTCTCAACTACCGACGATTCTCCCATCTACAAATTTCCAAATTCCCGGACTTCGAAACTTTTGAGTCACCAAATTTCCAGGAATCTTCATATTGTCCAGATCTCCAAATTCGCAAATCTACAAGTTTCTACGTCTCCACACCTCCAAACTCCCATATTTTTCAATTCTCAATTCTCCAGATCCCCGAATCCGCGAATTCTCAGATTTCCGAGAAATCTCCCGAAAATCCAAACTTTTGAATTGCCGAGCGTCGAATTAATTTCCAAATAAATTACGGAGCTGTCAAAGGTGAAAGTTTCCAAATTATCCAATATCGCGGATGAAACTATATTCCGCGAAATCTTCGAACGAAACGCTAGAGTGAAATTAAAATTCTGTATTGCAGCCCGCGAGAAGACAGAGTCTGTTCTATTAACCCTAAAATTGCGTTACGAGGTACTCACGTACTTTGCTTCGTCTCAGACGCCTTAAAACTTTCTCGGAGCCTGCCTTTGAGGGAGGGACCGCCTCTAAAGAGAGCAACGAGACGAATGACCAAGATTTGGTCAGGGCAAAGTTCCTCTATTTTCTACATTAACCTCTCGGCCACTATTGATGGCCAAAAATTTATTAATATCCCGCGCAACGTACCGCCCTACTCCAATATACTCTGACATTATCTCCTTTTTCCTTTTCAGAGTAATTTTTAATATAACGGAGAGATAATCTTATTTAAAAACCTCTGGCCTCTTTGATACATCCTTAAACTTTCGTACAAACGAGGAAATAACATTTCAATTTCAATAGAAATTAGACCCTCATAAATCTCCTGTTTCTTCCCTCTGCGATATTATTTCCTCCCAATTACCTTCCCTCTGTCGCTCGTTTAAATTAAAAAATCCGCACGCTGAAACAATTAAACCATTCTCCCCGCGTAAAAAAGAAGCCAAGAGAAACACGAAAACCCACCACGCTATCCAACGTTTTGCTTTAAAACAACTTCGCTCGCATAAAATTTCATGCAATTTCATACGGGAAATATTTACCGCGCGTTAAATTCCGAGTTTAATAAGAATTAAAAGCATAATCGTTCCTCCGTCGGGCAAGAACCATAGTGGATCCAGCATGCAATAAAAAGGCAAATATCGTCGAATAAAGGGCAAATGGAAGGTAAAATAAGCTGGCAAACAACGTCAAAGAGATCAAGCGGACAATCGGTCAGGTTTCGCCGGATTAAGGGATCGCGTGTCTCTGACAAAGTCGAGAAAATCGGTTTTTCAAAAATCGTTCTGTTGCTGCGAGGCTTTCAAAATATTTCAGAATACTGTAGACAATGATTAACTATAAAAATAAGTTTTTTCTCGGTACCAGAAATGTCTGAAGGACTGCTGAATCGATTTGGGTAAATATTTGCAATAATATTCTCGAGGCTGTTATATAGTATTTGACGGACTTTGGGGGATTTTAATTCGTGCACTTTTTTTCCATCTTCTAACAAAACTAACTGAAGATTTATAAATTACACGTTCAAATTTAGATAGCTGTCATTTTTTTTTTTTCAAATTGACATTTTACAAATCGATACTGACAAACGCTTTCAATTTCTTTTAATTTAACGATGGAAATTAAACAAAACTTGCTTCAGAGATATACCTGATATTACAGACATTAACCGTTCGTATATTTAGCTCAAATTCTTAGCAATTCAGTACATATTACTTCTCCAGAACACTAGAATTACCTTTACGATTGAAGCATAAAATTTCCATCAGAGATACGGAAGTAAAAGAAATAGAATAATACAATTTACAATACAAGCTTTTATTTGCACGGTTTGCGAAAAATTATCTGTCCACGTCGAATAAAGTACGTAACAAAAATTACAAATTAGTAGTTAATGAAACATAGATTTTATCTGCGGAAAGAATTCTCCTTAGAATTTTCCTTATCTCGCAACTATTCGGAGTCTACGTAACCTCTTCAAGGGCTCACGGCGAGAGACTCGACTTCCGGGCGAAACGTAACCAAGTAAATAGTGTTTATTGCCCTTTAGAAACGCTGGCCACTTTGCGCCGACGGGATACAAGGACGAAGAACTAGCAAGCAGACAGCCAAGGCAAACTAAGAGTGGCAGTTAACCAACTGTTACTGCAAGTTGAAATTATACGATGCCCGCTATACGAAACTCCGGAACTTATACTTAAGATTTTAATTACTTACACTGCGCCGCTACCGAGTCGACGATCGTCGACGACACGAACACGGGAGGAGAGGGAACGTGGTATTTACGAGGAATCGTTGCAGAAAATGAGCTCGAACGGAACGAGTCGTCTCATCACACAGGACGAGAAACATGGCGCGATCATCCTCTCCGTTTCAGCTGATAGGATTCAAACGACAAGTAAATCGAAAGATAAAATTGCCACGCTTGTTTCGAGTTCCGAATCTTTCTTCGCCACTTCGTGCACGAGTTTCGAATGAAAGTCAGACCGATCGAAACGCGTGAATTTGAAAGTTGGCTGTTGTTCTAAGTGTCGACGAAACTAGAATTCCAAACTGAACGAAATCGGAATTCCAGAATTTCGAGAAACTAGAATGAGAGATGGAATGCGAGGAACAGGAGGAGTGGCAAAGCGTAAATTACTCGTTGCACGACGCACAGCTCAAAAATGTCGAAACGATCGAATTAAGTAAAACTAATTGCGTGTAAAAGTACGAAATAACTTGAAACTTAATAGTGCAAAATAATCTAAAACTTAACAGTACAAAAATTATTAATTATTAATTACTTTGACAAGATAAAAAGAAAAAGAAAACAACACTGTCTAATTGTAATTGTAATCTTCCGAAACTTCTCATCACAATCTCCCCCTGAGGGAAAAATATTTTCACACGAACCACCCTCACGAACGAAACTTTCACAACGCGACGCCGTACCGCGAATGATAAACGAGTTAATTAACAATGCAACTAGCGAATAGGACGCGAGAGCGATTGCGCGACTTTGTTAATTTCGTCGCGACTTTCACGAGCGGGCTCGCGCGTTGTCCGACTCGTTGTGCGCTAATACGTAACGACGTGGACATCGAATTACTTGAAAACGCATTAGTCGCCGTATTAACTATGAATCGGTATTAATTTCCGCATTGGCGACAGCGCGATACCCATCCACCGCAGTTCGAATTAGAAATATACAGTGTGTCCATAAAGTCTCTTTACAATTTCAAAAATTTATTGCAAAGTGAAAAGACAGACAAGATAATGGAAATTATTACAAAACGAGACGTATATATTTGAGTAGCATTCTCTCGTCAATGATGGCAATGGCATCAGTGACCTTCTGCTTTAAATTAGTCATATCCCTTACCTTTGTTTGTCTATACACGATATCTTTAACGTATCGGTGTCCACAAAGTCTCTTCACAATTTCAAAAATTTATCACAAAGCCAATTGACGAGACATCTTTGTCAGATTTGTTCCATGTACTCAGTGGTTATCAAGGTTTTTATGACATTGCATTTCAGATACCCTGTTGATGAATGACGATACTGTTAAATGAACCCCTTAGAAAATGGCTGCCTCGTCAAGAGAAGGCACAGTGTATACCGTGGTATTTATTGAAACCAAATCTGCAGACTCGGCGAAACTTCGGAACTAAGTATGGAAGAGATCCACCGTCACGTCCATCAATTCGTGCACGGCACAAGAAATTTATGGAGACAGGTACAGTGTTCGATAAAGGGAGGAGCGGACGACCAAGAACATTTGAGGAAAATCGATCGTGTAAGAAATCGAGTACCGTCTTGATGTGCTTCGTGCAACCAATGATGCCCATACAGAGGTGTATTAAATGACGCGGAAACAAACTTAAATATATACGTCTCATTTCTCAATAATTTCCACTTATCTGTCTTTTCACTTGCCTTTGTAATAAATTTTTGAAATTGCAAGGAGACTTTATGGACACCCCGTACACGGAGAATCCTCGCCTCGAGCAAAAATTCGATCGAAATAACTCCGGGGCGAGAAATTCAGCAAATTTTCCCCCTCAATTTGGCACTTCGTTTTCTATTTCTTCCTCTCTTTTCAACAGCGTGCAATTACGCTTCCTGACTAACGCCGGGCACGAGATTTATTATACACGGTTATTGAGAATGGAATTCGCGCTTTTGAAAGAACGTCGAACAACGGAGGAATAATTCTTTTGGATCTGTTGTCTGTTCCTCTGTCTCTTATTGTTTTCTTCTCTTGTTTCGTCTTTTTCTTCTTTTTTTTCTTTTTTTTTTCTGAAACGCGAAATATTTAATGCGAAACACGAACGCGAATTCACTGTGTGTAACTTCGAAACGAATTAACGTAGAATCGAACGATAATGGACGCGAATTTATAGCTGCCGGTTGTAGATAAGCTAAAATTTGTTAGCGGCTCGATGAACTAATCATGCCCGCGTGAACCGGAATTTCGAAATCGGTGGATCGTCATTTCGTCGCGTTATTTTCGTTGTTTCGCCCTTCCCTTTGTCGGGCCGCGATATACACGGCGCAAGTATTGTTATCGTCTGGTTCTTCGCATCGATTTCGCTCACCAAACGGAAATGGAATTATATCGATGTTCAGCGCGAAGCGTTAAAACACGCATTGTGCTGCGAATAATGCGAAACAGAAGGGAAGAGGTGATTTTAATGAATGGCAACGGTGATTAATTAACAAGTTTGATGAAATAATAAATTTCGTCTGAATTGCGGACGAGAAGCTCTTTGGCGAAAATAAAATTCGAGAATACCTCATAGAAATTATCAGTCTTGAAGATAATATTAAATTCAGACTCGCAGTAGAGTGAAAATCATGACAAAGTTAAGAATAAAAATACAGCGAGTAGCAGAGGCGTACGTTGTTTGTTTTAAATTTTATTCAATAGATAAAAAAAATGACAATTTGCAGTAACGAATCAGTAATTTCGCTAGTTGTTAGTTTTACTTGAGAAATAATTCAAGAAAAGTAACTTTGTTTCAGGCTCAGACGAATCATTAGAAATAATCCCGACAAAAATTACAAAACGCGATTAGAAATTATTTCACTCCATAGCCGAATAATTAAACAATTTGGAGAAATATTTGTACGTTCAAATGAATCAACGTAGGGTTATTTCGAGATAACATCCAGCCAAATAAAGTGATGTGTCGTTTGGACAGCCATTTCTCAAATATTTCGTTCAAACAATGCACTAATAAATAAATAAGTAAATTAATAATTAATAATTCTATAATTCAATAAATTCAACAAATAAATAATAAATTAATAATAATAATAAATTCTATGACACAGAAAAGAAAAAAATGCAGAATTTAAAAAACTGAGAACGAAAAAACGGAGGAAAGAGCAGACCAAAGAGTACGCGAGCTGCGAGGTAAGTAAAAATCGATGGCAAAAATCAACCAAGGAACGCGGCAGAGATCATTCTTCATCCACGATAACTGTCTTGAAACTTTAACAAGCGATGTCTTTCGCAGCCTCTCGAGAGTTTCGCCGACGAGGGAAAAAGCTCGTTGCTGGCTGACCTCTGACCTATATCGATAATTACCGGAGCGATATAGCCGAACGTGAAACGGCAACAACAACGAGCGAACCCGTTGTTAACCAACGGCCAAATGGAAGCCGGAAGTTCGAACGGCGCGTCCCGGCCTCGGTACGCTTACACGATTCAATTTGCAATGGTTGCAATGGAATCGAAGAGAAACGAGAGAAAACGGGAAGGAGATCCCTCGGGCAATCGAGAAGTCGACGAACGAATCCGTGGAAGTTCCTTGGACGAGAAAGAACAAGACAGAATCTAATTATGGCGGTCGTTAGTGGCCTCGACGCTCCTTCTTACAGGGTTGGCAACTTCTGTCGCCGCTGAGTTTCCCTCCCAACCCTCCACCATGCGACAGCCTATCTTGTCTAACCGCGTTGCTCGTCTCGGGTTGATTATCCTCCGATGAAATCAACTTCCAATTACTGGGATTTTTCAATGGTTCTGGTTTCGGTGCGTAAAACTTTCGTTTCGCTTGACTCGATTGATCTTTAGTGAAATTTATGTTTGGTGTATTTCATGGTCTCCACGTGGACAGATTTCCGAGTGTCAGAGAGGAATCGTGTTGATTCGATTGTTTGAGTTGTTTGATCTGTGTTTTTGACTGATCGAGAATTACGATATGTTAAGAACGGGCTCTAGAAATTGGTATCTGTTAATAATGGAAAGACAATGGTGGACAGAAGAAAATTTCAAAAGGTAAATGCCACGAGAAAGTCCACGATTTTCTAAAATGGAATTGAACGACGGTCTACGTTACATTTCGATCGCAATTGAGTGTGAAAAATTTTCTTCATTACAAAGTTCACCATAGATTGAAGTTTTACGACAGTCATTTGAAATACCACTTTTTTTTTTCCAAAGTTATAAGAATTTAAAATACAATCAATTTGGGTAAATTTGATTTGAAATAAACATAAAAACTAACCGAATCTGAAACAACGAATCATTTATAACCAATGTAATATTTCTATTTGAAGAATAACTCGAGAGAAACAGTTTCACCTTGGATCCAAGTGAATGATTACCAAGTGAAATCATTCGCACGTAATTATTCACTTGAACTGATTCAGCGAAATAAGATGGCAAATGATCCCAACGGATGGCGAAGCTTCTCAACGATTGATAAAATTATTTGCAGAAACAAATACAAGGTGCAAAGTGAGACAAACAGTTTCATTTCACAAATAACGAAATAACTTTGAGAATAATCATTCACTTGTTCAAATAAATTAACAAATTTATAGGATTATTTCGAGATAAAATATCGAGTTCAAATGAGACGATACGTAAATTGAGCAATCATTTTTCAAATAATACCCAATAATAACAAGTATATAATACTATATAATAGTACATATATATACTTATAATATCGAACAGTCCATTTCTTTGTCCGCCACTGTGGCAAGAATTATCACTAGGAAAAAGAATCAAGGACTTTTCTACAAATGAACTAAGAAAAAAAAAAAACACACTCGAGTTAAAGGGTTAAACGCGCAGGGCAATTTTCTTAACCGGTATGAATCAGTTTGCGACGACCACTTTCCAACCGGTTATGTATCCGCTTGCTTACGAACACGCGACGGTGAAAAACGATCACGATCGCGAGGAAATCATTTCGCGAAATCGCGGAACGGCACGTTTTAATCTTTCTCATGGTTGTTGTACCAGGAACGCGTCCTTGGTAAGAAATTTTTACGACAATTACGTTCGTTCGTACGAGAGTAATGACTTCCTAGGGACATTGCGTACATGTTGTCCACTCCAGTGACAGAGTATGTTGTTTTAAAACCTTAATTACATATATTACCTTGGTAATGTTCCGTACATCCATTTAATCCAGTTTGCATAAAAGACTATTAGATCGCGAATGTTTCTAAACTTTTATGAACTTCTTTTCAGATAGAGAACATTTATGAACACTTTCAGACTTTTACGAACTTAATTAAGGAGACGGAACCTAAGTTTATTTGATCCTTTAAATGTTACAACAAATACTCCACTATATTTGTGTATATATGTATTTTATATTTGCATACATTTTTACGAATTTTTCACGAATGAGAACGCACGATATTTATTACTATGGTCTGGAACGGAACTAGCAAAGATGGAAGAACGAATAAAAATATTGCAACTCGTGATTCGCAATTTCCACAATTGACGATGTAAAACGCGGTCGGGTAGAGAAGAAGAAACGTTTCTCCTTTTTTCCACGCAGCTTGTGGTTGCAGTTTCGGAAATGCCAGTGGATCGATCCCCGAAAAGTGTGTCGACAACGTGAAATCGAAAAGTTTGCCCAGCACTGGCGCGAAATTTATACGTACGTGGTGCATTGTTTAAACGACGAAACGACACAAGCAGTCGGTTCTGAAATAATACGCGATGAAATAAATCGAATTCACTGGCCGGAAGAATGGCAGATGACCAATTAGGAGTCTCGCGACACATCGGCGCTGGCAATCAAGGCGTGTAAATCGCGCACGATATTAAATAACCCCGTACATGTGCATGCGTGTATATTTATTCCGCGCCGATCGACTAGCCGCGTTTATTCGACAAACGAAAAATCCCCCCGTCGTTAAATCGCCGCCGCGGCCTGGCAACTTCCTCTATAGCCAGCCCGGGGAATTTATTTAACAGACGGACGAGGACAGACGTACGAGCCAGTGTCATTGTCAGAACGCGCGATTCCCCGCTGTCAATTTCGATTTACGATCGAGTTACGCGTCCGGCTTCAACTCCCCATCGAGTCGGGGCTATAAATTTTTCATTAAACGAAACGGTAGCTCGACCTGCTATCGATAATATCGCTCTCGTTTCCCCAGTGTTTCTTCTTTCTTTTTTCTTTTTTTTTTTTCGACGATCGTAATTGATACTAAACATGTTTATGCCGTTTAGCTATGTTTCGCGTCTTCTCTTTCGAATCTTTTGAAAACAAGTTGCATATTATAATATATATATATATGTATATGATCTTATATTAAGATTAAAAAAAAAATATATATATATATATAATCTTACATTAAGATTAAAAGATATATATATAATTTTACATTAAAATTAAAATATATATATATATACATATATAATCTTATATTAAGATTAAAATATATATATATATATAATCTTTTAAAAAAAATTTCAATATCATTGAATTATAACACTCACTTTGGACCGAATACTGAAAATATTTTTGGACATATCTGATGAAAAAATGATTCGAAAGTGTTCGAGCACTTAGAATTAACACAGACAATTTTCGTACACGTATTGCATTTGATGAATGAAATTTTACTCGTTGTCACAGTGTAGTCAGACATAATTGTAACGATGGAAAGTTTGCAAGAAAAACACGATTCTTCAACATATTAGTAACGTAAATCTCTTTTAAAATATATTCCATGTTTATCAATTTCACTCTCGTCAAACAATTCTGCTTCTCGAAAATATGTTACGATTTCTTAAACTCACTTCTGTTCATGACAACAAGCCAAGAAACCATGCAGAAAATCGGAAATAACCTGATCTTGTTGCGAGTATGAATCCTCGAAACGACAGCAACTCGTTAAGAAGATGCGAAAATCGCGGTGGGAAAATGAATCGCGTTCCAAGCCTTGCAATTTTCATTAAAAAAAAAAAAAAAAGGAAAAAGAAGAAGAAGAAGAAGAAGAAAGAAAAATCCTACATCTGAACAAACAAAGCCAGCGTTTCTTTCAATTTTCGACGAGTCGGAGCGAAATGAAAAATTATCAGCGACGGAACAAAAGGCTGGAGAACGGAGCGGGAGGGCGGGAGGGGGAGGGAGGGTTAGAGCGCTCGACACGTGGCGAGTCGATTGATCGGCTGAAAATTGAAAGAACAGTGAAACGGAAATCCTCGGCACAATGCGCCGATTATAATTTACTCCGACGGATGGCCCTCTTCGCGAAGTTTCCGCGGATCAATGGGACGACCGGAAGGAAGAGATGAGATGAGAAGAGAAGAGAGGAGAGGAGAAGGGAGGAGAGTGGAGGGAAAAAAAAACTGGAGGAATCTCGCGTTCAAATCCGCCGAACGCTTCTTCGATTCACTTCCGTCCGCGGTGGAACAAAACGCCGACGGAAGCTTTAAGGGAGAACGGTTTAATTAAAAATTATCCCTCTTAAATGTCTTTTAAGTTCGAAGGACTGGCGACTGGCAGAGATCACGCCGCATTTCAATTTGCCAGCGACTTTTCCTTCTTTTTCTTCTTTTTTTTTTCTTGTTTCCTTTTTTTATCGAGGATTCGATTCATCGAAAGTTCCCGAGCGACCGAGCGCAAATTAGACGATCCCCGATGCCTTTCAACGAGGTATCGGTGTGTATTCAACGTTTAATTGATTGTTTCAATTGCAACGATCGGCTCGCCGCCGATGTTTCGTCATCTTTGCAGTTCGTAATGCGCAATTCCTGCAAATGATCCACAAAAGTTGCACGAAAGTTATTAACGAGAGATGATTGAAAATTGTCTGGCAGGCGATTAATTGAACGATGAAAATGATGAAACTTCGAGGAGGAGAGTAACACGGAACGCTTCTTGGTGGTAAGATCAACTCAAGTCCGAGGCGAGTATCGTTATTAATTAAAAGCAATTGCATCGATCAAAGTTCCCCCGAGGCTCTTTCGTTTTTCTGAAATTTCTATCGCTCTCTCTCTCTCTCTCTCTCTCTACTCATGAGATGTACGAAGAAAATTTTCTGTGTGACGTGTAATAATCGCGAGAAACAGAAATTGGAGTCGATGTCGCTCAGAATTAACTGTGAAATTCGAATCGCGCCTAGCTCTTGGAAATAAAATGGAAATAACGCAATTTTTAGGGGGGGGGGGGAATTTTTAATGCTCCACTTTGAAAATTAATGCAGGTTCGAACGGAGAAATATTCGAAATCATTCGACGTTTGTACACCCGTCGCTTCATGCAAATAAAGTTCGCCAAAATGGCGAACCGAGTCATTATACAGGCAGAAACGTTCGAAAACGTTCGACTGTTTAGGCAAAACAAGAGCGAGTTCCATGTTCGCGATTATTATACTTGCATGAGGAACCGTGTGCCACAGTCGCACGAGCGACTCAAACAAAGATTCATAGGAAGTTTCGCGTAACAAAGCGGTACCGCGAAATACGATATTTTAGAATAAAGTCACGCATGTATACGGTATGAATTACAGTTTTATAATTTACCAAATGGCCATCAAACTCAAAAAAAAAAAAAAAAAATCAACGAAAAAATATACATACACTATACCGCTTAAAAGTTTCGAGCACCCCGTCGATATTGGTCAAACGTATTTATTTACGATTAAAACGACACAGAGTTTGTGCATTCGCCTATTTTCTGAGTATGAAATTGATGGGCGTTCCAAACTTTTTCTACGGCACCGTACACGTATATACACTCATGTATATACCGAAAGTTTCACATTCGCACGTGTGTATATTTTCGTTATATTATTTTTATCAAATACTGAAAACAATGGTTTATGTAATAAGGAACCTGCACACCGTTGGTGTACTAACATAATTAGAAAATTATAAAATTGTAATAATAATAAAATAATAACAAAATTATAAAATTTTACATAATTGTAAAATTATAAAATTTAATTCTACCGAATGCCGAATACTAAATGTCAAAAATATTAATAGACATTAAAAATAAAAAGGACCTGTTAAAGAAGAAAGTAAAATCAAGACTTTAGAGTAGTATTCCTTGTACAGTACACACATGTCCCGTAGTAGAAGTATCGAGAATCGTTATTCGCGATTCTGTATCGAAAATGATCGATAAACTTCGCGGGACCACGCACAACGAGAACAATCGAATATTCCATGGCCAACATGGCGAACCTTTATAAACGAATGGAATCCGGCAAATAAATTCTTGCTGACCGACGAGAATCGAGAAACGTAAACGAACCGCGTTTTTGAATACCTGGCTACGAACATTGCCTACCTGAATCTATTAGAATTAATTAATAAGTTATTTAAGCGGCAATAAGGCCGACTCGGCCGAACCAATTAGCGGCTGTTCCAGGCAATTAGCAACCTGGCCGTATTCCATCGATATTACAACGTTCGTTTGGAAATTGAATTTTTCCAGATCGCGGGGCGCGATACCACCGTTCCATCTCGTTTCTCTGTTTCTGTTGTCGGTTTACGCCAAAATTTAAATCCTTTCTAATTTCTACAATGTCATGCTACTCCACGATCGATAATATCTAACAATCTGATTTATAACATTCCCGTGTCCATTTTCCAGTTGTTGATGCATTTAAAGTTTTTGCACATTTGAAACTTGTATAGTAAATATTTTGATACTGCGGTGAGTGTATCTTCGGATCTCTCGTGAAATTCCGCAACCTGATGGTGAGCCACGATACCATTTTTTATAAATGTGTATGTTACAAAATTATAGTTGCGTTCTTTAAACCACCTCAATTGTTACTTTCTTTCTTTCATTACTCTAGATTGTTCACGAAGCGATTAAACTTCTTCGTGTTTCTTACTTTTGCGCTGGAATGACGAGAATCTTTTATCTCAAAATTACAATGTTTTCTCAATTTTAATTATATTTAAATATAATCCAGGCAAAACAAACAATAAATTTGTTACTTTTTAGTAATTTCTATCCAGCGACGTCGTACCGACGAGTTCAAAATGAAAGCGACGAATTATTTGGAGTACACGGCTTGGTCACTCGTTATGGTCCGCGAACCAGTTGCCAGCGCAGGGGTTTAAGCAAAGCTACACTGACGCGAACTGTTAATGATCAAATGCCTACTCGAAATTGAAAGAGGAGAAGCAAAGAATGGCAAAGATGGCAAATTTAGCGTCAATGACCAAGTATCACTCTAATAATTGAAATTTCTTTCCGTTTCACTGTATTTTTCATTACAGTCGCTGAAGTGAGTCGTTCGAAGTCGTGCAGCCTCGGAAATACAGATTTTTTTGAAAAGAATTCTGGACTAGAAATCAATTGTCGTTTACCGACGAATCTTCCAAAAGTATTTCAGCGACGGCAAATGGTTCCGCAACGCGTGTTGAACTGACTCGTTCAAGGCGCTGCGAGTGTTTCTATCGTCTATCAAAAGTTACTGAGAGAACTATCGCGATTTTGCAAAGTCCGAGTCGCGAGGAGTGATCGCGGCTCTCAAAACGAAAAGCGTCGACGGTAGGCTTATCGCGAATCTTGGCAAGTGTCTCGAGGGTTATCGCGATCCCACGACGCAGCTTATCACCGGTGATCTTCGATAACTCTCTCTCGATCGCCACCTTTCTCGAAGCACCTCTCTCGAACGCCTCTTTGCCTCCTCTGGCCTTGTTAACGTATCGAGAACCGCTACTCTAAGTCGATTCTCACGTTCCACGTTGTGTATAAACGACTTTTATAAATCCTCGACGATGGGGGGGAGGCATAAATCGAACGAATCAGGGAGCTTTGAATTAAATATTAACTCACGAGCTTCCAACTTTCGTTTGCAGTTCAGTGACTCTTCGTTTTTTCAGTAGAAAGTTCATTGACAATGATAGAAAGTCGTAAGTATAATTCTTTTACTTTTAACTCCAAGTAAGCAATTTTCAAACGTTTTGGCAATTTTTCAAGCACGCCAAATTTTTCTGTGGAAAAGTGTATGTTGGCGTGATTTAAATACATTAAACCTGTCACTTGATGTCAAGTATCAGACAAAATATAATAGGAAATGTTCTACTCTTGATCGTTTAATCAAAGCGCGTAGAAAGAAAAAAAAATAAAAGAGACTGGTTTGACGTTAAGTGATTTGACCGAGAAATAAGAAATTGGACAGTTTGATTAATGTCCGATGCTCGTGTCTGATAATGATTTTTAATCTCAAGTTGAAACTTAGTTCCTTCCCTTCTGACCGATCTTGATGCATATTGAGTAATTTGACCGTCGCTGTAATTTATTAGCGAATTTGTAAAAACTGACTTCGGTGATAAATGAACGTGATAGATTTATCACGCTGGCGCTACTTGCGAAAACCGGTATTCGTACCTTTGGCTCGATACTGATTGAATAATACTTCCTGCGAATATTATTCCACGTGCAATTTTTAAACAACACACGGTACTTGGAATTCTCAGCATGTGCACGAAATATTTTAATTGAAGGTTGCTTCAAAACTCCCTCGTTTCTTCATAATTAACAAGATAGAACCAATAACTACCAATAATGTCAAGCTTCCATCCAAATATTTAATAAAAGGTTATTCAAATTTCTAAAAATGCTACTAAACATCTATAAAAAAAAAATTACGAATTGGTTTCAATGTTCAGAATTAAAAAAAAAAATACATTTTTGTCTTTTCTACATTTTGTAATGCAAAATGAAACAGCTAGAAAAACGTTTCGTTTCCAAGAGAAAAAGATACTTAAAAGCAGATACATAAAATTCATCGATTCATTTCCCGAAACGACAGGGAGATTCGCCGTTCGCTCGTGACCTGAGAAAATTCAGAATCGCGTTAATCCCCCTATTATCGTTGGGAAACGCGGCTGAAAAGTCCTCCCGGATTATTACATCGTACCGGAGACTGCCGGGTCGAACAGGTGGAACGACAGTCGCGGTTTGAAACAAGGGGTTGCTCGATTCTCTGGCACCCCCGTCCCGTAAGACGTCACGCTATCGCGCCTCCGTCGTGTACACACAGGGTCTCTCCGTCTGCGTCGGATATCAACGTATTTACGCGCGTATACACGTATACTTTCGCTTCAAGTGTATCTCGCGGTCGCAATGACGTCTAATTTGCACGCGAAACTTGCCTTTTCAGCTAAAATTATACCCCCGTTTCTGATAACCGTCTATAACGAACGGAGCGTCTCTCCCCCCGCGCTCCACCGGAAGTAACCACGTCGTCTCTCGTCGTCGCCGGCAGTGACATTAAAATGACACTGAACTTTGCTACTTTCACTTTGGCGGGAAATAGCGGAAAATTCGCCTCGTCCCCATTTTCGTCCATTCATCGAGTTGGATTACGAAAATCTATCGCCACCAAAATATCAGTGAAAAATCGCAGAATTGAGTAACTCTTACACCTAGTGACAAAAATTAGCATTGTTGAAAGTTCTTCGACAATCAGTTTACTCTGATCGGTCAGAATTACTCGATCCCTACACCGAATGGGGAAAGAAAATTTTACGAAAGGCGATCAGAAAATATAATTGATCCAATGAAAATTAAGATCGTAAAACACGCGGTAAAAGAAGAAAGATTTTCTTCTACGATCTGAAGATAACGTGACAATTTTTGTAAAAAGCTCACGAACGAGCAACGAACGTACGCTAGCTGTTGTATCGACAAAGGGATCGGCAAGATAACGTTTGAAAGATTATACGAAATAATTAATTATCCGCGGATTATAATATCATCATCCGTGTGCATAAAATTCCAGTTTCGCTTAATTACCTCGTATCGTCGTATTTACGTTTTTACATTGAAATTTTCCTCCGTGTAATTAAACAAGCGAACCTGTCCGTGTTTCGCGGATTAATAACGATGTTTGAATTCGACCGATTCCGACGAATTTCGTTAATCTTTTACCCGGAAGCCCGTGGAAGGAGTTTCACTCTCGCGTGCCAGTCTCCCAGCCCGCGTAGAATCTTTCGGTAAGTTAATGCAGAAGTTGAATTCAGTTCGTTAAAAGTATAACGACCCTTGGCTTCCAACTTAACTCGAGCTCATTCAGCCCGCGCTAAGTTATTCTTTTGTACAGCGAACGCCAGAAAATGATCCGCCGTTTGCACCAAACTATCGGAGCAAGATGTTTTTCTTTAAAAGAGGAATCTTAAGGTCCGTTGCTTCGCCCCCTCCCCTCCCCCCGTGTCCAGCCCGATGCTATCCAGTCAAAGAAAGAGCTTCTTTTCCTCGGTTGTTTCCATTGAGGAGACACAAGCTGATTCGCGAGAATCGATACTGCCGCGGATACAAAAACTGTCCACACTATCCTTCAAAGTATGCATTTGTAAATGAAGAGAAGTTTGTCGTAAAGTTCAGTCTATTATCCGTATTGTAATTATTCCAATTTGCCCACATCACGGAATGTTGCAGTGTTTTACAATATCAATCTTCCTCGACGATTGTATAAATTTCCTGCTGAATTTTCCTTGCACGCATCCCCTTTATTCGACACCCTGGTATCGACAGGCAGATACGCGTGCGGAAAAACAAAACAAAATTCACGAAACGAGGAACGAAAAATCCCTGGTTACAGTGCAACTCTCGCGATAAACTACCATCTGATGCTGCTGCTGCTGCTGCTGCTGCTCCAACCGCCCAAATCCAAACCCTCCCCCTCCTCCTCCTCCTCACAAAGAGTTCTAATTAACTATTCAAATCACGTGTCCCACTAAATCACATATTCCACCAAACTTCCGCGAAACATACGGTATCAAGCCGGTGCCACGTATCAACTGCAACGGGAGGGGGAGGAAAACTCACAATAAACAACCACCCTTATCCACCCCACTCCCCCTCCGGCGGCATGCATGATTGAAAAGCAGCGCGGATTCGGCATGCGGACGCGTGCCACCGCAACAACGATTCATTCGCAACAACGTCTAATTTAGTCGGTGGGGGCCCGCGGTATTTTCCGCTCTATATAAGGATTCCGAGCGACGCCTGCAACGGCAGCGTCGCGCCGGATTATTGTGCGGACGAAACGAGTATTGCGCTGCAAATGACAATTTGTTAGAGTTCTCTGCGGGCTCCCCGTGCCCCTCAGCCGCCCCCTCGCCATCCGTGCACCCTGCCTGCTACTTTCGCCACGCTTCGCGCAACCATCCCCATCCCCTCTCTCTCTCTCTCTCTCTCTTTCCGTTTTCAACCCCCGAACCACGCAGTTTCGCCATCCTGGCGGTGGTAGGAGAGGACTCGCGTTCACCGAGCACCGCCCCCTCGTCCTGGAAATATTTCAGAAACAGTTCCCGGTTCTTGGCATCGTACGTTTCGCCAAACAGCCGGTAGAAGCTAGAAAGAGAGAGAGAGAGAGAGAGAGAGAGAGAGAGAGAGTACGGACAAGCTGCGACTACCGAGAGATGGGATCGAGTATCCCGCAAGTTGAACGACTCGAAATCTTTACAAGTATTGCCATGTCCGAGTATATCCGAGAATTCTACACAGCTTTGTACTAGTGTAAATGGATAATAATTAATAGTAATTAATTATTTTGACAATTAACAATATGATCTTCCAGTTCAGGGATTTTTAGTGTCTAGCTTGACATGCTGCTCTTTTCAAATCTTGCAATTTAACTGAATACGTTGAAAAAGTAAGCATAACGAATGAATCCTCCTGAGTTCGAAACTAACTTCTATAAAACGAATACGTGAGACCTCTAGGCACGTTTTAGAATTCGATTGAACATGCTATCAAGCTTTTCTCTCTCTCTCTCTCGTAGTCCTTGATTAGGCTTTTCATTCATGAGTACCCTCTCTTCTCTATAAACTCTCAAACTTCCATCCATCTCTCAAGAAATGAACGTTTCTTTCTCAATTTTCTTCGATTAGCTGAACAATCAAACGACTCAAATTAATCAAAACTCTATAACGTTGCCTTTATCTTAGTGCTTTCCTCTTTCTAGAGTTTTCCGCCATTGCCAATATTATTTTCGCGTATCACGGAAATTGGGAAATCTGACCGACGTCTATGAATGAAAGTACTGCGTTTAACGTCGCAGTTAACGAACACAGAAACACGGAAACGAACGTGACGAACGCAAGTTGGAACATAAGGACGAGAGGGTTGTGAACGACGACGAGGATAGGCCGGAGGAGGAGACGGCAGGCCAATATGATAAGGACGTATTTTAAGGTTCGGCGAGCATCGGTTTTCCTCGTCGAGCTTGTACAACCGATATACCGCGTTCCTTCGTCGGTACCTCTCAATATCGGCGAGTTCAATTGATCGTAACCCATTTTATATATTGCGGCGGTAAAAATGTCGCGTTTTCCTTTTTTGCCCGATTTCTCCGGCTTCCTCTCCTCCGCCGCCGCCATCCCTCTTCGAATCTCTGTCTCCCTCGAGTTCCCCCTCGTATTTCTCCCCCTCCTTCTCCTCCTCCACCTCCTTCGATTCTACCACCGCCCCTCGTCCCGAGATCGTTCTTTTTAACTCCAAGTCGATTCTTTTGTCGTTTCTTTTCTTCTTCCTCCACCCACCCCACCCCACCCCTCTATACTCGCCGATCGTATTCTCCTCGTATTTCGACCACTCGTTCCGTAGCTCGGATTCTTTCTTTCCGGTCGGTGGCGAGGGCCGAGTGCCTCGAAATCTTCCACCCCCAACCCCCCTCCCCCCTTCCGCGCGGACGTAAACGATTGCACCCCGAAGGAATCCAATAAACGCACTCCGTTTGCGACTGGCAGACTGGCGACTAATTGCGACAAAGAGCGAATTCCAGCTGCGGGTAGACCGGTAGAGGGATATCTTTGAGGTAAGACATCATGTTTGAAGCCGGCGCGACGCGGACCCGTCCGACCGCAGATCCTCCCTCACTTTTGCCGACGATTCGTTTGACGCCGCCGCGCCCGAGTAATCTCTCCCCCTTCCGGTCCGTTTCCAGCGTCTGTCGCTCGAGAGGAACGCTCGTTCGGCGAAAAGGGGGGGGGGAGGCGATAAGACAAGAAATAATTGTACGTTACTAGCTCGTTTTTTTCCGCCGATCTTTTTTACAGGATCTTTTATTCGTTAATTGTTGTTTTTCCTCTTCCTCTGTCAATCACAATCTTACGACGATGCTTCTTACGTTGAAATTTAGTCGACGAATCTTCCTTCGTTGATCGATCGATCGATTTTTATTGATTTTTTATTGATCAATGGGATACTTTTCTATCTAGCATCTGCGAGACTAACAGCGACGTTGAAAATTTGTTTAATTCTCCGTGTCGTTGATACATCTTTTGTGTCGTTAATTTTTTTTCTTTTTAGACGAATTTGATTTCCAATCGTTGAAATTTCAGTTTCAGTTTCGTCGCACGTATCAATTTCGGTGTTACGGTGCAATGACGCTACTAAACAAGACAGTTTACCTTAAAGTTGACGTATCAGAAGCGTATCATTCATCCTGAATACGTGCCACGACTCGCCCTGTGAAGCTCAACGTGGAAAAACGTGAATGGAGCAACAAAAGTGAACCACCAAACTAAAGAAGATCCGTCAGTTTTGCAGCAACCGTTCAGCGTTTAATAAATAATAACGCGAACTCGTGAGTCGATCGTCGAAAAGTCTCAAAGAATTGGAGGTCTCTCGTTCCCAATACACGTACACAAAGGCACTTTCCTTCCGCTGTTCCCACCACTCGCTCGACAACACTATTCATCCAAAGGGAAAAGAAAGGAGAAGAAAAGAGAAAAGAAGAAAAGGAAGAAAAAAGAATAGAAGGAGCGAGGGAAAAATGGTGGCATGACAACGCGAAATCGGCGAGATCGGAATCGATGATGCAAAGGATTAAGACGTCCGTCCCGACCCGAGGAGAGAAGGGTCGCCGAAAAAATTTCATTACACACCTCCGCTCTTAGGTGCCCGTGAATTCCTGCCAGCCCCCTTTCACCCATTCATCCACAAAAGAGAGTCTTATCGATAGCGCTATTCGTTCCACGTTCGCCTCCGTATACTCGTTAATGCCTCTTCGTTCTAAGAGGGAGAAAGTGTGTGTGTGTTTCTAGATGGCCTGGATCTCTCTCTTTCTCTTTATACTTTGAATGCGATCCATTAAAACGGAGGCCAATGAAAAATTCACTGGGTAAATAAGAATGAGAAGGAACCGTGGCTAAGAGAGCGGAAGAATGAACATACACGGCGAGCTTTGTTTCGTGAGAGAGACGATTCCGTCCGTGAGACAATTCCGTCTCTTTGTCGAATGTTTGGAAACTCATGGATTTTTTACTAGTGGGATTGGGTGGATCGATATCGGTTTTGAAACGGTTCTATAACGCTTTTGTATCGGTTCCACAACGATCCTGAAACAGTTCTATATCGATTCTGAAATGGTTCTATATTGGTTCTATATCGATTTTAAAATAATTTCGTGTTGGCTCTATATCGATTCTATAACAGTTCTATATTGGGTCTGAAACGGTTTTGAATTAATTCTAAAACAGTTATGTATCGGCGCTCTATCAGTGCTATATCGATACTTTATCTGTGCTATATCAGTTCTGAAACGGTTCTGTATTAATTCTATGTCGGGTCTGAAATAATTTTGTATTGGCTTTATATCGATTCTCTATTGATTCTGAAACAGTTCTATATTGGATCTGAAATAGTTCTATATCAATTCCAAAACAGTTCTATATCGATTTCATATTGGTTCTATATTGATTCTGTAACAGTTCTATATTGAGTCTGAGACGGTTAAAACAATTTTATATCGGTGATCTATCAGTGCTATATCGGTACTCTATCGGCGCTATATCAGTTCTGAAACGGTTCTGTATTAATTCTATGTCGGGTTTGAAATAATTTTGTATTGGCTTTATATCGATTCTCTATTGATTCTGAAACAGTTCTATATTGGATCTGAAATAGTTCTATATCAATTCCAAAACAGTTCTATATCGATTTCATATTGGTTCTGTAACAGTTCTATATTGAGTCTGAGACGGTTAAAACAATTTTATATCGGTGATCTATCAGTGCTATATCGGTACTCTATCGGCGCTATATCAGTTCTGAAACGGTTCTGTATTAGTTCTATGTCGGGTCTGAAATAATTTCGTATCGATTCTGAAACAGTTCTATATTGGATCTGAAACGAATTCTGTATCAACTTCAAAACAGTTCTATATCGATTTCATATCGGTTCTGAAACGGTTGTCTATCAGTTCTACATCAATTTAAATTTCTAATAATGTGGTGCACGCGAACAATATAACGAGATCTAAAGCGAGATCTAAAGCGAGATCTAAAGCCCAAACGTGACAGCAAGCGTCGCAGAGATTCGCAGCGGTAGCAATTTCGTTGCACGATTAGATAGTTTTAAATTTCTAAAGACACAACCCACGTAAGTGAACATATGATTCAGCTATCACACGCTAGATGTTGGAACGTGAAGACGTCAAAGAGATTGAACGGACGATATAACAATAGGATTCGTACAACGATGCAACTTTGTTGGAACGAACGAACGTTACATCACTTGAGAAAGAATGAAATTCAAGTACTTGCTTCATCTTATGAAAGAAGCAAAACATCGACGGAAATTATATTCATATTACTACGTAGTTTTAACAATACGACGACGAATATTTTTCTCGAGATACTGAAACATTGGACAAACCTGAAAAGGCTCTGGACTGTTTTCTTCATTCTTCAGAGAAAACACAAAAATTACCAAATAACTTTTCTTGCATTTTCCTCCATCTCTTTTAAACTCAAATTCATCATTCAAATTATATGATATCGTCGACAAATTACAGATTTTTATGCGTTCACAGGATGCATTTTAAATTACAAAATTGTACAAAATGTATGGAATAAAAAAAAAAAGATACATAAAATGTCGAAATCGTGACACTTTCTATGAAATTTGACGCGAGAAAAGATCCTATTCCTTGAATAATATTAAAAAATATATTTGCATCCTACAGAATATATACTATAAAAAAAAACATATAAATAATTGTAGAATAAAATCGCAAGAAAATCGCGATACTCACTCGCGCTAGAATGACGTGCCACGTCGAGAATGTTTCGTCCCGAAGTTGCAACGTTTCCTCAGTTTTAAATATATTTAAGTAAAACAAATAATAGGCAAACAAATAATAAATGTATTACTTCTCTACAATTTCTATCCAGTGATATCACACCGACGAGTTCAAAAGAAAATGAACGAATCGTTGCAAACGACTCGGTCACTCGTTATGGTCGGCGAACCAGTTGCCAGCGCAAGGGGTTAACACGCGAGAACAAGATTGTCATACAAAAACGGCAGTCTCGCGTTATGTGAAACATCCTCGGGCATGATCGCTGCGTGAGGAACCCGACGAACGCGCTTTGTACCGAGTTGCAACTAATTGCAAGAGAAGAGAGTGTGCACGGGAGAGTGCTGGTCGTGAACGTATCGATCGAATTTCGTAAAACGAAAGTGCAACGATCGATTCGACATAGCCACAGCGAGAAATCACCATCGGATGCATTCTCTGTACATCGAAAATCGGCGGTGCATTCTTTGAATACGTGTACGTGTGCCCCTTTTCCATCGCGATCGTGCGACACGAAGTCTTTTTGTCGAACGCGTTCTTACGTATCGCTAGGTATTTCCACGTTCTCTCGAGTCACGGGATTCTTTTGTGTGTAACTGGCTTTTGTAGTCGGCCAGACGCGAGCAACGTTTAACGATATTTACGTGAAACGCGTGGACGTACGATACTGAGCGGGCTCTCCTCTTGGCAACAGATCACGGTAGCACACCGTGCTTTTTGTGCCCTGGCTTCTATGGGCGCTGGCTGCGATACAGCGAGCTTGTAACATCGGTCGAGAGTCGAAGTAATCGTGTCTTTTTTTTTTTTTTTTTTGTTTTTTTCTGCGCTGCGCCGAAAGAATTACAGGCTAACCCTCGGCCAACATAGTGAGAACATAGTTTCCGGAGCATAAAAATTAATTGTACGTCTCGTGCTCGAGACAGCAATTAAGATATTTCACGACTCTGTGATGTTGTTTGTGTTTGATGTTATTTCTCTGTTCAGATAACTGGAATACTAAATGAATAATGTATGAAGATTCTATTGATCGAGATTAATTTAAACTTTAAGCATTGTTAATTTTACGTAGTGGAGATAAAATTTTCGGGGCATAAAAGTTAACTGAATGTGGGACAGTAATTAAAATATCTGACGATTTTGTGACGTCGTTCGTGTTTGATATTATTCCTCCGTTTAGATAATTGGAAGATTAGTAAATGAATAATGTATGAAGATTCTATTGATCGAGATTAATTCAAACTTTAAATATTGTTAATTTTATGTAGTGGAGATAAAGTTTTCGGGGCATAAAAGTTAACTGAATGTGGGACAGTAATTAAAATATCTGACGTTTTTTTGACGTTATTCGTGTTTGATATTATTCCTCTGTTTAGATAATCGCAAGATTACTAAATAAATAATATATGAAGATTCTATTGATCGAGATCAATTTAAATTTCAAGTAGTGGGGACAAAGTTTTCAGTGCACAAAGATTAATTGAACATCTCGTATTTGAGACGGCACAAGACATTTCGCGATTTCGTTGCGTTGTTCAAATAATTGCGATAGCACGAGTAATATACGAAGATTCAATTGATGCGTTTGATCGAGATCAATTTAAACTTCGAGAGAAGTTGCGCGGAATATGCCACATATTATACCTATTTCAATCTCTGTGTTAACTTCGTTCCAAAAACAAAAGACTACGATACGCCTTTGGTATTCTTTACATTTAACCTTTAAACTAAATATCCTCCAAAAAAAAAAAAAAAAAAATGGTTCGATTTCTCCAGTGCAACAACAACAACGGTTAGAACCTCGTCGTTTAATAATCAAACAGATAATTCACCAAGATAAATCCCAAGAAAAAGCACGGTGTGCCAATATCTCCGAGGCGTCGCTCGACGATTTAATTCACCACCTCGCCACTCCGTCTGGACCCATCTTTACAACCCCTTCGTCCGAGCGGACGAAGAGGATCGCCAGACCGACCCCCGCAGTTTCTAGCGTTCCGCGCTCGAAAACTCGTTCGTATCGTTGTCGTGGGGGGGGGGGGGGGGTCCCAGCGCCGGCCGATCGTATCCGTGGCGAAAGTCGAAGCGCCGAGGAAGCGAGAGAGGCAACGACTCGGGGACTCGCGGCCGATTGAAAAACTTTTCGAACCAGACTTTTAAGTTTAACGGGCCGCGGGAACATATTTTCAGCGGAACGAAGCCGGGTTCGATCGTGCGTCTGTCCTCCCCTTTCGCCCGCGGGTTGCACCTCTGCCCGAGGCGATCGATGCTAGTGAAACAATTTCCAGCAAGATTACTCGGTTAATTCGAGGCTAGAGTCAACGGACAGACAGCGAAGACCACACGACAGGCCGGGGAGAATTGTTTGAAATAGCCGGTGAATTCTCCCTGGCCAGAGACGAGAGAGCTCTCCCTCTCTCTTTCTGTTTTTATTTTTCTCTGACCGAGTGCAAATTCGTTTCTGGCCACCGCTCGTTACTGCCGATTGATGTCGACGTTTAATTACGAAACTACGCGTCCCCTCGCCCCCTATACACGATTGAAACGGCAGCTGATCGACTCGCCCCGTCCACGCATTTATGATCCCCGCGAAACGCGGTTACGCCAGAGGCAGCGTTTCCTAACTTGTCCTCGGTTCTTCGTTATAGGTTTTGTTTATCTGCGTCCTTTGGGAAAGGAGATGTTCGCAGTTGAAAATGTTGTACAATCGTTACAAATTGAAAAAAAAAAAATGACAAGAAAGGGGAAAGTAAGAGGAGAAATATGTGTGCGAGTGAACTGTTGGAACTGCTGGATCGTCGTTTCGATCAGAGGATAATCGTGCATCCCCTCCCCGCCGTTTTTCAGTTTTAGTTTGTTCATCCTCGGAGCGCCGGCTCGATTTCATTTCTTTGTTGCGGATTTCGTTTACTTGCGCCTTGCGGAAAAATAATCTTTGCAGTTTACAATATTAAAACGACACGAATGACGAGATAAGAGAAGAAATATGTGTATGAGCGAATAGAATTGGTAGATCGTTGAGATTTTCGCTTCTAATTTCATCGACATTTGGAGACAATCTTTCATTACTGTGAATACATTCGTGTAAAACAGGTATGGTTTCTCCATACGGCAGCTTTCGCCGCAAATGTGCACTTTCCAATAACTATTAGTAATTATTAGTTACTAATAGTTTTTGTCTAATAAAGTCTACAAATTCTTGTGAAGAAAATAATTCAAAATAATTCGATATATTGGGCAAGAAATTGACTCTTTTGCCCGAGTTTTGAATATACTAAAATTATGATACATTTGTGAATGAAATCGAGAAATATTTCCCAGATTATCTTCTTTGAAATCACCAAAGAGGTTTCCTTCAGATTCTGATGTATGGAGAAATTTATGTTTATTATTGTAAATTAATGATATTCCTCTGATATCGTAGAGTTTTCATTCGTGATGTGAAACCAAGTGCCAAAAACCAAGAAAACAACGAAATGAAAAACTACGTGAAAAATACAAGATTTAATAAAATGTAACCAGAGAAGAACTCTCTGTTCAAAGAGAATCTTTTAAACAAATATCCTTGTAATTTCTGCCACTGTTCTTTATAAAAATGACACAGACTCGTTTGCTACGTGCGTTCGTTGCACGCAACGATATCTCTTTTTTTTCGAATGAAATCAAAATACGATACGAAAGTTTTTACGCGAACGGTACAGAAATATTTCGGGGTGTCCTCCCTCTCTGCACAATGCCAACGAAAACGGAGTACAAAAGTCTGCGTACTTTTCAACGTACGAATAGGGAAACGCGAAATGATACGCGACCGCGGCGAACCGTGAAACGACACCGCGGCGTAACAGCAAATTTCCTCCGGCACTCGGCGAATTTCCCCGATCCTGGACGTTAGCGATTTTTCCTTGCGATTTTATAGCATAATCCCTTGCCGGTTTACGGACGGTTAACTTCATTCGCTGCTTCAACGACGGCGCGTTGCGTTTCGAAACAGAGCGGCGAAAAAACAGAAGGGCGCGCGATATCGGAAAGATATTAAAGTTCTCGATCGATAGTTTTCGACGTTCCAGTACCGGCTTTCGCGTCGCTGACGGTTCGACAGCTTGACGAAACTAAGTTTGAGGGAAAATTATTCCGACAGTGTGTTTCGAACGAATATAATAGATTCGCACGCGAAAATGGCATCCGAACGTTAGGCGGAGCGCTCGAACGTTCATTCAGTTTGAAGATTTCGATCGCGTGGAATTACAAATTTGTTAAGAAGAATTATTCCTTGCCTTTCATTACGTTTAATTTCGATCGAAACAAATATAACGTCTTTTTCTGAACATACTTGAAATCTTCTTTCCGTAACTGTATCAAGATTTGGAGATTCAAGTCTCCTCTTTGCAACGACTGCATAGATCTCGCTCTATGATCTCGTTTTCGCCATTTTACTTCAATATTTGAAATGAGAAAACTATTCGAGAAATCCTTTCCAGATATTTCGTCTAACCCTAATGCTCCAAATTTAATAAAATCGGGAAAAATACCCTAGAGCTCGTTGCAGTGGAAGGACTTCGATCTTCGAAATCTTTGAGATAGATCAGGTAAAAGTTTGAATTTCTGAGAATGAAATCTCGCTTTGGAATAGGATTACAAAGTAAAATAGAATTAAAATAGATAGACAATTTAGAATAATTAGAATGATAATAATAATCAGAATTAAAATAACGAAACAATTATGAGACTTTCGAACACCGACAATTCTTCACTCTGTAAGAAGGACATGTGATATTAGCGTGCCACGCACGTCGAGAATCTTTTTGTCCCAAGACTGCGATATTCTCTCAGTTTTAATTATATTTAAGTAAAACAAAAAATAAATTTATGACTTGTCTATAATTTCTGTCCAGTGATATCGTACCGACGAGATCGATAAGGAAGCGACGAATTATTGGTCACTCGTTATGGTCCGCGATCAGTGAAATATACCCTTCGCATCTATTTCGCCGTGTTTCGGGTGTTCAGATTCAAAGTTACGATCTCTAACATCCATCCTGCGACGTACCGTCGAATCACAATGGCGACGAGAGCACGCGAATATTCGTTTTCATCTGGCCGCCGATAATTGTAATTAAACACGTGCTACATTTTACATTTTGTAGCGCGCGATCAACGGCTACCGAATGAAATCGTTCGCCAAATGAATCATTCACCGGATTGCTAAATTACTCCGTCGCAATTAAATTAGACTCGTTTATCGGACGCGCGTGCGTTATTCAATTTCGTTCGCTCCAAGCCCCGCGCGCGGTTTCGCTCGAATTTTTCCGCGAGATTGCGCCCGCCGCCTACGCTCGAATCGCTACGTAGAATCGAGAGATTTCGAGAACGCGAGTTTCGCGCCAAGTGTGTCGTTTGCGTCATACAAATCGAGTATTTTTGCAGTTGTAATTTTCATAGGAAACTCGTGTATCGCAAACTTGTTACACATCGTGCCAGAATCAAGTGCGTTTCCGACTAAATACGGATTCTGAGGAAATATTACACGCAAGAATAACTTCTCGTACGAAAGAATAAATTCTCGCCTCGACGTTTCAATCGTAAGAAAACAGAAATCTCGAATACAAACTTCATTAAACGATTCATACGCGCATGCCAGAGCGTACGGTACATTTTCTCAAACGCGTATCATTATCTGTATTAAAGTTCATGGATCAAAATGATGGGATTCTCTTCGCGCGTGCGAAATTAATTACGTTTTCGTAGAATTTTCATTCAACGGGTAATTACTGGTATAACTTTGAGAGTACATCGTTCGATGTAGAGACAAACGAAATAATCACACGATCAACGTCAACCCTCGTCAACCGTACGCCTAGCTAATTTTACGAACATGTACAAAGTGTCCTGTGTGAAGCTAACCACGTAATTTTCTCTTAAACTATTTGCAGAGAAAAATAGAAAAAAAAAGAAACAAATCTGAACAAGATCTGCAGCCACCATAAAACAACGTAAGTTTCATTTGAAATTTATTTCAAACTATTCTTCTCTATAATAGTTTAAGAGAAAATTGCGCGGTTAGCTTCACACGAAACACCCTGTCAATAATTAATATAATAATTAATATAATTTCGTCGCATCTCGATCGTTGCACGAACTTCGTTCATTACGATTTCGATTGGTCTTCGATTAATTTGAAACAGGATGAAACGCTTTGTAAGTTCAAACACGTCAATCCGGCCGAAGAACGCCTCATCGTCGAACGCTTCGATCTTCAATGCACGCGTTCGCGGAAGCTTCCCCCGTAGATAGATCTCGGCCCGTTCTCTATTTACCGTGCGGAACCGCGCTCAAATTACCAACGATACCATAATCCGGCCACCGGGAGCTTGACCAACCAATCAACCCGACGATTCCCATGTCCCATCTTCCGACGACCCCGAGAGCACGCTATACAACCCGCAGAGGTTGCATATCCGGCCGTGCGTCACTTCGATTCCTCGTTGCGAAGGGGGTTGTGCTCTCGCCTGGCTCGCGAAATCGCCGTCCAGCTGGGAACAACTTGCCTCGTAAAGTTCATCCCTGTCGCGACGAGACGAAATTTTTATCGGCGGGAAATTTTATCGAGCCAATCCGTTGGCGATGAAATTTTTATCGAATATCCCGGGGGGGTGGGGGGGGGGTGGGGGAGAAAGAGGTGGAAGTGAAAGAGCAAAGACGAGATGTAACGTAAATTATTCCATTCGGAGAGCATTGAAGTTCGAAGGAAAAAAGGGCAGCGTCAATTTGACATCTGTCTGTTTAGTGGCCACGTTGCATTGCGAATTGAGAAAATTAATTTTTAATTTATTTAAAAATAAGTTAAATATATATATAATTTAATTTATTTCCCGACTTTAAGAAAATACGAAGTTGCACGAAGCTAATCGGCAGACTGCATTATATTTATGGAAAATCTGAATGCGTACATTTCGTCCTTGAATATCTCCATAACCATTAGATTTTTAACCACCAATGTGGTTTCGTACTTGCAATTTAATATTCTTTCGATTTATGAAAAAAATATATGGTCCAATTAAAA
This sequence comes from Tetragonisca angustula, assembly GCA_036937485.2. Classification (NCBI taxonomy): domain Eukaryota; kingdom Metazoa; phylum Arthropoda; class Insecta; order Hymenoptera; family Apidae; genus Tetragonisca; species Tetragonisca angustula. The sequence continues at coordinate 274,956 of JAWNGG020000223.1, forward strand.
GAAATAAAGATGACGTTGAAAATTTCAATACTCCTCTACACGTACGAAAAATACGCTATACTTTGCCTCCCTTGAAACCATACGACGTTTGTACTATTCATCTAACAATTTTTCATTAGACGCATAATTTAAGTTATTTCAGGTGTCCAAATTACGTGAACCACCCTGTGTAAGTAGCTTTTCTTCAATTATGCACGAATGTCATAATCAGTGTGACGCGACTTTCCTTGTCAAAATTTTCCAATCGACGCAAGTCTGGTTACAACGTTAACGCGGTAACGACCAAAGTAAGAGAAACAATTTGCTAAAAGCAAATCGTATAGGACCAAGGGATTAATAATAAGTGAGATTTCACGCGCGGCAATATTAATGGACGATTGAACACGCGGCAGCAGAAACGTTTCTACGCTGCTATAAAATGTAACTCGCGAGACCAGTTACCACCCCCCTATTCCGGCACAGTTATCCAACTCGAATACCAATTCCATATCGTAAAATTTTTCAGCCGAGTGAAATCACCCCAGACCGTCTCCCACACGGTCTTCCAACGTTTGACCACAATCGGATCCAGCCGGACGCATAAGTCATTGCCGGCCGACTAGAGTTACCACAGACGAGGCTGCGGAAGCTCGACCAAGGAAAGTCGTGCTTGAAAGCACGGTTCGTTGATTCGAGCCTCTCGACGATGGCGAGCAGTCGCGACGAAAGCGTAGTTGGAGTCCTTGTAGAGAGAGAGAGAGAGAGAGAGGGATGAAGGAAACAAAATTTTTAAGGTTGAAGAGGTGTCGAGTGCGAATCGATGATTGTCGTAATTGTTGTTGCTGTTTCTATTGAAGAATTTTGAAAAATTCTAAAAACGAGGGATTTGTGAAATTTTGATAAAACGAGTTTCAAGGAATTTTTATTGAGAAAAACAATTCTCGAAGACAATGAGTAGTCGCGACGAAAGTGTAATCGAAGTTTTCGTAGTAAGAAAGGGGTGAAGGAAACAAAATTTTTAAAGTTGAAGGGTGTAGAGTCGTAATTGTTGTTGTTGTTTCTACTGAAGAATTTTGAAAAATTGTAAAAACGAGAGATTTGGGAAATTTTAATAAAACAAGTTTCAAGGAAATTTTATTAATCTTTATGGAGAAAGAGAATGGAAGAAAAATTCTCGACGACAGTGAGTTCTGTTGCAGGAAACGAAGAACTATATTTTTAGAAGCGTTGGCGTGGTTATGATAGTTGGAGCATTTCCACCAGGAAATTTCCCTCGATTAAAAATTTCATGTACCTGAGGAAATGCAATAATGGTTTCGCGATTCATACGGCAGTTTCAGTGCTTTCACTGGAAATTCGAAGAAATTTTCAGTTGAAAACGCCTGCTTGATAAAATACAATTTAATAGGAAGAGAAATTGTTGTAACCGTTGGTTACAGAGGGTTTGGAAGAATCTGTTGCGAGATTCTGAGAAAATTCCATTGAAGAATTTGGAAAAATTTTTATTTCCCGAGAAAGTATTTCGTTTATACAAAACATGTTCTGCGCGAAATGCGTGAAGCGAAATGAGATGCGAATTGTTGGATGGTATAATTGTTGTACTTGAATGAGAAATCGTTAGGAATTTTTCCGGGGAATTTTATAAAATTTCTACCGGAACATTTTCAGCAATTTTGTAGAATTTCCGTCAGAAAATTTTCTGGAATTTCTCTTGGGAAACATTAGGTTACACGTTGTGTAATATTCTCAGACGAACGATCGTATAATTTCTCTCTCATTGTCAGTCATTGTGTCTGGTGGAATTAAAATAAAAAAGTTCTGCGTAAAACCGACTGTCTCGTTCCATAAAATCATATAATTTTACAATTTCAACGGTATTTTCTTTCGCAAAGTAACATTTTGAAACGAAGTTTAGCTGTGGAACCCTAATTTGAACAAACATTATCGTATTCCACATTTCTTAAATAACATTTTAACGCTAGAGTTCGTGGTAAAAAGAATAAAATTTGTAAACAGTATATAAAGTGTGTAATGCAATAAAGAAAAAAATCACGAGTGTTTATCTATTTATTTTACAAAAAAATCATTCAGACGTTTGCAAATTCGCCGTTTCAAATCCATAGAATTTCCACAGAAAAGTCGCGAATAAACTTGCGAACTATAAACAAAAAAATAATACAATCAGAAACTTGGACCATTCTGGTGTTTCTGCTGTTAAACGTAGCAGCGTTAAACTGCTACATAATGGAAACAAAGGCAGAGAAAACTACCTCAAGGTAGTTTCGCGTAATTTCCAACGGCGCTAAAACCTTCTGACAAATGAAGCAACGATGAAACGAACAACGCCGTTCCACTGTCGAATAAATCAACCCCGAAGAGTCATCGACCAAGAGCCTCGGGCACAGCTTTTCACACCTTATTCGAAACAAGTCAAACCAGGCGCCCTTAGCGAACGAAAATTCCACCGAGTTACACGCGCCGCGATTAGTCACCAGAAAATAAACTGACTTACGCCGAGACACTAAAGCGCCGGTTTATTTATTGCAACGACGGGTCTTTTTTTTCTTTTTTTTTTTTGTCTAGACGAGTAACTCACGCGCAAGTCGAACAAATTGTTTCGTACAAGTCGAACGCGACGTACAGACTAGACACAAGAGAACTCATTCCACTTTGTATAACCAAACTTGTAAGAGGAAAAAATATTGTTATTTAATTGGAGATTAACGCATTTGTTGACTGCCTTAATTCCTCGAGGTTACATTTAGTAATGTACCATGGAGCTTTCTCGAAAGATAGTCCTTCGCACGAGTCTACAAATATTTGCGTAGTAATGAAATAAAAAAGAGTCTTGAGCGTTTCTTTAGTCCTTTAATTACTATCAAATTACGGATTTTCATGAATTAATAAGAAATTTTAAAGTGCAGAATTACGCTCCTTTTTTTCCGTATTTAGCCTAATTATTGCAAACAAATCATTTGACATTTCCGGAAAATGAAAAAAAATTTCTCAAAATTTTAATATACGGATAACAATAATTTAACATACGTGACATTCAAGTTAGAGAGGGTTAAATAACGAGCTTCTTCTCGTCTGCTCGAATGGTTGAGGTCCGCGAAAGGACGAATTAACTGCGTTAGCTTCGCGTGCAACTTTTCCCTCGATCGTCCCTATTTTAGATAATAGACGACGATAGCGACACGGTCTTCATGACACGGTCATAGCTTCCGTCGAAAAACGAAGAAACGAAAAACGAAGGACAGAGGTAAGAAGGAAACATAAAACTCTGTGTCTTTCCAAGAGGAGCTTCAGACTGTTTCCACCGTGGGTGGATTAAAGTTCCGCTTCCTTTCTTGCTGCTCACTTTCTTCGACCATTTCTGCCAGACCTTTTTCTTTCTCTTGACGTAATTAAAAGATTACGATCAAAAAGCTCTCGACTCCTGCTCGACGCGGCTCCGGTTCAAGTAATTTGCAAGTTAGCCCGCGATCACGCCGCGGACGCGTCTAACGAGGAAAAACTTGGCTGAAATACGAACGGGAGTCCCGTCACTTACGGTGGCCCGAGAAATCTCGAAATCGATGAAGGGATTTTTTATCTGCGAGAAGGAGCTACCGTTTCAAATACATCTCTCGAATTCCGTCGGAGAAACGGAGAAATTGTTTTCAATTGGGAAAATGCTTCGTTGAAAAGAGAGAATTGAAAATACTTCATTGCAACAGAATTGCAAATTAACCGACGAAGAAATTTTTGTATGCGAGAACCAACTACTGTTTCAAACATGTATATTCTTTTTCTATTTTTGTCAGAGAAGCGGAGAAAAAGAGAAACTTTTTTTCCAACAGGAAAATGCTTCATTTAACGGAACTGCAATATAACAAATATTGTAGAGCACGAACAATTTCCGCTATTAATTTCAATGCAATTGTTCATTGTTGTTTGTTGTAGTTTCATTGTTCGTTATTCGCTCGTTATTCGTTAATGTGACGCGTTATTTATTATGGCTTCTGAAAGTGACATCTGTACACTGTTTTAAAATTGCATTAAATATTTCTCGAAGCAAATGGAAATTTTAAAATTTACAGTATACTCTGGGATGTGGGTTACTTATAATTATTGTTCGTCATTTTTGTCAATTACCGTCACTTTAAAAAGTGTTTTCTTTTCTGAATTGTACGATCAACGTGTGATATCGATACATATTATAACCCGCGGGGTATGTTAATAACTAATATATGTAGATTAATTAAACAGGTTGATCGATGGACGATAATGAAATATATATATATCGACTCTGTTACATGTATCCAATATATGTTTTTTTCATGTCGAAAATTTAAAAATAAAAAACAAAGGCTTCAGAAAAAGCTACGGAAAAGCAACGAGATGTTATTCCTCGTCAAGTTTGACAGAATATACATTAAAGATAATTACCGTTCTAAATTTTCTCGTTTTAAATTTCTCATTATCTCGTTTCACTGCCAAAGGGCCAATTTTGTTCACAAAGGTATGAATTGGTGCCAGTATGAAAGCCAGTGCATAGTACAAAAATTCATCTAGCATCGTTCGACTCGATTTCCAATTACCTCGCAGATGTGACAAGCCACATAGAATTGATACTAACCCATTGCGCTGGCAACTGGTTCGCGGGCCATAACGAGTGACCGAAACGTATACAATAATTCGTCGTTTTCTTTCTCTTTCGAACTCGATCGGTACGATATCACTGGATAGAAATTACCGAGAAGTAATAAATCTATCATTCGTTCAGCCTGCGTTATATTTCAACATACTTGAAATTAATATATTGAAATTATTTTCTCAGTATTGGGAATATATTTTGCCTTAATGCGAATAGTAATATCTAGAAACGTTCAAAATCACGAACAGAATCTCTTTTCCCTGAAAATCACATTTTTCAACACGGTTCTATTAAACGCCTCAACCGCTTGCGCTGACAACTGGTTCGCGAACCATAACGAGTGACCGAACCGTATACAATAGTTCGTCGCTTCCCTTCTCTTTTGAACTCGATCGGTACGACGTTCACTGGACAGAAATTATCAAGAGATAATAAACTTATCGTTTGTTTTGCCTGGGTTACACTCAGACATATTTAAAACTGAGAAAACGGTGCAACTTGGGACAAAAATCAGAGGTCAAACTTCAGTCTCAATTCACGGTAGCTAAAAGTCGAACGCAAACGTTCGTCAGGCGGCGACGATTCAACCCTCTCAAGTTGGCAGGCCCTGGCCAAAAGCGTGAAACGTCAAAGAGAGTTGACAATAGGCGCGAGCAACGACGCCCTGGTGAAACACGCGCGCGCGACGAAATTGTTCGGAGCCACCGAAAGCCACTTTCACCCCTTCTTCTTTCACAACCAGCGCCTCGTCTAAAGTCTACACCCCGCGGCCATTATGCCGACGGTTCTTTGAACGCGCGTCGAGACTGTTACTCTTTTTCCCTTTTTCTTCCCCCCCCCCTGACGAGCAGCCACTCACTTAGAAAACTGGCGCGATAACTACCGTTCGAGTCACGAAAACCTTCGCCTGTTCCCGAACACTGGACACCGCCAATTAGCTTTATTTTATTAAGGGGGCCACAAAAGTCTCGCGAAAAGGGCGGTGAGAGTGGAGGTCGATGACACGATAATTCGTCGTTCAACCATTCTCTGGACGTAGGCGGTGATTTCGAATGCGCAAAAATGTATAGTGCGGACGATCAAGCGGCGCACTATACGCCGTGTTTTATTTAACGTCGAAACGGAAGTAATTACGCTCGAAGCTGTAGACCTGAAGAGGAAGGTCCTGACGGAAGAAGGGCGGAGGTTGCTGCGGTTGCAACCACCAGGCCGAGAAACCAACGGAATCCAAGAGTATACAAGGAGAAAGGAACGCACAGAGAGAGAGAGAGAGAGAGAGGGAGAGAGAGAGGGGAAGTTGGTACTTGATCGAGCAGGTGGTTAGACAACTTGACCGCGTCAACGTAAACCGAAAGCATTTCATTAATTAACAGTGCCGATTAAAATCGTAGTCAACGTTGAATATCGTGTTAACGTTAATTAACAAGCACACCGATGGCGCCTGGCTACATGCACGGTGAAATGTCGATCGGCTTGATAGGTTTTATATCGAGATTAATGCAGTGTCGGGATGATGGTTCAATCGACTCGTGACACGCGAGTACACGCGGCGATGTTGTCTTTTTTGATGGATTCGACGAGGAGAAAGATCTACGCGAGGGTTAACCGTTAACTGACGTTTACGAGGAAATTGCTCGATCCTTTTCAAAGCGAGACGCTTCGTTTTTTTTCAAACGTTTAAAAATTAAAATTACCTTGACAATTTTAATTACGAAGGCTCGCTTTGAATTTTCAGCAACGGCAAATATTTAAACGCGAATTTCACAAAAATAAAAGTCTCCGCGTGTCGATATCAGTTTTCGAGTTTCAAACAGTAGGTTATTTCAGAGAACGAAAGACAGTGAGGGCAAGTATCGAACATTACATTGGCGACTAGATCAGAGAGAATTAATTAATCCATTGATCGTGCACGTCACGAAAATCCGCGGAATATTAATGTTGATACAACGTCTGAATGAAACATTCGCGCAATAACGCACGAACAGCGCCGTGTGCGAGTGTATTTTTCATAAAATTATACGTTAAGCTGAACGTTTCGTTGAGCAAATAATTACAATTCGCGGAGATTCCTCATTACGAACTTGATAATTCGCATCGAACAATTTTACTTCTCTCTAATGTGTTTCACTACAAATTTTGATCCTGATCGCGTAGACAGCCCAGTATCGAAAAATTCGATAAAAATATAGCACTCTCGTGTATTCCCATCTCGTAAACAATCTGCCATACGCTACCTCAAAAATTTACGACAGAATACGCTCTCGTAAAATTCCAAAAAAAATATAACAAGGAAAAGCACAGCATTGAATTGCTTTTTGCGCGCACTTTAGGGACATAAAGGAAACACACGTCGGGTACTTAGAAACGAAAAATAAAAGCCCCAACTTCAATTTTTTATACGAGAAAAGAGAGAGAGAGAGAAAAGACACTTCAAAGCATTTTTCACTTCGCCGACAACTTTTCATTCGAACGGACCAACAGAATCAGCTAAAGTACACAATACAGCTAAACCGTTGATTCTTGCACGCTCAAAAGTTGAATTCAATTAATTCGAAGGGCAGAGGATAGAAAATAGTTTCACCTGACGAAATTTGAAAAAAAAAAAAAGAAACAAAGGCGTAAAGGTTTGAGAACCCTTTGATATTAACATATTTACAAACGTGAAAATTGTAAATTTAAAAGAGAGAGAGATAAAAAGAGCAAGGAATAATTCCGCGAGAGAAAAAGAGAGAGAGAGAGAGAGTAGAGCAGGGAAAAGGGAGAAACGGGGGAGGGGGTGACAAACGGAAACAGCGAAACAGCTAAACCGAGCGTCCCTCATCCCAATGCGTTGGCAACCCCTCTCTCTGAAGACGGCGCGCGTTACGCGCGGCCGTGGCGCTTTCATTTCTTTTCGTTCCGCTTTATTTATACGGAACGGTGGCATTGTACGCCGGTGGCGGCTAATGCACAAATTGAATCGTCTAGCGGCAAAAGCCGCAGAGTACACCAGCCGCGTAATTTCGTTGCTCGCGAGTGAAAATGAGGGGGAGTGGAAACCGGGAGGGTTTTTAACTCGTTTACCAATTGCGGTTCTAACGAGACCTCTCTCTCTCTCTCTCTCTCTCTCTCTCTCGTCGTGGTTCGTCGCGCGCTGCTCGCTCCGCTCCGCTCGCGCATTCTCGCGGCCTCTCGCGCGCAAACGGATCCGCGCGACACCGATTGTTTGGCAAATGACGTTATAGCCGCGAATCGAGTCCTCCCTCGAGGCACGCCGAAACCGCCTTTGATCCTGCGAATTTCACTCTGGCCGCAAACGCGGCCGCGCGCACCACCCCCGCGTCGATCCCATTCGATTCGCTTTGTAGCCTCCGAGCGGCGCGATACTCGCTGATACACCCGATCAGATTTGTCGTGTCGCGTTGCGTGTGTGCCTTCGTTTCGACGAACTCCTGCCCGCTGTTGACGCGACTGCGCGTGCACGCGCGACTCGTACGTCTCTCCGTCAATGTACATAAATCTCGATCTTTGGAGAGAACTGGATTTGATGGATTTGCTTCAAAACTGGATGGGGGTGGTGGGGGGAAGGAGGGAGTTAACGCTATCGAGGTAATGGTGATCGAACTTGCAGAGAACGTCGAACGTCAAACACTTCAGAACGAAAATCTCAGATTGCTTATTGTCAGGCAATATTGTAATTGTTTTTGATCATTTGGTACGAACGATGAGTGAGTGAGAGCCAGGAACGGTGTAATCAGTTGGGCAGCTGTGGGGAAAAATGAGAGTGAGAGGGAGTTACAAATGTAGAAAAGTAAAAAGTAAAACCAAATCGAAGGCAATTCAAAAATTATCTTGTGTTATCTACAGCACAACATAAATTGTTTTTTTCTTCAACGTTATGTTGATGTTCCAATTAAAAGCATATTACAAACTTTTCATTGAGTGAACAATCATTCTCCAACACGTGCAAACACAAACCCCCAACAACAATATTGGACAAATTCGTATTGCAGAAACAAAGTAGAAGTCCGAAAGATTTTTGAGCGTTTTCGTCGAAAACACTCTGGGGAAAATTTTTAAAATCGAACCTGACAAATACCGCCCAATTATATTTACATGAGAAATTCGCAAGCTCTCAATATCTTGTGCATCATGTGCGTTTCACGAGTTTTTCAAACATTGAAACAGAAATTTCCTATTGGCTAATGGATTTACGTAAACTTATCCCGCGCGGAGTAATTAAATATAAATTCGAATTTGCTTTCAATCCGGCGAAACTGAATTTAAATAATCCCTACAGGGGAGAGAACGTATTTTCTCGTTGCCGATATCCGCGAACGTACTGGAAACTGTTAAAAATCCCGTTGCCGTGTAACACGCGCGCACGAACGAAAACGGTGCAGCAATATTTTTGCAAACTGATCCTCTCCCCCTCCCCTTCTCTTTTATTATTCAAATTCGTACAAACGCGTTTTAGAGAATTAGCGTTTAATCGATACTATCGTGTTTCGACAAAGTTGCGCGTCAACAACTCTTTCACGAGCCACCACGACGATAAAAAAAAAATTGAATCGCCGAACGGACCAGCTCCTCAATTTCCGTGGAATGGAACAAACCAGTAGAAACGATTGCAACATTTACAATTCGAAATTAAACAAAACAACCGCGCCGCGGAAAAAAAAAATTCGAAACATCTGAATCGCAATAACATTTCCGTAACATTTTATATTTCGATTATCCCTCTACAGTCATTTCCACGTTGAAAATTAAATAACCGAACGAATGATCGCTCAACATCTGCGAGTCGGAAAAATCCTGGGGAGGGGAAGGAGGGGAGAGACCAGTTGCAATTTGTAATTCACCAGAGAACGCGGAACGAACTGGAAATTCGCGAATGGATGTACGCGAGTCGATTTAAATCGCTTTCCGTAATGATCGATAAATCTACAAGGAATGAAAAGTACGAACAGAAGGAAGAAAAGGAAGAATGAAACAAGACGAGGGGGGAGGGGGGGAAGAAATTCGAACGAACGCAGTGACGATCATTTTCGCGTTGATAATTAATCCTTTGGGCCGAGCAACAAGAGGAAAGTTGGAATTTTATACCCCTGCACACACACACACACACACACACACACACACACACACACACACACACACACACACGTACGTACGTACAGTTCCAATTGGCATAATTACACACATTGTACGCGGGAGAAACAGCCGGAAGCAGAGAACTCGCATCGCGCGGTAATTAATTAGGTCTCGGGCAATGATCAAACTTGGTTTTTCGATTAATTATTTAGCCGAGAACCCGACGAGCAGCGAGGAACGACGCGAGGCGAGCCACAGGTTGCCGTGGCTCGCAATTTCTCCCGCTGATTTTTACCCCTGGACAAACGAATTCTTCGAAACTAATGACGCGAAACGAACGAACGAACAGTGCCAGAGGAGGAAGCACACGGGTTCCCGTGGAACAATTGTCGGAATGCGAGCGCACGTTTTAAACTTTAAGTCAAATGAACAAGAGAGCTGAATCGTACGGTGGATCGTACCATTTTATAGGAATCGAGTTTACGGTAACTTTGACAAGTTGTGTAATATTTCTTTTCTAAGAACGACGACGTTGTTTGCTGCTCTGTTACACGTACCTAATCCAAATGGGAATTATCACTCACTCGTGAGATATATTCTTCTTTGTTACGACTGTCCGTTTAATTGATGCTACATCTATCCGAGATTCTTTTAATTTTCAAACGCCCGAGAGTTCACCACTAAGCGAGTTATCTCCAAATGATGAGAAAGAATGTAACGATGCATGGTACTTGATCTGAAATCAATTTTCCACGTTGCTTTTTCCCATTTTTTTCAAATTTAATTTTAATGAAAATCGTTTAAAGATGACCTTGGACGGTTCAATGCTACGAGAGAGGGAGAGGATAGAGAGAAGAAGTTGCAAACTTCAATTGTCTTCTGTAAATAAATTACCTCGTAATGGCGATATCTTGATGGCGATTTGTTTGGAGAACTTCTGGCTCTCTCTCGCGGCCTTGAACAGCAAGTTGAGATGGTCACCGACCGAGAGTTTGCCAAGTTTAATAATAATTCATATTTTGCAACGCGAATTTCTAACTGCCGCGTAAAAGGCGGGCAGCTAGAAACTCGCCTCTGACGTGCACATGTCCCGAATTAAATACATTCGCGAGTTATCTTAATTCACCTGTAAATATTACATTTCCCTGACGCGATTAAGGATGTCCCGTCAAACCGAAACGTGGTTCGTTCAGAGCGAGAAGTATAAAAGCGTGCGTCACAGCGTTTTTAATTAGAAGCATCCTGTGTAAACAGGATATCAGGAATGTGCGCCGTGCACGAAAACCGGGCTTCAAGCGTACCTCGCGACGCGACGATAATCCAATAACAACGCGCCCTTAATTTCCCCGAATCGCGATCGTTCTCCAACGTCCTCTCGTCAAAACACGGAAACGCAATTTCGCGAGGGAGTGTAAAACAGTTTCTTCGTAAATATAGTGATGATACGTCGTTCAAAAAAAAGAAAGAAAGATCAGAGAACTATGAGAACCTCCCCTACCCCCGAAAAATACTCGCGCGAAACCGGCGCAAGTTCGGGACGAGGGTAGAAGTAAGAAGCAAGTAAAGCTGGAGATATTTGTCCACTCACCTATCTCCTGATTCGTGATCCTGCCGCGGCACAGCGTGCAAGCACCGAGCACGAGAAGAAGTGACAGCAACGTGTGAACGGAGGCGGCCATCTCATCCAGGAGCATCTCGACGCCTCGATGTCACGTCACGTCACGTCACTCGTAGTCACGTCAACGACACACCGCTCCTCCCCCACCTCTTCACTCCCCGCCACACTCACTCTCTCGCTCTCTCTCCCTGTTTCTTCAACGAAGCACACGGAAGTTGTCCTTACTATCCTTCTCTACTCCAACACGTCGGTCTCTCCGTTCGCGCGCGAGGAGATCTACGGGCCACCTTCCTTCCTCTTCTTTTCCTCTTTATTTCTTTTTTTTTTTCTTCTTTTTCCCCAAGCGAGGCTCCCTCTTCTAGTTGGCTCCGTGCTTTCGACGCTCCTCCACCACCCTTCCTCGAGTCGAGCTAACTCGCGCCAGCCTCCACTCGAAACCACTCTCTGCGACTCAAACTCTCATCTGTCGATTGCCGTCACCCCCTTCGTCTTCTCTCCTCCTCGCTTCGTTCACCGTCCACGCGTACCACCGCTGGCACTCTTCGTTTCTCGTGTATTCTCCAGCGAGTTCGCTCGGCGACTCTTCTTCTCCCCCTGTTACGCGAGTTTCAGCGTCGCTCGCTCGAGGTCGTCCTCCACCTTTGAACAGAGAAAATCGCGCGGCTTAGACGACGGCGTGTAGAAAGACGGGACGAGCGAAGAACTGCTTTAGCCGGCGAACGCAACTGGCTTTTATGGAATTCAATTGACGCGGCCCACGTGACGAGTATCTCGTCAACCACGCCGGATCAGCGCGCCGTACGATTAAATGGTTAACGCTTCGCCGTTCGGATCGAGATGAGGACGTTCCAGTTGCGTTCCAATGTAACTCGCGTTGCAACCCGCGACGCAGAAATTGTTCGAATGACGATTATTCTGTCGGACTTTCGAGTGAAATGAAACAATACGTTGTTGCTTTAAGCAACATTGATGACTTGAAAACTTGCTTGGGAAATGTTGACGATTTGAAACATTCATTGCTAAAGCTGTATTAATGATTCGAAAGAAAGTTTGGACTTCGTCTGTGGATGTTTGAATAAAGTGAATCAAGGAAATTCGTAATTTCAAGATTCGAGTGAAATGGATGGCTAAAGCTATATTATTGCTTTAAGCTACATTAACGCCGAAGCTATGTCAATGATTTGAAATATTATGCTTACCAAGGAAATATTAATAATCTAGCATGTCGCTAAAGCTGTGTTAATGATTCGAAAGAAAACTAGAATCTCGTTAGATGTTTGAATAGAAATTAAATAAAAGTCAATTAACTTCGAAGATTTCGAAATTTCGAATTCTGTTGGACGTTGAAATAAAATAAATTAGACGGTTGAAAGATTTGGAGATTTCTAAGTGCATCAAACGCTATAAATAACTGCTTTCGAAAATAACTTCATGTGACGTTGCAGTGACGTCACACGACAGTCATTAACTTTAATTCTTCAATCTCGAAGCAAAGTCGACAATGGAAATATTAATTTCCTATGACGTTTCTTAATTCTTCCAATTCTGAATACGAGTTGGAGGATTAAATTTTCGAGTAATTAAGCCGGAAATATAATAACGCTGAATATCAAATTCAGCGCGTAGAAAATACGCGCAGAAGATCGTTAATGTGAAACGAATTAGAATTCGATTTAACTCGATTAAAGTTCAATTCGGCACCGTTCGATTCGTCGTATTGTTCTTGACGTTTCGTCGAACATTAAATAATACAATGTTCTGCCAAGCCGAAATTTGAACGAGTTGAACGAGTGTTCAGCTGTCGAAAAAATTCACAGAAACAGTAAAAGTGGAGGAGACACTGATACTTGTTGACCAACGTCGTCGTAACGCCATTGGGAATTCATTCTCGCTTGATACGACAAAACACAATTACCCCAACAATGTTCGATTTTTTCCCCACCTCTTTGTCTAATTAATCAACTTTACCAATTTAACATCTGGCGAAAGAAACAACTGGCTCTTTGACACGCGTTTGCAGTTAACGTCGTTTATTCAGCGTATCGGCGAGTGGGCAACGGCGAACTAATTAATTAGCCTTCTGTAATCTTTCTCGCGCGAACAGGATTTCATTGTGCGAAGGGAAGGAGAAAAACGATGCCTTTCAACCAGGAAATAGAGACCAATACATCGTGGCGTTTGCTCGACTGAATATTAAAAAGAACCGCGTTGAAACTACATCCTCCTTGGAAGAATGGAATAAACGCCATTCTCCCGCGAAAAATTTCGCGATCCCTCGGACAATGGTGGAAGGCAGCGAGCATTCTCGTAAATTGAAAACGATCAATGCAAGATCGGGCGGGCTTTGTGCGTTAACGACTCGTAACGCGCTTACACGCGAGGTGGATTCGTAAAATGAAAGAGCCGAAAAATGGAATGGCATCGGCCGAAAATGCGCACGAAGCGCTTTCTGATTAGTTATACAAATGAAAGAGAAACGAAAGAAATGAAACGTCGTCGAGGTGGTGACGAAATTCAACGCGGACCTTCGATCTGTTTTTAAACGAGTCACCTAGACGGAAATTAAACGATCCTCTCGGCCGTTGAAAACTGGCTTTCCTTACGTCGACGCGACAAAGGAGTAAGATTGAATCGACGAATACTTTTGTCACGAGCGAGTGAGAAATATTTATAACGTTACAACGTTACAAACGTTACGCTGTTTAACATCTCCACTTCTCCGAGTGTGTTTTGAACAATAAATTTCCATTGAATACAAAACCTAAACGTTCGAATACCATCTGTATTTTAATGATGTAACGTTCATCCTGGATCATGTAGAAAATTATATTAATTACGTTAAATGTAAATCAAATTACATCGAACGTCAAGAACGTACGTCGCGTTATTACATTGCAAACGAATCACATCAAACTGCGTTACTCGTTTCGTCGTATACATGTCTGATCGTTATCCATCATTTTATTCAAACCTCTGTAATTTCTTCCTTCCAAGTGTTCCACCTTTTCCCTCTTTCCCTCGTAATCAAAAATTTCCATGAACATGCTCCCTTCCTCTGTTACTCTGGTACAACAGCACGCGTGTATTTCGAGGAAAAATCCCCATTGTCCTCCGTTCTTTTACATCATCAGCCACCGGTCGAACAAACTCGGCTGCCTCTTAACCAACAGCTCGATTCTCGATTCGAGACGCGGACAACTCGGCCAGGAGAAATAAAAATAAAGAACTAAGTTGAAAACTCGTTAACGCCGGGACTCGCGAGAGCTTCGCGACGTACCGAATCCACCCCCCTCCCATTGAAACGCGTATCATCGCGCGTTGATATCAGCCGCGTTGCAAACGTTAACACGTGAAATTTCACTTCGATCGCGCCACCATTCACGTTCACCCCCTGTGTTTCGCGCCATCTTTCGCCTTTTCACGCGTTCCAAAACCATCCGCAACACCTCTCTCTCTTTCTCTCTCTCTTTTCTCTTTCTTTCTATCAGTGTCTCGCCCGCACGCATACACGCGCGAATCCCATTCTGCTGATTTTCCTTTCTCGCGCGTGCAAAGGCTCGGTATTCAGTTCCAACAACGATTGCACACCCATTGCAGTCTGCTAGCTGCTGCTGCGAGACGATGTCTCTCTGTCTCTTTCTCTCTCCAGTTTTATTCTTCCTCTTTCCTTTTTTTTCTTTTTTTTTTTTTTTTTTTTTTTTTTTGATTCCCCTACGTGTCGCTTGCTGACGTTATGCATTCGTTGTAATCGCGTCCTGGTTTTTCGCCAGGCCGTTTTTCGAAAACGGTCGTTCGCTGTCCTTTTCTTTCTTTCTGTCGCGAGATCCTTTGGGGGGTGGAGAGGGTTTGTCGCTCTGTACGAGGTTTTCCAGGGAAATTCGGCTTAGCCGAGGGGTTTTACGGGACAATCCCAACGATACTTCGCCGCGGAACAATGTCGACGGTTGCTCTTCTTTCCATTACTTCGAGATACTGGAATCTAACATAAACGCCACGTCTAGTGAGAGTGTGACTTTTCCCGCTTCCTTGCCCTTCCCTTTGGCAATTCATTCGTACGTATAAACTAATTTACACGTACATGGAACTCAAGTTCACCGATTCCTTCCTTTATTTGGGATTTGTATACAGTTGCTGGCGAAAGTATTCGAATAACGTTTCGTTATGATTGTATTGATCGAGTACGAAACAGATCTAAATATATATATATGAAAATTATAATACGTTACAAGTGATAAAAATATTATATTATATATAAACAGCTACGATCAGGGGTCATCTTTGATAATTATAATACGCTTGAGATTATTCTAATTTTTTTTTAATTGCTTGTATATTTACACAAAATATCTTGAAATTTATATATATATACATATAAGTTAGTTTCAAAATTTACGATTACTAAATTCTAAAATTTCGAATACATTCGCCAGCCGCTGTAATTAAACCTGACGTTCGAGTAAGTAGATTCAGCCGACAGAAATGACTCTCGTCGTTACCAAAGATCTCGCTCGCATAAACGGAGCAACGACGAATTACAGCACTCAACGTAATTAAGAATCGCAGTCGCAGTGATCGGACATCATGCCAGTTATTTACTCTTTCCTCCGTCTTCTCTTTTCAACTACCAGGCAACGCGTCCAATTCAAAGACTAAGATACAATTAAATCAAGATAGAAATAAAAGAAGAGAAACTCTGAGAGATCTCCTCTTATCAACCATTGCAGCAACGCGCGCACGCGCGTCCAATTCGAAGAATTAGAAACAATTAAAGTAAGATGAAAATGAAAAGAGAGAAAAAGGGGGAATTCAGGGGAATCTTCTCTTTTCAATCATCGAGCAACGCACGCGCGCCTGTCCAATCCGACGAATCAGAAACGATTCAAAGTGAAATCAAAGGAAGAAGAGGAAAGGACAAAATGGTGAAAGGTCAAAATTCTCACGATAATTCTCGCAACTGATCCGGGGACAACGACGATGCCCGGACGAAAGAGAGGCAGATATCTCGCGAGATACCCCGGCAAGCTCCTCCGGATCGCCGGGGGGGAAACAGAGAGCAGTGCATAAGATTCCTTGGATTCTTAAGAGAGGTCAGGACGAACGACGAAACGTCATAATGCGCGGAATGTAATCGACCGGAGAGGAGCCAGCCCCGCTTCGAGATTTCCATGTAAATGCGAGGACGCGCGTGCAGCTATTCGGCGGTCAGCTCGAGGGGTTCGCAGATTGAACCCCTAACGATCCTCTCTTCAGCCGATCTCTCTCTCTCTCTCTCTCTCTCTCTCCGTGTCCGTCGTATGAACGCTGCCGACGTGGGGGAGGTTCGACAATAGGCGAATCCGACGGCGACGGCCACGGGAATTCGATTGCGCCAGATATGCACTCGGCCAAATGCAACGTCAGTCTTTCAGCCAGCAGGAAAAGCCCGGGGAGCTTGGTTTCCGTCTTTTGTGCGGCCGCGCTCGCGCCGTGAGTCCGCGCGCTTTATGAATATTCTTGGAATTTTAATGCGCTTTCCGACGACGATCCTCATTCACGAATTCGGGCCAGCAGCAGCCGTCGTCGTCGTACCGAGCAGCCACCGACTGAGATTTCCGCGTGAACCTTGGCACGCAAACAGCACACGCGGAACGTGCCTCAAATTCGACGAATACAGACGCGTCCGTCGAGCATTAAAAGAAATATAAACGAATGGGGCGGAATCTGTCGCATCCAGATCTTCCATCGACTCGCTGATGAGATTTGTCTGTTCGCGACTATTAGAATTAGAGTTGGTGCTTTTACTCGCGTGCCTGGACATTTACGAGATACAGCAAAATTATCGCAGGTATCTCGTGAAATTGTCGGTAAATTGTCTCGTACCAAATTTTTCGTCATTCGTATCGACTATAAAAATTTAAGGAAAAACAAAAGACAGGGCACTTTCATTCGAACATAAAGGTAACATGTGCAAAACCTTTAGAGTCATTATAAATAATATATAATAAAATGTATAATAAATAATAATAATATATTAATAAATAAATATTACAACGTAATTAGTATTTCAAGAGTTTCACACTGAAACTCAACGATACGCCGAACCATCTTTCTCGCGAAACAGTGACCAATCGATTACCCAATAATTGTAAAAGCAAAAAGAAAAAAGAGCGAAACCACAGTATCCCTAAATCACAAGAACCGTAATGAATACACGCGAGAAAACATGAGAGAAGGGTCTCCCGATCTGACACGGACGAACCGGCGAAAATCACGGGGTTCCCAGCAGGTAGAATCGCACCGACAAACGACTGTGTCCTCCGGAATGGACCGGCTCCTTCTTATTTGCGGCCCGGTCAAATTGTTTTCTCGATGGCGGGCCACTTTTTGAGAAAATTGCCGGCCAACGAGTGACAAGTGTCTAATCCTTCCGCAAGTTCGATTCCCTTCGTATCTCTCACGATACTCGTGTCGTTACAACGTATTATGAAAGAAAGAAAGAAAGAAAGAAAGAGGGAAAGAAAGAGGAAAAATCGTTGAACAGGCAAAGCGTTCCTCGCGAAAATACCCGGAGAGGAGCAACATAATTTTGAGAGAATCATTCGAACCGGATCTGTGTTCTCCTTTGGTCGGATTCGCACCGACGAAACAACGTTGCTACTTGTTTTATTAACTGCCAAGCGTCGGTAATCGGCAACGGCGATGTCCGTTTATTAATCGAAGCCTCTGTATTTAAAAGCGTTCGTAATTATCGGGCCGTGGAGTTTCGCCGGGGCAGGTAAATATCGAAACAGCAACGATTCCAACGCGGCGGCGGTGTTATCGAACGCGGCGGCGCAAAGCTGATTATTTATCTGCCGGCATCTCGAATTAGGCGGGATATTAATTAATTGAAACGTTCGTTTCGGCGAATATTGTTTTTCTTTTTCGGTCGATCGTGGTTTGACAATGTTTCTTCGAAAGGAAAGAAAAGGATTCAAGCTTCTTTTCTCTGTTTGGAAAATTGTTAAGCGTGTGATATCTCGAGAGAAGATTAATTTTGCGATTCTCGATGCAATTTTTTTGGCTATAAAATGGAACGAGGCGAAGATACGAGTCTTTCGGTTGACAAAGTTTTTTCGACAATTGAATATTTTAACATTTTTGATATTTTAATATTTGGATAAACGACGTTTCTACGATTGACAAGGTGTACTGAATTTTAAAACTCTGCAAGCTGTTTTATAAAAAAAGAAATAAATAAATTAATAAAAATCGTAATCCATTCGTGGTTCCTCCACGATCTTCAATTTATCTGAACGCGTTTTCGCACAGCTTAACGAAATAATGTCCAATCCGCTGTCTGGATCGTTATTCTGCGTTCAGAGACATATTTCTCGCGCAAACTCGAGGAAAATTCGTTCGCAAACGAATTCTACGCGCTATTTCCCCCATTACGCCGCGAAGAATGAATCTCCTCAAATTAACCGCAACAAGGGTCAAAGGACAATACGATCCTTGAGGATCTTGTACGAGGACCAGAAACCAGAGACGGTTCTCCATTTTCTAAGGTTTCAACCGTAATTACTCTCTAAATACCGTGCCATCGAAATCCAAGCTCAGAGACACCGAGATCTACGTGCACAGGTGTATATATGTATATATCATTAAATCCACTTCTCGAACCCGACCGACCGATATCTGTGCGTACAACGTATCGCGACTAAAAATTTTCAACGTATCGAAGCATCGACACGTGAAACGCGAAGAGCACCAAAAAGAGAAAAAAAAAAAGAGGCGAAAGACTTGCGCGAACGTGGAACAGGCAACTGTGCAACAACGACGAGAAAAAAAAATAGAATTCCCGCGAATTGGATATGACAAATTTCATTGTCACTTTCGCGAAGATCCGCGTCGTTCTCGAGTGGGAGAGGTATTAAAAAAAGAAATGACAAAAAAGAGAAAAAGAAAGAGAGAGAGAGAGAGAAGAAATGGAAAAAAAATAGCGTTCGAGCAGTAGGATAGTTGGCGTGAACTGAATTCACAAGTGTGCTTCACAACTGAATTCGCGACGAAACGTCGGAGAGGCGGAAGAAGAAGAAGAAGAAGAACGATTAGAATAATAAAAAAAAGAAGAAAAAGAGAGAAAGGAGCGAAGAAGGAAAAAAATTAAAGAAAAGGAAAGAATCAAAACCACGCTAAATCATAATTACGTCGTCCGCACTTTCAAACTGGGTCGTGAGCATCTTTCGCGCCGGTATCGGACGCAACTGCTGTAAAAATGAATAAGCGCGACGGAAAAGCGGAAGCGACGTCAGAAAGACCGACGTGAATTACAGCCATTCTTCCTTATTCAATTCGCTGTCTCCGCCGTCTCCGACTACCAGTCCGACTTCTCTGCGTTTCCTCTCAATGGAACACGCTCTTCACTCTCGCTGTTATTATTCGCGCTGATTGTTTCCGACTGATCGACACCTTATTGTGTAAACGAGCCCAGCAACCCGGATCTCACTCCATTAACGACGCCTACGATCGAGGAAAACCCTCTGTTTCGGCCTCCGTCCCTCGTCAACCCTCTCGAACAATCCCGTAATTAAAAGTTTACCCGCGTCTGCCGCGAAATCTGTCATCCCATCGTTCTACCTCTTTCGTCGCCTTACGATTTCGATCAAATTTTGGAGAGCGTCTTTGTTGCCTCGTGACTGCGAACGTACGTGCAATCTTGCGTCGAGAGCGACAGAGGAATTACAGTTTTGGGCAGAAATCTGATTGGTTTGTACGATGCAACGATAAAAATAGTGCATCTATCGGATGAAAAAGTTGATTCAAATATGCGTTTCTATTTTTTTTTTTTTTTTTTTTTTTTTTTTTGAAACAGAGCTTCTGGTTAAATTTAGGCAAAGTTTAGGGATCTAGGAGGATCAAACAAACTGCACAGTGACGAAAGAAAATTTGAAAGATAAATGATAATCAGAGAATAGAATAATACACACGTCAGACTGGACTGCTGTCGCTAATGTGTCAAAAAAATTTCATATTCAGCGATACTTAAGTACAATTACGATACGTCACCCTCCTTCGTTACTTTTCATTTTTACATAGTCTTTCATCCTACGCATCGTTGCACGCCGAAATTTTCAACAAACGCATAAACATTTCAATCTGCTTCGGATGTTCTTTTAATCCGTTGCCTCTGCCCCCTCTTTACCCCCGAGTGTACACACGGCCTTCGTATTAGCTGACATCGACCACTGTGGTCATTTACCCGGGGATCCGAAGTTTTAAGTGGATTCCGAACCGCGAATGCCAAGAGCACAACGGAGTTCTTAGTGAGCTGGTCTCCGCTAACGAGGGGAACGTCGCGCGCGACGTTCTAGCTAGTAATTTGGCTCGAATTTTGCGCATAGTTAAAGCATACTGTACGTAATAACGCGGCGAACGAGCGGGACCTCCCTTCCCTCCCCCCTCGTTGCTCGAAATTTCGCGGCGATATCGAAGTTGCGCCTCGCGGATTTTAACGTGCAATTGATACTGATGACGATGCGATATCAAAGACTCGAATGCTTAATTTCAGTTATTCGAGCCAGTGATCATCCTGATTGGCAATTATCGACGGGACCGTCATTAGCCGGACTAATCGTCGCTGTATTACGAATAATTAGGTGCCTAATTAGGAGAAAAACGAACGAAATCCTCGTGATATTTTGGATTGCTTCTATTAAAATAATAAATTCACAGAAAGAAAAAAAAAAAGAAGAATTAGTGCGTTCCATGCAGAATTGCATTAAACAGAAACAAAGTTCTTAAGATAATGTTAAAACAACCTACGTTTCAAAGTCGTATAGAATCGTGTTTTTTTTTTTATAAATTACGCACGAAACGATTGTTGTTCCAATAAATATCACATTACAAAGAAAAATAATTGAAATTAAATAATCTGGAGCATTCGATTAATTGAGAGTAACCGGAGACTTTTTAGAATGTATTTGCAACGTGGTGTTTAAAGTTCAAAAAGAGAAATCAATAAAACGTTTCAGCTCGTCTTAAAAAATTGATACGACGAAAGTTTTTGTTTCAATAGAAATGCACGTAAAACGCACGAAAACATTCATGGAGCAAGTCGTTAAGTTTGCAAAAGTTTGTAATTGTTAATTTCTAGCTCTTGGCGATCGCGATGGAAAGTTTTCAGTCGAGAGTCGTCTAGTTGACAATTAAATGAATCGACGAGGAATAAAATGGAATATGTTATGTGTATTTCGTGGAAAATGAAAACCAGTGTGACGTTAATACTTAAATATCGCATCAGCCGAGTGTATACACGTTGGTTAATTAAACGAGTAAATGGTAACCTGCATTTCCTAGTTGTTAAGGTTGCTAATTATTCTTAACATCGTGGCCCAATTATTATTCCACCGGCGAAAGCACGGAGAATCAAGAGATTCTATCCTGAATTCTCTTCGAAATGTCGAATACATTTTAATTATATTCCAAAGAAATGAGAGGAGGGAAATTCTGAAAATATAACGAAGTGAACAGCTATGAACTCTTATAGTTGATGAATACATCCATAGTCTGAATGACTTCGTTGCTATTTCGATTATGTCTGTGCTTGTCAAAGTGAAACAAGATAATTAAAAAAATATATAATAATGAAAAGTATGCAATTTGAAGAAAAAAGAACTGCACTGTAGTTTAAATATTTTTTTGTATTTCTTTACGAACGCATCGAAATTCGCAAATTCAATTACCTCTCTTGAGAATCACTTGAGAAAAGCGAAAAGACTTATGGCGATGCCTTTCGATTATTTCACTAAACGACAGATGGAACACAAATGACGAAGACATCGACGATTTTAACTGTCGTTGAAGCAAGTTTCGTTTCTTTTGCTCCAAAGGGACGCGAATATCCGACGGATCTGGAGAACGTCAACGATGACCACAACCACCCCCTAAACGACCGAATTCGTCGCGCAAAGCAAACCTATCGGCTGCCAGCCAAACAGCGAAATTCCAGTGGAAAGAGTAACAAGAGTCTCTCGTTCCCTGGAGCGTGCCGTTGTATCACGAAATGCACGACACGATCTCACGAGTGAAGTGTTCACACCCACAGTTCTCAGAACTCTCTGGAGGCGCAAACGAGTCGCTTACCTGTTCCTTTTCGAAGTCGATCGCCTCTCTGGGAACTGCGAAACGGTTGTCGGCGCTTGGAAACGATCGTCCAACCGTGTTACACAATTTCCAAACGAAGACGGTCTACCCCAAAGTTTTCAGCCAGTTGCCAAATTGCGTCGATTCGTACGATCGCTTGTACGATCTTCGGTCAATTAGCGTGGCTGGTTCACCCTGCCCCGATAAAAGTCACCGGAGGGAACTTTTTTTCCCTCACTGACAATTCACTGGAGAGCCAGCAGAGAAGTAAACATCGTTCGTACGATCCTTCCGGTCCACGAACGAGGATACTCCACCCCTCCCCGCTTGGCGCTTGCTCGGAGTTACACACACGCACAAATGAAAAAAAAAAAAAAAAAAGAGCACAAAATCCGATCGAAGCGGGAAGGACGATCGTCCAGTGGAAGGGGTCGACTAGTGTAGCTGCGTCGTCGACGCGTTACAACTTGTTGAAAAGTTCGAAAGGTCGATCTCGGGCGACGATCAACGCGTGTACGTGCGGCATAGTAGCGATCCTGGCGATCCGTCGCTCGAGCAGCTTGACGCAGGACCCGTCAAGCCACCGGGCCTGCTATTGTCCATCGTCCATCGCCACGCGACCGATCCATTATCCCGCGAGACAGCTCGATATCAACGTTTTACCACGATCTTTCCGCTCGACTCGACTCAAATCGATCGACGGTTTCTCTTCGGCTACGTCGAAACTCGATCGGTCCTTGGTGTCGCGCGTCGAGCGGAAGTGTCACTTCGATCACTGTGTACACTCCGATTCGACTGGATCGGACGCTCGATTTCTCTCTTTCTCTCTCTCTCTGTTTATATCGCGAAGGACGAACAGCAGCTGCTCGACGGTGGGAAGCGAATTCGCGCGTGCAGATATATACCCGTGTATATATCCGATCGTGTCGCGTCGTGGTGGTTCACGGTGAGTTCGACGTGTTGGTGGGGCGCGCGCGCGACCAACCCCCTGCGGCGAGAACAGCAGCGAGCGGAGAAATGGTGAGAGGTGGTGTCGCAAGGACTGCACGGTAATCACTGAGAGACGCGTTCCGCGAGACACGAGGCGCGCGCCGCCTCCCCGATGGAGCGCGCCCGGAGAACGCCGAGCCGAGCCGAGCGCGTACGACCGCCGAGAGACCGATGGGCCCGTGGCCAGCCCGACCGCCTCCAGCCACGAGATTTCCTTGTCGCGGCTTATGAGGATGCATGTGCTCGTCTCTCCGCTCTCTGCTCCACGCACGACGCCCGCACTGCCCCACGCCGCATGCCGGGGGATGCCACTGCGTCACGCTCGATAGACCACGTTTCGAGATCGATTACCCAGGGATTTTTAAAGGGTGTCGCTTTGGGGATGGTTACGTTTCAGGTGGATAATGACATTTCGATTTTTATCGCGGCAAGTTTCCAGCTATTAGTGTCACATATCCGTCGAGGTAACAAGTGTAGTTTCTAAAGGGGGTTGTTTCGTAGGTAGCTATGCGAGAGTGATTTCTGCTGTTTGCGTTGTTTGTCGATCAACCTATCAAAAGTATTTTTTTAGAAAGTGTGGATTTTTATTTTCGCCCTGACTATTTGCGTTATTTCCAGTCAAAGATATTTTTTAAAATAAAATGTCGTTTTATAAGGAAATTACATTTCGGGTGACTTCCAGCGAATTTGATTTCGATCGTCTTGGCACCTTTGACCATTGGGTATTTGCTATTCGTATTATCTATCTACCAAGGTATCAAAGGTATTTTTTAAAAGGTGTTGTTTTGCAGAGAGTTACATTTGGAATGGTTTCCAGTTGGATTTTTATCGTGGTAACTTTTGAACTGAATTTGTGCTATTCGTGTTATTTATCTATCGATGTATCAAAGATATTTTTTAAAAGGTGTTGCTTTGTAGAGTTATATGTCTGTTTGGAGTGGTCTCCAACGGATTAGATTTTGTTATTGTGGCCTTGACAGTTTCGAAACTGGATTTGTACTATTTTGCGTTATTCATTCATCAAGGTAGGTAGTTTAAATAGTTATTTGTTTATCAGAGGTGTTATTTTATAGAGAGTTGCATTTAGGGTGGTTTCCAGCGGATTAAATTTTTATTGTGGTCTATTTGGTAGCTTTTGAACTGGGTTTGTATTATTTCTATTATTTTTTTATCAAGGTATCAGGGATTTTTTAAAGATATCGCTTTTATGGAAAATTAAATGTAAGAATCGTTTCTCTTAGATGGGATTTTGATAGTGGTCTGATAATTGTGAAGGTGGATCTGTATCGTTTTCAAAAACATGGTTTTCCTAAAGAGTTAGATTTGGAGTGGTTTAATTTTGATGATAGTTTTGAAAGGGAAATTGTACAGAAAGGTACATTTAACGTTACAACAATTTAATGTAGTTATTCTTAACATTACATTTAAAGACAATTCTCGTTCTTGCTCTTTGTAAGTAGAACCGGAAATGAAGATACGCGACAGACAGAAAATATTAAAACACTCATTTATAGTATGAATGTGATTGAAACGGAGATTGGAAAAGTTTCCATAACGAATGAATACATATGTTCCCATAGAATTATCCAGATAATGTATAACGCTACCAAATACCAGAGAGATCACAATTAATTACAAGCCAATCAACAATTTCCGCCAATCGACGATCATTTTCAATAAATCTCGCACAAACAATCAGAATGTCCAGTAATCTATCCAATTAATTACACCTGCTTCTCTTGAGGTATATTCTCATTATTTCATTGAAGAAAATAAATAAATAAATTTCGTCGAATGCACGTAAATTCGTCAAATTCCAACGAGCAAGCGATCCAGTTTAGATAACCAGGAAACGTTTCATCCCCCGATCGACGTTTCGTCAAATAATCCGACGCAGACCCGATGCGGTAATGTATCGAGGTGTTCGAAAATGTAGGTTTTTCGTGAAACCGTATACGCCGAAAATGGCACCGCTAATGCAAAACATGTGTTCAATTTACACCGATGTTCGTTCGCGATGGCGAACACGACGGAAGCGCGCGCTCGTTCGCTCTCGATGCACACCTACACACGCGAACGCACGGTCGCGTAGATATTTTTTCTTTTTTCTTTTTGCAGACGCATCAGTGGCCTCGTTATTTCGCGAAATGTTTTATTTTATCGCGGCAACACCGAAATGCCGCTGGTAATGCGACCAAAAGGGGGGGTTCGCGCGCGGGTCATTGTGTCCTCGTGACAATAAAAGACCCTTCGAAAAATTACACGGTGCTAGAAGGCAACAAATTTTTTATTTTTTTATTTTTTTTTTTTTTGGAATTTATTTATTCCTCGTCGTTTTTTATCGCGCGCGAAAATTCACAGTTCCGTCGCAACTGAGGCGAAAACAGCGTGATACGTGTTTTCGAAAGTATGGATGTAAAATTGAGAAATTCTGTCTTGGGTCATTTATTTTCCAAAAAGTGTTTAAATCAAGAAGTATGGAAAAAGATTGATCAAGATTAACGTTTCTCATTGTTGAACAACATTTAATTTATGATTTTACTCGTTCAAATATTTCTAAAAATGCCATAACCAAACGAAGTAATTACCTAAAAAAGAAAGAAAAAAAAAAAAGATTCGTTATTCTCGAACGATACGATTATTTGCGTGTCGTCGAAACTGCGCAACTGCTGCGCGTAAGATTGGAACGAAAGAGATAAAAGGTGTTATTGAAATACGCAGGAAAGGATAATGGGAGGGAAGAAACGGATTGAATTGATGATTATTTGGGGGCCGTGTATTTTCATTAACCCGTTAGCCAGCGCGTTTTCAACGCTCTCGAGCGTGAAACACGGATCCGTTCCTTCGCGAAGCTTCCCGTGCTGTCCCGCAAAGCCTGTCGTTCGCCTGAAAATTCTTGGCAAGCCGTAGGATTGTGAAATCCACTCTTCCACTCGCGACAACGTTTGTACATGTTTTTTCACGTCGCCTGACGCGCGACTGTGTTAAGTCCAAATGCCACTTGCGTGGCGGCGAAACAGATATTAACGCGATTGCGGTCGCGTAACCGTAAAAACTGACATAATGGCGAAAATCTGACGCTGTGTTCCCCGAGGACAGTAGTAATATATTTATCGTAAATTGCGCAACGTTCTCCTTTATGTTCGATTGATACACTTATAGATGTATAAATGTCTATTGTAAAGCTGTAAAATAAAATAAAAATACACGACGTGGCGAAAATGTAAAAAATTAGTTTACTGAGTCAAATGGAAAAAAAATTCCCAACCGTCTTTCATCATAACAACAGGATAACTTCTAACTGACATTGATGCGCGAGCTTCAAACTATGGATCGCTTGCAATCACCGTACATTTTATACAGTGCCTAGAGGTACATCTATGAAACGGTTATCGCGTTATATGAATGGTTATGCGAGTTATACGAACGCGTTCCATAATTGCTATACGTATGTTATACGTATCCGAGTTAGAACTCTAATTAACGCCAATACCAAACGCAACGCATTAAAAGTAAAACTGGAAATTCGCAGCTTTCTAACAAGCGGACAGAAGCAATCTGTTGAAAAAAAAAGGATAGTTTTTAAAGAGAACGATAACATCCAAGTTGCCGAGATTGAGCACGCACTTTACATAATTTTACTTTGTTATAATTTTTTCAACTATCACCACGGGCAATTGAATTAAATTAAATTAAATTTTCAATTACCACAATGGACGAATTAAAATTCATTTTAGAACTTCTCCCTCAAAGGTTGTTTCTTTGTAACGAATAACTTTTTTCCCTTTCGGACTATATTTGCAACTGAATTCTGCTTTTTACTTGGAAAGTTTCCACCATTTCCGCATCGCTACGCGTGCACGCGTTAATACTGTCTGTGCAAGTAATGTTAAAACTTCCAAACTAACAACCTCGCATCAGGACAAAATGAAATATCAATTATTCAGAAAAACGGGTCCTCGCGTCCATTTTAACACTTCAACCCTCCCCTTAATTAAAACTAACCCACCGCAACATTTCATACCGAGCAATCTCTTCCACATCTCCAATTTCCTCGACCCTTCGGATACGAAATTCGCAAACACTCTCCCGATTTCCCGATCCACGTCCAACTGTCTCGTTTTTATTCATGGACTGACAGATCCGCGAAAGAAACCGAACGACGCATCAGTTGCGAAACACGTATAAATAAATCGTCGTTCAGATTACACGTGTCACGCCGGCGAAATATCACGATCACGAGGGATGCGATCCACTCAGGGGCTGGGGATATCCCAGGCACGTAGCAGCGCCGCGTAGAAGAGCCGCGGTGACTCCAACCCGTCTCCACCAATACACCGAGATTTGCTTGTCGCGGCTTATGAGAATGCATGCACTTCTGTCCGCTGAGTGGATCGAGGAGAGCGAAAATCGCGACATCATCCGGCCTTCTCCCCCGCTGTGCGCACACATCGGTAAATATCGGCAGTGAATAATTTCACCCCGGGCGATCAAACCCTGACAATGTGGTTTGTCACAATTACAACCCTCTGTTGTCTCGACAATTTTCTAACGTTGCAAAAAAAAGAAGCGCTAATTTCGATCGATTTTTGACAAACTGGTTCGTTGTGATTACAACCCTCTGTTTCTAACGCTGCAAAAAGAAAAAGTTTGTTTCTATCAGCTAATTCGATACAGATCAAGGGTTTCTCTTCAGGGTTGATGGTGTGATAAATATAAAAGTGACAGAGTTGATAGATGAATGAATATACATGATGTTTGTATGAAAGGATGAGTGTGGCGAGAGTGTTCATTGTGTTGTGGTGTGATCTGAGTGTTTGATATATTTCATGGCAGAAGAAAGAACGAATGAGAGAGATGTATGCCCAGACGATAGTAGAAGAGACGCGAGGCTTGAGTGAAGCAGAGTATGAGAGACGAGATCGAGAGTGAGAGTTAAACATATTACATATGTATTTCATAATTTGAATATTAAATCTATCTACAACCAGTGTGTTTGTTACTCGATCCACTAACAAAAACATCAGAGCGTTTAATGTGATATAGCGAAATCTGTTTATCTAAAATTGTTTTAAAAAACAAACGTAACATTCGCGAGATCCGAAAATTTTGCATCGCGAAAATTAATTTTTGCCTGTTTAATCTGTCGAGAAGAGTGAAAGCTACGTAGCAAGTAATCAAACCTATCAAATTTGCTTCTTCGTCTCCAAAAAAGGAACTTATACTTGGAAAATTCATTTAACAGAAACTAACTTAATTTTCGTCAAACTCTCCGTGGAAAACGATCAAACACGCACTTATTATTTTATTAGTCTCGGCACCTCATTTTATGTAACATTTTCAACGTGCATCAGTCAGGCGTATGCCGTTTTATTGCATTCTGTCGGATATCTCGAAGGCGGCCATGGAACGTCAATAGTCATGATATCAATATCTCTTCGCGGTGGGTGGTAGGCGCTGGCTACCGACTCATAAGTCCCCGACAAGCAAATCTCGCGAGAGCACCTGCTGGGTTGACACTCTCCAAGCAGAGTGGATACCTCATCTGTCTTTGTTTCTCCCTGTTTCTCCGTCGTGGCCCATCGTCCTGCAGGTTCGATCTCTCCTCTTTATAATCTTCGAAAAATCTCTCGCTCCCGCCAACAAATACGAATTGTGTCCCTGCTTTTGTTGGGAAAAAACACTTGCCGCCATCTGGCCCCCGCCGGTGCCTCTTTCTTGCTCTCTGCGAGGAAGTAAACCGGCTCCGCGAGTTTTAAAGCAACTCTAAATCAATAAACCACGTGGACACGTGGAATCGTAACGTATGTTACACCATTCACCGGCCCATTTTTATTCCCTGCTACCCCGTACACCGACGCCGTATCGAAGGACATCGAATAAAGGAAATCGTAGGAACGATCTTTGCCTCCGATCTTTATTGAATCTCATTCGATTTAAAACGTTCGTTCCGCGCAGCGAGCGCAGTAAGAACGTACACACATCGCGACGATAACGTTTTTCAACGTTACACTTCTTTCTCCCACTTTCGTTTTTTTTTTTTCTCTTTTTTCTTTTTTCTGTTTTACGAACACAACGACGACGACGACGGTGGCGACGGTTTGGTTTCAGCGAAATAGGATGGATGGTTTTACGCTGCGTGGGGGGAGGAGGCTGTCATTTACCTAGAGGAGTAAATAACGCGTGATGTTTGATCGACAAAGCCGGAGTCGGAGTGCTTTTATATTGACTCCGTCGGACACGCGATTGACAGTAGCAGACTCGTCTGAATTATTTCCACCACGTTGTTTCCACTACGTTGTCGAAATTTAGGTTTCTGGATACTGTCAATCCCAAAGACTTCAGACATCGCTGCAGTGTGTCGATGCAACTAATTTCAGTTGTTGGCTATTCGTTTGTGGATGAGAAACTGAGGGGAACGTTGAATCGTGGTAACTCGCTAGTTACAGAAGTTTGGAGAATAAAAAGAAATCATAAACATATAACTATCTTATTTGCACGCGCGGACGTTTAACAAATCTCGACGATAAGGAAATTACCATCAGAATATAAATAAAAGTAATTGGTCATCAGAGACAATGTATCGTACAAATATATTAAAAAAGTGTACGATTAAAGGAATGCATTCTCACACTGCATTTGTCACATTGCCTCCTCGTTTGAATAATTTTAAATTATCGAAACGAGATAATGCCATCGACACAGAATATATTCACGTACAATTAAATGTTAATTATAATACGTTTCTCTGAAACATCTCCGACAACTAACGTCAAACGTGTATCTCGCATCTCGCTACCACGTTTACCAACAACACATGTTTATCTCGGATCAGAAGCTAATTACGTCAAAGCATCCAACCACCCCTTCAGGGATGATGGAATCAAACGTTGATGATTCAGACTTTTTGACAATGTTCGCAGGTTCGAGTTACATTACACGATCACGTTGGTCGAGCAACAATTTTTATAGCGTTGAAACAACGACGCGCGTTGGTCGTTGTTTGTATAATTTCCCTGGTCACGAAATTTAGTATCGTCGAGACAACCTCTGACAGAAGCCGGATGCACGAGTAAATACACACAAACGTGTACAAACGTAATCTCTCTGAAGGGGTGAATCGAATGACGATGAGGAACGCCACTTACCGCGACGTATATCGGGAGATTTTCCAACGTCCTTCAAACAGGTACGTGTACATACGCCTGATGTTTCCTCGAGGCACGAAACACGCATTGAATTTCCTCGTGAAAGGCGAGCACGTCGCCGGCGCGCGGGCGGCGTGCGGCTGATGCGAGCGCATAAAACGTTCGTTTGCTTAATCCGCGACTTGTCGGGTGGCCAATTATTCAAATATAATTGAATACATACATAGAGAATTAAGAGAGGCAGGCACGATGCGAGAGGCTCGCGATGATATATACCCGCGGACGGCCATCGTTACTCGTTTGAGCAACAGCGCCCGACCGCTGTCTCTCTTTTCTTGTCTCCTGACAATGCTGGTTTTGCTCGTTTTTCGTGGAAGCGGCGAGGAGAGCGCGAATCGTCGCAATAAAAGCGAAACGAAACGAGAAAAGTGGACCACCTCACGGGCGCCGTTCTTACGCCACGCGTTTTATGAAGCGATGCGACGCGAGTTTCGTTAAGAGATAAATATACAGTCCGGAGATGTATTCCTAGTGGATGAACGAGTCGAAATTGAAGGTTATCCTCGTCCTCTATGTCCTCGCGTTAGTCGCAACTGGCGATTATCGGAGAAGTACTTTTTAATCGGAGTACGGTCGTGAGAAGTTTTTTGCGAGTATAATTAAGAAGATCTGTTAAAAAAAAGCTGAGTGGTCGAGAGGAGGAGTCTGATCGTACTTCTCGCAGTAACTCGTTGAAGGTTGGCATTGCAATGACACAACAACACGTTTGCTATGTTTTTTCTTTTTTTTTTTTTTTTGTCATTTTAATCAATGCTTTTGATTTGTCGTAAAGTTTTATTTTCCAACAGTGTGGCTATGAAATGGAATTTCAAAGATTTGGACAGTGTTTCTCCTAGATAGAGAGATTCTACAATTTCACGAAATTCTATTATATTTTTAGAATTTGTAACACTCGGGTAAATGATATTCTTCTAAATGCATTCCGTGCAATCTGGTAATAAATTATGTTATACTTTTACATTATAAATTATATATTATCTGCTTTTTCGAGAAGTACAAAAAAAAAAAACACCAAAAATTTGAAAAACAGACACCCGTAAAAATCATTAAAAGATATGTTCTTTCAAAAACAGAAAAGAGAGGGAAAAAAGCGATAAAGTGTTGGAAAAATGTCTTCCTTTCGCGTTCCAAGAATACCATTTCGTAAGTCGGCAAGCGGACTATGATATCCTGCAGTCTCGTCGCCAGAGTTTATGAGAATGCATGTCATTGTCCCCATTGTGCAGCTCATAGACCACAGCAGGAGCGCGAACGACCACGTCCTGCGGAGTGCTCCTAAGAACATCCTCCACGCATGATCTCCCATTGTTGCAAACGCGAGACACCGTACGACACGCTGAGCAACTGTCTCCGTCTGATCACTCGTATTCAAACCGCACGGATGGAAATTCTGTTTCCGTCGCTCAGAACCGTCGATTCCTCAGCCGTCCGTCAAACGTTTATGACACCGTGTTACGATCCGTAAGTTTCGGACAATGAAATCGACGAAACGTTCGAATTGAAACGACCGATGCTCCGAATTGAAAGGGGAAGGACGAGCGATCAATTGGAAATTCAGCTTGTTATTAATAAAAATTGTTTTGCAAATTACTCACTTACTTTCTCAATTTCGCTCCGAGGGAGAAATTAAACTGAAAAATAAGGAAGGATCAAAAAATCGTGAAAACTGTTTTCGTGGAGTCGACATTATGTCAAAAGGAAGACTGAAAGATCGTGAACGACATTTCCGTGAGATCGGAATTAATAGCGCAAGAATGCAAAACGGTTCGTGTAACTTTCTAGTACATACGTGTTCTTAGATTGTACGTTGAAAGGTTTGGTGTAGGTAGTTCTCCTTGATCGATGCCATGAATTAAACAAAAGGCAATCGAGGGGGAGGCAAAGAAAGCTTCCGTAAAGTCGGAACTAATTAAGGGGTAAAAGGATAGTTCGCGTGATTTGTTCGCATCGAACGACTCTTACGTTGTTACGTCGAAAGATTTACCTTACGTATAAATATTTTTTTTTCTTCCTCTTTCTTCAACTCTCCGTACTTTGTACGAGAGTATCAGCAATATTTTATGTTTTATCTCTTCACGAACAAATGTTTGTTTGTTCGCGCTTCATCAAAGAATCTTTACGTTCAAGTTCAGAATTCTCATCATTTGAAGTCTGATAAAATTCTGAAATGTTCATCAACGTTTCCAATATATTATTTCGCCCGGTTCATCGACGGAGAATTAACTTCATCTACGGAGAATTAAAACCACCGTACTTCGTCGACTGTTAGATTTTGTACAATCTTCCGTCGTGTTAATCTAACGATTGAATTACCAACTCGTCGAAAAGTTCGCCCGAATTAAAAATAAAATTCTCCATCAGCGAAACAAAAGTTTCAACTTCTTTCGAAGTCAATTACTCTCCCCCCCCCCCTTTACCCCAATTCCTCGACTCTAAATGAATAAAAGTCCACCGCTAACGATCGCCGTTAATCCTCGAATCTCATAAAAAAATTTCACCGGCAAATGGAACAATTAATTAACCAGCTCACCTATCCAGTTCAATATCTATCTCCGTTCAGAATATTTCATCGAGGGTTTAATAATCCTATCGACGATACGTCTACGTTCTTTTCTCTCCTAGTAAACAACTTTCTCTCTCTCTCTCTCTCTCTCTGTCGTGGTTGATGAAAACCGAACTAATCCGACGATCGGGGGAGAAAATACAACGTTGATCGGTGGTTACCGGTGGATAGAGGCTAGGCCGATCGGTTGATTGCCTCGAATACTCTTATATACGTTTCATGGTACCAGTCTAATGCGCTTAGACTGATCCCGGCTATGTAGACAGAGGTATTATCGCTACGGTGCAACGATCGGTATTCAAGTGACACGCACTAGTTCTCTCCGATTGCCGGCGATTGGAAGATGCCACGCTCTTCGAACCACCATCCCACCATTTACGTTTTCGTGACGCGTTGAAAACGTTCGAGGTTGTTTCACCTTCCGCCAGCGCGGGATTCGACGAAGCTAATCAGCCTCGTTCCGCTTGTTTAACCTGTTAACTGCCTCCGGATTCTTGTAATCGGCTGACTTCTTCGGGCGTTAGGTCAGAAAAATTGATCGACGCGAGATTGGGAATTTCGTTGCAATCAAGACGACTCGCATTCTGGAAAGTAAAATGACAAACGCGACGAAATAGAGTCTCAATAGCTACATTTTAGAGATTCTCTCTTTTGATTAATATTTTTTTGAATCTTTGAATGCTTTCACAATATCTTTTGGTATATTGCAGCCGTGTTAACTTTTCTGGACTTTTTCAACAAATCAATTATTTTACGATTCATCACAAGATTGTCCGTAAACAGTTAAAGATGAGATAGAATGAGATTCGAGCGAAAGTAACGTGGAACTAGAGATAGTACCTAAGAGCACGTGACAGACTAAAATGTTTACCAAATTTCTAAGTAGATTCTACAAGATTTATACTAAACAATAATATTTAGTAAATTTTGAATTTATTCAAGTTCCATTCCTTTAATTGTAAAAATATAGAAATCCATAGAGTTTCATAGTTTAACCAATTAACAACGGGATTTCAAATTTCCTCTGCTGCGAAAGTTACTTGAAAAAGTGTGACTTAATCCTCGTGTCATCGCAAGAAATATCGACCATTAACCCTACTCGTTAACGATCTCCAGACTTTTTATCCTTAGCAAAAAGAATTTAGGATACTTGATACAAAATCGCACGTTAAAAAGATGTATAAATCGATCGAAAATACAAGAAAAAAGAAAAATCGAGTAAAGACAGTAAAATTAATCGCGAATATCGCTGGAAATCAATTTCGTTCGCTGTTTTGTTCTTCGCCCGAAAGTTGCACGATCCATTCATCGAGTAGCGGAGGGGAAGGGTGGGCGGAATGGCTTTCGAAAAAGCGGAACTTTCTCTCGCCTTTGCCGCGGAGGCAATTTTGTTTTCCGTTTGGTTCCGCGTGAGTTTGCGCACATGATTAAAGGATTCGGTTGGTCACGTTGCACGCCGGGAAAAATGGAACGGGGCAAAGATGAATTTTTGACGAGGCGAAAGAACGAGAGAACGTGAAAAAAAAAAACAAAATAGAAGCGAGCGTGCAGGTTTGATGATTCGGAAAGTGACTGAAACGCAGTGCCAGCCCGTTGCGTTCCGTTCGGTCGAGCCGTTTTTCGGTTCTCTTCGCTTCTTTCTTCTTTTTTCTCTTTTTTTTCCTTTTTTGTTGTTGTTGTTGCTGCTGCAGCTGCATGTTACAAGCGACATGATTGAAATTCACAAAAGGAACGTGTCGCTGTGCCGTGTCCCTGTTGATGATTCAAAAGTCAGGCTTTCGCGTTTTATCGCCCGTCAGTTATTGAATAACGCTGGCCGGGCCAATTAACGGTCACACTTGCTCGGGAATGAAGTTTAAGTAGCGCAAGAAAACTGCTCGCAACACGAAACTCATTTTACAAGTAATCTTGACGGAGGGATCTTGGACGCGATACAGGGACTCGGCTATTTTGCATTGTTGTTGCACCGGCAACTTTTGCTGCACCGCAGGTTTTCTATTATTTTAAAAGTTGCGCGGCAGAAACGAGCGCATTGAAGATGTCCAAGTAGTTGGAAGAATTGCCAATTAAAAATTCTTACACGAGTAGCGCTAACGAGAAGAAGGAACTTTTTATTTCCCAAATCCGTACATAGTCACCGGAGAGATAGAATTTTCGTCGAACGAAGAGAAGTGATGGAATTTTTGGTTTTAGTGGAAAAACACGCGTATCCAGTAAACAGTGAGAAAATATATCTTTATCAAGAGACTTTATGTGAAACGTCCTTTACACGTTGCTCGGTCAGAAGAAGGAACGCGAGTGACCACGTGGAGTGGCATAGCAACAGGGAAGACACCCCGATAGTACCGTCAGAACAACAGAAAAAAAATCAGAAACAGTTAAAAATAAATGGCGACATCCCTGAGCTTGTTCCTAAAGGTAAAGCAATCGTTGACCACCAACAGAACGATATTTTTCGATGCTGGGATAAATCTAAGTATAGTAAAACCAGCGTACGTAGCCAACTGATAGAATCGACTTTTAAGCGGCTCCGTTAATAAGTTATTACGTCGGGAAAACTTAAATCCATCTCCCCTGAACAATCCTTCCGATTCTAACAACAAACATCGCGAAACCCCGCGTATTTAACAATAATCTTCCATTCGCTCCAAATGAAGATTCTCTCCAAAACGAAATCTCGCCTCTCGCTGCGAGGTATCCGCGAGATTCCAACACAGAAGAAACTACCTACGCTATCTATCTACCTACTAATCCCAAAGTTTCAGCCGCGGGTCAACACGGCTTTTAATATAACTTCACCGAACGAGCAAACGGAGTTTCTAATCCAAACACTACATCGTTCGACGATTCTACGCCAGGAATGAGAAAAATAGTCAGTCGGTTAAGATCGGCGCGTGTCAGCACGCGAGAGGATTCCGTGGCGTTCCACCGTGGAATGGTGTTGTAGCACACACACGTGCGCGCGCGCGCGCGCGCATACATGCACATACGTAGATATGCACGTGTCAGCTCGCGCGACGCGACGTTTCGAACAAATCCGTTTAAGAAGTTTCGCCCGGGCTTGATTCGGCGGATACGCTAATGCATTTAGCCAGCTGCGTTACCGCGGCCCGTCTTCGTTTATCGTTAAACAATCTTCACGAATATCGTCTCGGTGCAAATATTACCGACCCTCTCTCCCTCTCTCTTTTTCTCTCTGCGTGTGTGTGTGTCTGTCTCTCTCCGTTTTGGGATTGAGATTCCGTTTCAGCGACGTGAGTTTCCTCCGTCTCCGGATAGAAGGAAATACGAAGGCGTCTGTTATTGGAGGATCTTCGTCCCTCTTCTTCGTCCTCAGTCTCCGACCACCCGTTCACCGTGAATCCGTCTTCGTTTCTCTGTCTCCTCTTTCACGCGCCCCATCCATAGGGATGGGATCGAGTATCTCGCAAGCAACGTGTCCATATATCACGAATGAATACGTTATAGCGTTGTATATACAGCGAGTAGGTTGTACGTGTTCATTGGCCACGTGGTCATTCGTGAATACACTGTAAAAATGAGTACATTGTATGTTGCACGTCGTGTATGCAAAATCAATACGTCGCGCGTATTTATTGAATGCGTCGTAATCCGCGAATATATCGTAGATGTGAATACACTTGATACGCTTGAAACGTTCAATAAATATATTCAGCACGTTCAATGAATACGTTCGATATATATACAACGAATACAATGAATGAGTATACACTGTAAATTGTACGTGTTTATTGTAATGCATGAATACATTGTTGGCATTCGTTGCATGCACTGTAACTCATGAATATATCCATTAAATACTTTGCAATTCATGAACACATTATATGTATCCACGTTGAATACGTTGTAATTCATGAATGCATTGTGCAAGTGTTCATTGCGTGCATTGTATCTCATGAATACGCAGTAAAAAAGAATTAAATATTTATTGCATATGAATTAATATTTAACGAATTGTATATAAATATAGTTATACATAATATACATTATATATAAAATATATAAATATAATTATATATAAAATATGTTGTATATAATTATATATATAAACTGATATGTTGCAATTCATGAATGCATTGTGCAAGTGTCCATTGCGTGCATTGTATTTCATGAATACGCAGCACAAATGAATTAAATATTTATTGCATATGAATATAATTGTATAATATATATTTTATATAAAATATTATATAATATAATATATATTTTATATAAAATGTATAAATATAATTATATATAAAATATATTGTATATGTTGCAAGTGCATATGTTGCATGTACAAAACGAATGCAAGTATATACTAAATACATTGTATCTCGTTGTATATATTCATTAGATACATACGTTGTGGTTCACGAATACATTGTATGGACATACATGTGTATTCATTGAATACGTTGTCATTCATGAATATATACATCGTGCGAGTATTCATCTCGCGAATACACAGTAGAAATTGTATACGACGAATTAATACGTCGCACACTGCGTGTAAAATGTACTCGTTGAAACATTTTTACTTTAGAGTGTACAATGTAACGTTCGAAACTCGTTAGATCGGTAAATACATATTGGGCTTGATCCCATCCGTAGCTCTATCCATCCACATTTCTCTCACTTGCACCTCTATCTCCTTTCGCGACGCTATTCCAGTCTACGTCTTTGTTCCACGATCTCGGTTACCGATTTCTCGTGTTCACGTTTCCCTCTGTTTCACTCGTTCCTTCATCCACGGCCCATATTCTACCCGTCCTTGGCGACGTTATCAGTGCCACTGGTCTTTACCTACGTCTACCACCCATCTACCTCTCTCTCTCTCTCTCTCTCTCTCTCTCTCTCTCTCTCTCTCTCTCTCTCTCTCCTTCCCTCACAATTCAAAGGGAAGAATCGGTAGCTCAGTCACTGTTCCACTCTAAAGGCTTAAGTGTATATCAGATGATTCGAGATTCCGTGGAATTGAATGTGCCAATGGCGGTTGACGGATTATCATGGGCGAAATTTTCTTGGGGTGCTTCTGATTAATAGTACCGAGGGTGGTAGTCATTAACCTCTCGCGCTGAAATCATGTGCCACGCGCGCGCCGAGAATTTCTTTTGTGAACATTTTGTCAGTTTTAAGTAAACGCAACCCAGGCGAAACAAATGATAAGTTTATTACTTCTTAACTAAGTACAAAAGAAAAGGAGAGTGACGAATTATTGTATACGGTTTGGTCACTCGTTATGGTCCGCGCAAGGGGTTCAAGATTTGTCGCCACTCTCGAGGAACGATGAAACCGTTCGAAGGACGGTTTAGAACTTTCACCGAGTGTCGCTGTGTTTCAGATGATGTTAATAAGATGAAATAATTATTCGAAAGCCAGGTAATTCTGTACTTAAAGCCGGAATATTTTAGCTACGGTGAACATTACTCCTATCAAAATCTGCCTTGAACGATTTAATCTTCCTTCGTCGTTAATATTATTAACTTTGACGTTGAAGGAAACCTAATTGTTCAACTACCGAATGTCACAGTCTTC
Organism: Tetragonisca angustula; assembly: GCA_036937485.2. Lineage (NCBI taxonomy): Eukaryota > Metazoa > Arthropoda > Insecta > Hymenoptera > Apidae > Tetragonisca > Tetragonisca angustula. Next base: position 313,667 of record JAWNGG020000223.1, read on the forward strand.
TCAGCGACTTGTGCCAGCTGAACAACTCCGGACATGTCTCGCATCTGAAGATCATTGTGCTCCCCCAACGCACAACGTGCGTTATCCAACATTCGTGCGGAGAAACTTTCCAAACTTTAAGAGCTGTAATTAATTTAAATAATTAGTATCGTACTTTCAATGCCTCGCGATGATAGATTACAGAAGCACTTTTGAAACTTTCCATCGCCGTATTTTTACAGCGACGGACATTTTATTCCAATTTTATTAGAATGAAACATTTCATTTCTGATCTCTCCCAACAGCGATGAAGGATATTACATCGGTGATGACGAAACAATGGGCGCCAAAGGTACAATTTTAAATTATCCTTCACGGTGCACGACGCCTGTGTTGAACAAACGATCGCGCGTTTAATCATCGCGCGCGCGCGCACGCGCAAAATTTTCGACTTCGACGGATGATGTGTCGGAACTAAATAAAGTTAAGATATATGCAGCGATGGATTTACGTGGGCGTGGAGGGAGCAGGCGAAGGGCGAAATGTGAAAAGGCCGGTGACACGGCGCTACAATATAATCAAGCGTATATATCTCCCGTCTTCTTTTTTTTCCTTTATTTCCTCCGCCTTTTTACATGTTATTATCCCGAGCATTTTCATGAATATTTTCACAAGAATAAACATTGTTTCAACGCGGGCATATAAACGATCTAGTTCTGCTTTATCAGGCGACGCATGCGTGAACGCGTGACAAAGAGAGATTATTTATGAAATAGTCCTCTCTCTCTCTCTCTCTTTCTCTCTCTCTCTCTCTCTCTCTCTTGTCAGGAGAAAATCTAACCGCGAAGATCCTCTAATTGCGATTGCGCTCGAATCATTGGATTAAATGGAAACGCGTGGAAGATGTTACGAGAGGAAAGACACAAAGTCAAACGGAATTCGATTCGCGTATAAATAATATTAACAATGATTTCATATCAGAGATTTTCCCTGATGAAATTTGAAATTAAATACGGGATATCGATACGCTGATTGTCAATGAATTTATATGAATATCATATGTGACAAGTTTTAATTTTTTAACTATAGGAGTAATATCGTTCGATGCTTTATGATTAATGTTTCTGATAAATTGTTTCAATCGTGTATCAACATTTACACACGAGAAAATTATTAATTGTTATAAATTAAATATACGACTGTAAGTAATTGTAGAATTCATTTGAATTCCTCGAAATATACTTTACTTGCAATTAGAGTTAAAGGAAAAAACATTTTACAAAAATACGCATTTTTCTGTTTTGCATTTTCTCTTCCCAACTCGTGTACTATACAGATATACTATACTAAGTATTTAACTTAATTCCTATTACTATACTAAGTATTTAACGAAGTTGGGAGGACGTTGTCTAGTCTTGCCTGGAGCAAGGTAGTCATTAAGCGATAACACACATTGTCCTCAATCTCTCGCGAGGAACTGAGACTTTGAAAATAATTTATATACAAAGTACAACGTGTAATACGCGGCATAATGTGATCATTCGGTGGAGAATGGTATTAGATCAACGCAGAAATTGTGTTCTGCGGTAAACAGGAAACTGGAATTCCCTCCGCGGAAAACTTTCACGAAGCTCACTCTATCCGCGAATTCCTTACAGTTTGCATACATTTACAAAGATGAATGTTCATCGTCGAAATTACACGCATCTGGCAAACAACGATCGTCGTAATTTTGTGTTTCGTCGTTTCTATTCAGTTACAATTCTTTTCGTCACTCTTTTTGTTAGATTTTACTTAGTAGAGAAGGTACATAAATTATATTATAAAGTTGTGAAACCTACGTCTCAAATACTGTTGCAATTGAGCAAGTTTAGTCTGAAAATTTCTATTTCAATTTTATCAAGTAAAGATGGCAAAATTCTGGAATTCGTGGATACCGTATTTAATAGACGCTTGACGGAATCATAAATTTAAGAGTCGACTCCAATTTAATTTCAACGTAATACAAGTATGTTAATAATTTTATTAGTTATCTTGATACACTGACGTTCCATCGTGAATTTCTTCACGAACGTCTCCTCGTCAAACAATCGAACCCAACTCGATCGGGCAATAAAACCGCATTCGCATCAGCCATTCCAGAATCTTTGCTTCATCGATCGTGGATTAACTGGAAAGGAGAGGAGCCTTAAATCGAATCGCCATCGAGACCCAAGGGCAGATCGCATAATCCAGTACAAGTGACCGGTGATTTTTGTCATTCTCTGGACGAGATTCCACGAATCGACGAACTTCTCGATTCGTTAGACTCGAGGAAGCTGGAATATAACCTCATTCGACTGCCTTAACCTGTCACCTCTCCTCGTCCCGACTCTTCCTCCAACCAAAACCGATTTCACCGCGATTCCGTTCAGACGTAGACGAGCGACTGTCTTTTCTTGAGGCGACGAGCTCCACCCTTCGCAAGGCTGAGTCACTGCTACCACTCAGGGGATTAAGTGTGTATCAGATGATACGAGATTCCGTGGAATTGAACGTGCCAGAGGCCGTTGCCTATAGTCACGCCGATATACCGGCGGATTATTCTGTTATTTTATCGGGGATTCGGCATCGAAATTTGTCAGGGGTTCGCTGGCAGCTTGACGAAAGTAAGAAGAAGACGAAGGAACTGTTGGTGGATTATGAATAAGTTTGTTTTTTTTTTTTTTTTTTTTTGGTGTATATTTGTAACTTTTATGTTGCTAACGACTGTGGAGTGAGTCGAGTTAATGCGTATCCGAAAGGTATCGTTAATTTTTTGTCAATTCGCAGTATGTAGTCGATCTTTCAATTTACTGATAGATTTTATGAATTATTCTTAATTGAATACGTATCAATGCCCAATTAAATTTAATTCAAAATCAAATTTCATTTTAAAATTGTGTTTCACCCCAATCAAATTTCATTTTAATTAAAAAGCAGTTGAAATAAATTTAAATTATTTGCGCTATTTTAGTAGTTCGAGACAAATTATTTGTATCTAATAATAGTAAACTCATTGGAAGAGAATCTAAGTACGTCACAGAAATCTGAAGTAATTCTATGTTTGAAACGAATAATATAAGATCCACAAATGTTTATCTTGTAAATACAAATTTACAAGAAAGCGGAGATCATCCACTGAAAATTATAACGAACATATTCTACTTCTAAGTATTTCGTACATTTTTCACACGTTACGCGCATTCTACGCGTGCTTTTGCGTTCAAGCTTCAAAAATCCACGTGTTCGAGATCGACTGTTCCTGAAATCACTCCTTCAACCTCCAGCGAACGCGAAATCTCTAGAACACGATGTAGAAAGAGAGCGTTCGCCATTCGCCACGTGGGGTGCGTCCATTCGTATTCAATGATTCGGCCTCGAATACCGAAGTGATTAAAACTATCCACAACCGACAATCCCGAACACGTCGTTCCGTGTAATCACCGCTCCCGCCATAAATCATTCTCGGCTCGTGTCAGCGCCATTTCACTCGTTGAACACACAAACCGTGCCCTCGTCGAGCGTCCATAGGGGTCCGAGGGGGTCGAGAGGGCCAAATCGCCCCCTTACCAATAATCACGCGCCAATCTTTCGCGTCTGTGATCGTTCGCGAAAAAAGAACCATCGGGTTGCTCCCTTCGCCCAGTAAGGATCGACATTCCTCTTCTCTTGCTTCTCGAACGCCCGGAGGGTGTACAGCGTGTATAAGATCTATCGTGAACCTCGTGCCTCTAGTCTAGACTTCGAACACGCGATTCTCGGTCACATTAATCCGGCTGGACCCTTTGAAAACCGGTCTAAACATAATTGTCGGATGATTGGCGAGCAACGAGGTGTTTCGAGGTAGTTGCCGTGGTTGTTTAGAATTCTGACGAAGTGTGTCTTTCTCTCTCTCTCTCTCTCTCTTTCTCTCTCTGTCTTTCGCTCGATGGCGTTATCTGCATGCAGTCGGGGCGAGAAATTCGACTGTAGCCGAAATATGCACGCCCACTTCTTCGCCTGCGCCCCTTATTCCTCTTCGACGAGCGCCCCAGCAACCCCTGACGCAGCGTCACGGTAATATTTGTACGATATTCGATGACGCTGCTGTCGAACGTGAAATATTAGAGCGAAGGCGGAGTTAAACAATATTCATTGCGATTTTAGTTTACAACTATAATTCTTTTTTCTCTTTTCTCTTGATACTTTATGCAATGTGTAGAAGATATCCAAAATTTCGTTGTCTCTTCAAATTTCTTTTCTCAAGTAAAATTTCACTATATTTCACTATGTTGATTTTACTGAATGGACCGAGAAGTTTCGTAACCCTTCTTTTCAAATGGAATTGCAGATAGGCTTTTATTTTAATTTGTTTGCCAAGTAGGAACATCGCTAAATTTAAATCAATTTACGCGGTCGGAAAATATATTTTTCTAGAATTTTTAAAAGTATCAGTAACAGCAACATCGATAAGAAAACTGATAGTGTTTGTTTGCTAGAAGCCAGTGATGATTTTTCAGCAACGTTCGAGCACGTCAAATTTATGGAAACTTGGCAAAAGATAAGTTTGAGAACAAATTAACATTAACAATGAAAATGAAGTCAAACTTTCAAACATTTCAAGCGTCGACGAGGATAATAGGTTTGTGCTAAAGAAAAGGTTGATTGTTTTGAATTACAGTATAGCGACACCGAATAAAATTTACTTTTATTTTCTAAAATGTCGTTATTGTTATCATTATTATTATTATTTTATAACCTACATGAAATAAATATGTATTTCAGCTTTTCCTTCCAACATTACGTTCCCCTTTGTACCGACAGACTCCATTTATACCAACGGGTGTTGAATTAACACGACAGTAATTAATCGTCACAGTTCAGTTCCTCTGCTTGAAAAAAGAAAAGATAAAGAAAAAAAATCTCCACTAAAAAAAAGGAAAGAAAAAAAAGAAAAAAGTAGGAAATAAAAAGCGAAAAGGAACAACAGACCGAAAATACTCTTATCTCGTCGATACGTTCGCGGGACGCGGCAACGCGACCGTAAAACATTCGAGTTAATACTTTGGAGTTCGGCAGGGAATATTCAATAGCCCATGAATATCAGTTCCAGCGGTGGGAAGAGAGGGAAAGAATTGTTTACGCGTTTCGAATTTTCGCGCAGCGGGAGGAAGGAACCCGGGGGCGGTGGTACGTGCATCCGCGATATGAATGTCGCATCCTCGAAAGATAGCGAGATCACGGAAACGGGACCAGAAGAATGTGGGGAGGGGGGGGGGGGAGGCTGGAGAATGGTGTCGCGGATCTGTTTTCGTGCGAAACTAGCTGGCTCGGCAGACGCGCGTTCTCGCCTCTCGCCCCTCGGTGAATATGGCCCGCGTGATAAGAAACGTGCTTCGATTTAATACCGGAAAGATTCTGCGATTTCCGCAGAAATCAGCCAACTGGCCGATCCCGATATGATGTTTTACCACTCCCGTTGGTTTCCTCCTTTGTGCCGCGTACGTCAAAGTCGTAGCTCGCGGAAAACAAGCTTCGTTTTCTCAGTCCCTTATCGCGAATATTTCCTCTCCTTTGGAATTTTTCGGAAGCTGGAAGGCTACTCGTTCCCCTACCCATCGCGATAAAAACACTTTGACGAAATTGTCCTCTTCTCTCATTTGTTTCGTTTGTTAAATATTAAAGCAAATTTATACAGTTTGTAACGTGAAATTATAAGTACTTATCCAAGTACTTATAATTTATTATATTACTTAGAAAGTACTTATTACAAATACACGTATAAAGTACTTGTTATAAATACTTATTAATGTAAATTTATACAATTTATAATGTCGAATTTCTTTTATTTGATATTTAAAATAAACTTTATTTTTTAGAGGGCTAACTAGTTGCTAGAGAGTTGATCAGAGAGCTGATTGTTGTTTCGCAAAAAATTTCAATTGCTTCCTACAATTAATCTGCTCGAACAGAGAGGTTGACAAATATCTGTAGATTTTAAGCTACACGTTACAAATTACAACTATCAAACATCTTAACCACGTCACATTGCACCGCAATACTCGCATAATACGGAGTATCCTAACCTACGTACACGCATGATCGACCACGCGTGTCCGTCTGTAAAAATCAACCATACATCACTCGCAGAGTGCAACCAAGCAATCGCAGAGTGTCAATTAAAATATGCCGTGGAAAATGTTGGAACAATGAATCTGCCAAACACTAAACCTCCCCCGTCGATGTAACTGCAGCCAGAATATTGACCAACGCGTGGGCAAACGATTTCTTTTTTTTTTTCTTTCTTCTTTTTTCATTTCACTCCGTGCCATTTACTACCGTTCCCTCTGTCCCATTGACTGCGTGTATATATACATTGTTCGTGCCATTGTTTCGGGCGCAGAGCAAAGTGAAAACTGAACCGCGGCTGCAGCCCAGCTCGATTCCAACGCGGCACACGCTCGCGCTGGCTGCGGCCCACCAGGCGACGAAATAAAATTGCTCGCGATATTCGCATTACCGTGACAATTGGCTTTTCGTCGTTTTCATCGAACTCTCTCTCTCTCTCTCTCTCTCTCTCTCTCTACCTTTGTTCTCTCCTGCTCGTTTCGTTGCAGAGCAATTGCAACTACGTGGGAAGGGGCGAGAAAAAAAGAGAGAAAGAGGTTAATCCTCGTGGCTGATAATTCAGGGCGCATCGGTGGCTGACCGATGACGAGTAAAAGGGAATTAATTTCTCGTAATTAACGGGACGGGCACGGGGAGGGGGGAGTGAGTACACCACAGACCCGTCGAACGGTTTATTAATCCGTTTTTGCTCGTTATCCGGCCGCGCCACCGTGGGATACTTAATACCGCGTAAATAAAGGAGTCGTTCATCGAGCCACCCTGTTACGGCTCCCTCGTTCGCGCGTTAACTCTTGGGATTAAGCGAGCGTGAATATTAAGAACGTGTTTAAAAAGGGGACCGGCGTAATTGGATGAAATTTTCGCAGATCGTACGATGTACACGTACATTCAGGGAAATTTGGAAACTGCATGCACGTCGGGTCTTCAGTTGATTTTGCTAATTCGAACGTCGCGGACATTAAGGGCGAAAATTAGTAGGTAGTGTGCTCGAGTTTTCTTGTTCCTTTCTATTTCGATAAATTTCGAGGCAGAGAGAACTTTGGGTTGACTCCTTTTCGAATCTTCGAGTTCTATGAAACGTACTTTGAACTTTTGACCAATGCGACGATATTAACAAAAATAGTGTTCTCTCGATAAAAATTAATAGTATATTCTCGCATTGAAGAGAGGCCTTCGTCCACCTCACAACATGCAGTAATTTTTTCTTTTATTTTTCTAATCGTTATTTATGTTTTTCAGTACCGATATGTCACCGTAAAAAAGAAAACAGAAAACGTTTCATTATAGAAAACAAGTCCCTTATTGCGTTCTTAAACACGATTTCCATTCTTCTTGAATACGTCGAAGAAATAATAAAAGAAATTGATAGATTGTTGAAAATTAAATCAATGACCATTTGAACTTGAATTAATCAATAGAATACTTGAAAGAAAAAGATCGATTGCAAATCTATAAACTCTAATATCAAATCCATCCATCAATTAGAAAACTCCAAAACTCAGTCCTCTCGAGGACTGGTCACACCGGAAACCATAAACCAATAATTCCACGTTCCTACCTCCCCCCCCCCCTAAACTGCTCACGTCGAGAGACGTCTGGCGGAAGAAGTTAACGAAACGCATGAAAAGAGCCGACCGATCGTGAGACAGACGCAAAAGGATTTAAAGGGGAGTCGTCTCGCGACAGAAATCGCCTGCTCGCTGGCCCCGATCAACCGATTCACGAGAGGAAAAAGAAGACGACGAGAAGAAAAGGGAAGAGAAGGAAACGAGCAGAGAAAGGAACCGAACGTTCTTTCTACCGTGCGCTAGAGATCGCAGCCTACCGATAAGCGGGATCTTAGTAATGTAGCTGTCAGATCGTTTAATTAAGGAATCTTGAGTGTATCGTTGGTCCAAGCTCGATCCAAGTGATAGGCTGACGTTAAGGGAGCTCGACGAACGACCGTGTATTCACAGCGTACAGAAACGCGACGAGCTGAACGGGAATCGTACGTACTTGTTGGATGCGACGAAAGTAAATTACGTATGAAAGTGGAGTGTTTCTTACACGCAGTGAAACAAACTGCAGACTATTCAAGTAATATCGAAGAATAATGGAATGTAATTTATGTTGATACTGAACGACAATAAAATATTCAAGAACATAATTTAAGAACGTAATAGAACGTAATAATATAACACAATAAAGTGTAATTTATGTAATATAATGTAATTTGCTGCAATAAGTTTAGTAATTAATCATTACGATTATGTTTAATATCAATAGAAATCGAATTGGTCATTACAACTGTGCAAATGGTACGACAGCGTCCAAAGAATAGACATTGTCATATTTTTACAATATGTCTTTCTTGATAGTCGCGTTGACAAAATTCGACTTTGCTATAGAATATTAACCCTTTGAGTCGCAGCGTCGAGTACACTCGTGATAGAGATTATAATTTCGATTTAAAAGAGAAAGAAGAGACATGAATTTGAATTTTCAACGTTAGTTCCTCAAACTGTAGGTTAGTGAATACAATACCTATATACACAATGTAACGTGTTGTGACAACTGACGTTAAAAACTGAGAAGAACGATCGTGAGCATTCCAAGATTCTTCTCGTATTCTACTATAACAGTACGTACAATTATGTCCGATTTCTCTCGTCGTTGATCGTCTCTCAATTCATTCGACGATTAAAGATTAAAGACACGCACGTACATATATACGTGTGTCATTCTACGCGCTCTTTGAATTACCGGCGTGCTTGAGACTTGTTTCTGATACAGGATGGAAGATTCGTTCGTTTGTTCGTGTTGCACGGGAAGATTGCACGGGCGGGGAGATTGAAACGGAGATAATCGAGGCAGCGGGCAAGTGTGGGGACAAAGTTTATCGGACTTAATTCCGAATTCATTTCGGATTATGCGTGTTGTTCTGTCATTCCGCGGCGAAGAATTTCGATTGAAGTTCGAGGCTTACGTTGGAGTTACTCGATCGCGAAGATACTTTGTTCTTTTATCATTCTTATGCATTTCGCTTCGTGTTATAAAAGTAAAAAAAAAAAAAAAAAAAGTTAATACTGAAATTACCGACGATTAAAGCATAAAATTTCCATCAGTGACATTGAAGACAGAAAATAGAGAGGCTTTGTAATACAAGCTTCTACATTCATATATTTTACGAAAATAATAATTTGAATTCCTACAAATTTACGAAAATTTTAAAAAAACTCTGTTTCACGTCTATAAAATGTCTAACAAAAATTGTAAATTGTTAACATTTTAACCATTTTGATAGTTCTAGCGTTGATTAAACATTTTCAAATGCATTCACGTTCAACTTTACGTGTGCAACATAAAAAAATTGATTTAATATCTTATCCAGTGTACATTTTTCCAATCAGACAGAAGCTATCTAGATTCAAAAAATAGAAATTCAAAGTACATTTTCGATAGAAACAGAGTTTATAAATCAAATATTTCCAACGATCGCAAGGAAAAGTCCATAAATCATAGATGATCAAACATTCTTAAATTATAAAAGGAAAAAAATACAATTGATTTCTTCAGCGACCGTCCCTTTATAATTTACGTTCAAGAAATTCTTTAATTATCCACGATTTATGGAATCCATCCTCGCCGAACAAGTTTGATTTATAAATCTCGTTCTATCAAAGAGATACTTCACTTTGAACGTCGCGCAGTCTTGCAAAATATTTCCAAACTGTCCGTCTAGATTCTCCGCGACGCGTCTCTCGAACGAAGTTCCAAGTCACAAACGAAATCTGACGGTTGGTGGCTTCGGCGGTAACATCGATCTGACGCGGCCGCGAAATTCCAAGTCCCTGAAAATTCGCAAAGGAATCGCGCGCGACAACAGTACAGAACGAGAGACAACCTAATGCACAAACGAACGCACATTTCCCAACCACGCCGCTATTAATTCTGACGGGACGTATTCCCGTTGGCCAAGATCGCCCGATGGAATGTTTGTTGCGAGCGTCGGATGATCGATAGCCGAAATGGAGGCACGACGACGTTTCCAAAGACTAACGATCTCTTTCGACGTTCTTCGGACGAGTTATTTTTGCCAGGTTACTCTTTCGTTTATCGCCGCCGCCACCCCCCTCCTTCCACCGAGTTTGCTCAATAATGAAACCGCTACTTTATGCGGAAAATGCATGCTGCCCAGCTTAATCAAAATTCTATCGCCCCGGGCATTCGTGAACTTCCGCAGAGCGGAATAATCCGGTCTTCCTGCTCGTTTTTCTTAATTTGCCAGCTAATCGATAGTTGGTGAGGGGGGAGGGGGAGGGGTGGAAATATGCACGTTAATTTATGAAACGAAAATATTCTCGTCTCCGGAAAAAGAAAAACATGGCCAAACTGGTCCGTTGACGAAGGAGTATAGTTAGGAGTCGAGGATGTTAAAAAATCCCTTTAAAAGGATCTCTGTCACTGGCGTTTCACTTTGCGTGTAAACGCAACGATTGTTCCCCAGATTGTTTCGCGATTTTTTATTTCCTCGGGGGTGGGAAGGAGGGGGGAGGAGGAGAAAAAATGCGCGCGAATGTTACACGAGACGTGGATATTTGCTTCGGATAACAAAATAAAATTCACGTTGATGTATACACGTTGTCTCGTGAAAAAACAAAACAGAGGAGCATTAATGTGACGCTAGCGATAAACACGTGCGTAATGCGAAATATATCACGCCCTATCACTTGTCGTCCCTTTGGAAGTCATTTGTCGACGAGTTGAGAAAGGTGACGAATCCAGTATTATCGTTTCAGTATCGGTGCTGAAACGTCACAAGACTCTTCATTTTAGCCAGAAAATAAGGGGTGCTCGAAACTTTTCAGCGACAGCGTGACGACCTCATCGCGAATCTTCGAAGGAAACTCTGACATCAATTCCGTTCTTTCTATTTTCGGTAAAACGTTTTTACACCTCCATCGATCAGCATGATGCAGAGATAAAATACGTGATCGCAAGTTGATCTTGAACGTAGGATAAAACGCAACGCGTGCGAAAAGTGGAATATCCTCTCCTCTCGTCCAAGAAAGAAACACGAGCACGCGTCAATAAACATAGTGCGGAGAAGTGTCAAAGCGAATGTGAAAAAAAATGAAAACGGAAACGTGCTTTTCGAAGGGTGAACACGCAATCGCGCGCGCGCATCTCGCATTCGCTTGTTATTTCGCAGAGGCGTAGTACGTTTCGACGTTATCGGCATGGTGTTATCCTCGCAGCCCCGCGTACATATTCGTGGCGTAATAAATTCCGCGATGTACGTCGGGACGAGATAAACGGCAACTTATCTTCGTCGTGGAAGATAACTGGACGTAGCTGGAAGCGGCAGCGACGTTAATATGCCCTTGCCCGGAGCGAGATGCCAAGGAAAGACAGGTGGTAATATGGTAATCGACCCGGCTTCCCCCGTAAACCTGTTCAAGGCTATCGCGTGAAACTGATAAACCGATACGGAACTCGAATGCTAACGATTCGATCGGTCCGGACAAGAATACCACCGCGGAGAAAGCTAAAGCTCCGTTCAGATTAGTCCGCTTGGTCCCTCGAACTTGCTTGTTAGCACGGTTTACCCTGTTTTCTCGTAGTGGTTGTGCACAGTTGAAGCAGCAAGTTACTGGAGCTCGTTGGTCGATCCGACGTGAAATGATGAATTACATTGAAAGTATTCAAAGTCAAGCAAGTGAACTCGGAAGTAAGATTCTGCTTGTCAAATTGAATTTACACGATTTTATTGCGGTGAAATTACTTGAATACGAAAGATTCTAGATTCACACATCTAAATTAATTTGATTTCGAAAAAATTGCTCGAATTCGAAAGATTCAAGCGGCTAGATTTGCACTGACACAAATCTGCATTCGAGTAACTTAATTCATTTATATATATATATATGTGTGTGTGTGTGTGTGTTCAAGAAGTTACACAAATTCAGAAAATTCCAAGTCAAGTAACCAAACTTCAAATCAACGTCTACGAAATCGAATGATAAATTTCAAACAAGTAAACCTCACGTTGATCGCGTGATGCAAACGAGATCAAGTAACAAACAGACATTCACTCTGGTAAAGAGGTTCTCTGAAGTCAGGCTAAAGTCTGAACGACGCTTTACAGCACCGAAATCTCTCTGCGATCTTAGCCAGTTACGAACGATCGTAAAAATGTTCGAAAGATGAATATTTTCGCCGCGTAAGGATGGACCGTGGAACGACCGATAAGCCATCGCGGCGCGAACGCGCGCGATTAAAAGTCAAACGCGAAGCGGTGATTTCCCGACGATCGAGATATCGCGATAATACGTGGTAATGATAGACCTCGATGTGACGCGAAGACGCTGGTTGATTTTCGATAAAAGCGCGCCGGTCTTGACCGAAGAGATAGATCTCGATTAGTTCGATCCGAAGCTTCCTTCGCGGCTAGATAATCTCTAGCGCGTGTTCGAAAGTAAACTGTACACAGCGGTTTCGGTTTAACACTGGGCGATAAACGGGTTGGAATGTTAAATGGATCGGTGTAAATGTTCCACGCTGTTTCGGTTGAGGCGTAAAGCCGTGGTCCGTGTGGTTTCTGATTTATTTATTTCGATCTGAAAAAGCAATGTTCGCGCGATCAAATTTTCACGACACGCTCGGTAAATTTGAGAACACGTTGTTACAGGTGTTGATTCGAGTGAAATTGAAACTGGAAATTGTTCCATTCTGTTTGAAACGGAGCAGGTATATACACGAGTCAATGAAAGAATCATATTTCTCAGATAATTCTAACCACTCTACGCTACGTATTTTTATTTTAAAATTTTAACGTTTCAGAACAATAATTTAGGAAGATGTTCGTATCGTTCTCGTGGTGTAAATTTTAATATGAAAACTAATGGAACAGAATGATTCTTGTTGGAATCATAAACAAATCATTTTCGCTTATTTCACAAGCTTGGTCGTCGTTTACAAAAGTGTTACAGTTACATAAACAACATGTTCCAAAAAAAAAAAAAAAAAAAAAAAAAAAACACCTTTAAGACATTTAAATTTAAAAGGCTCTTTCACAAAGCTTGCTCCATCCTGTTAAAATTCAGAAATCAGCCTTGTGTCCCGTAACAAACAAGCCTGGTGCCGAAAGGCTCGTTTCAATTCCATTTCGAACGCGCTCTAAAATCCAAGAAATCGGCAACAACACTTTCCCTGCCAAAGATTTCACCCAGACCCCGAACCTCAAAGGCAAGTTCCTTCAAAGTCGTCTTTGAAGACAATGGCAGAATCCAGTTATCCGAATTGTAATCGCGTTGACGCCTCCGTGGAGTAACCCATTTATTCCGTTTAACACGTTCTGATCGCTCGCTTGAGCTATAGCCTAGTAGCTAACTATCCTTTGTAACGAGTCGCGTGTAAAGCAGATAGTCAGTTTGTGCTCCCGTCGATTCTGTCGTTGACCAGCGAACGAAACGTTTCCACGACAGTGACATCTTCGCGATAATCATCACCGTGCCCGTCGTTTCTCTGTCGGCCTATTTAACACCGACGTAACCGCTGAGATCGCGCAATTAATGTAAGTATAAGATAAATAATAGTTAAAATCTAAAATACGTAATAAATAGATTCTTCAATATTACTATGAAAGATATATATAGAATATTTACGAATATTTTATCAATGTAATATATTTATTACATATTTATTTTTTTAAGAATATTTCATCAATGTGAATTAAAGAAGCACGTATATGCAATGTTATATTGTATTACTTTCATATTACTTATATTAGATTACTATATAATATAATTATAATTACATAGTATATAGTATATAATAATATAATATAATAAGTAATATAAAATATAATATATTATATTACTTTTATATTACTTATGTTAGATTACCATATAATATAATTATAATTATATAGCATATAGTGTATAATAAAATAATATAAGTAATATGAAATATAATATTATATTATATTACTTTTATATTACTATAAAATAGAATATATTTATGTTACTTTATAATATTATATTATATAACATTATAAAAATATATAGTAATATTTAAGAATATTTCATCAATGTGAAGAAGTACGTACATGCATTGTGCAAAGTTTCCTTGTTGCTACAAAAATATGCTGGGAACAGGTTGGGCGCGCAATGTGTTTTAAGGGACCTCGAGCGCATTGTTTCAAGTTTGACTAGCAGAGGAGAAGGACAAGGAAACTACTTCGTGCGCTCTCTGGCGGTCGGTTCCTTCGAACGAATTGTTATTGGCTACTTTAAACGCGTACGTGAAGCTCGTTATTGGGACCGACGATAGTTCCCCTGATTTATGACGAAGAAGCGGATGTCGAATCGAGTCGGACGGACTCTGTGGAATCTGACGAAGCCAATATTCATCGTTTCGTCCGGCGGGATTGCTGTTTTGTGAGCAACCTGACGGCTCATTAACTCGAGAAATATCTACGGGCAGGTAAGCGCTCGATCGACACCATTACTTCGGCTCCTTATTGGGTGTGGAATTAGTACGGAGAAGGATAGTTTTGTGTGCTTTTCTTGGAAATGACACGGGGAACGCATCGCGTTTGTAAAAGTGAATTGAAATGTAACGCAATTGAAACATTTACATTACGCGAGCAATTGGCTAAACCTCGCAACTTTCAAAACGAGCTTCAACGTTTTCAAATCTGCTGCACCGCTACAAGCGAGTCTCACAATAATGAGATATGATAAATATAAATTTCTGTTACATACGTTGTAAAATAAAATAATTCACATGATTTCTATGTGAACGATTTTACTTTACACCAAATTGTGCAAATTCATAGATTTTACAGACGAAATTTAGAAAAGGGAGCCTTGATGATAGGAAAATTGATTTCTCTATAAATACCTTGGATATTTTACATATATATATTTGCACATTAACCGTAAAAACCCTTCTTCATAATATTTCGAAACGATCCTCGAAACATTATCGAGACACTACAGATCTGATTTTCAAATAACGAGATATCCCAAATCTATCTAATAACAAAACTCGTTTCGTCGAGTGTTTTATGCTCGCAATTGCGCGCTGCGAGATAGAATGATTCGTCCAGCTTTCTTTATTGCACTGGCTAAACAATGGCCGGGAGGAATGAATTCTATTTTCTAACATCGTACGTGATTGCCACGCGGGGTGCAATTCAAGCGTGACGAGGCAATATACCCCTTTACACAATGCAACCCTCGCCGTTCTTTATACGGGTCAGCAGTAACGAGATAATTGGCTACGAAACGTTTTACACAGACACGTATAACGATCGTCTTCGGCTCTTTCGTAATATCATCGGCGCGGCCGACGAGGCGTTTTCATATTTTCGTGTCGAGGCCGGCACGTTTCGTGTCTCCGTTTCTACACGAAATAATACGTTCGCGTTCCCACGCTGAAGAAATTATCGCGGGAATTAATTGATTCGGCAATTAGAATTCAATGAAATCGGCGACCGGCCATTGGGACATCGCGATGTAATTTATAGAACTAATTTGATCAGCCGGAATCCAGATTATTACGAAACGTCACAGTTTCAACGTTAACGCGAAGATTAATACCGCGACCTCGATGGAGCTCCACGTGAAAATTATCACCGATTTACCTAAGATATTTTCACCCAGTCTGTCAATATTGGAATACAACGGGGCTTTTTAATCAAGATTTAAATATAGGAATCGAACGGGTCGAAGAATATTTTGTTGAGTTTATCAAGAGCTTGCGGCAAGAAACCGACGTAAAAGTTTCAGACATTTTTCGAGACAAAGGACGACTCTCTGTTTGTCCCCAGCCTCGAATTTCTCTCGGAAAAAATATTTCTATCGGCTTCCTATTGAATATTAAGTATCACGTAGTTACGCTCGCGTTGATTAACTCTCCTCGCTCCAGCCGACAAGTGAGAGGAAATTTTTGGAGCGCGTTTGAGCGTTTAACACACACTTGCCACTGCCTGCGCGTGTATCATTATCTAAAATTCAACGGACGAGATTGCAATTTTTTTCTTAAAAGTGGTTCGAGTCGCGGAAACTTGAAACTTGCCAGCGGCCATTGCAATTTTCCAGTGCAATTTGACCGAAAATGTTTACGATTACAAAAGCAGCGTTAAACAGAGCAGTTCGGACAAACTGTACTTGCTTCGACGATATGACACGTATATTAAATACACGATGCACAAGTAGATACATTCGCAAAATACAGAAAAATACTCTTAATTTTGCCAGCAAGCAAGCGTGTTAAACCCTTCTCGAAATCTCATGCCTTCGCGTGAACGAAGACGTGTCTCCAGGAGGAAACGATCCCGTGGTATCGATAGGCGACTTGTGCTCCATCGAGAGCCGATCGATTTCTCTCCCAGATTGCGCGGCGGGTGAGGCCCGCCTTTAAACTGTCACGGTAACAAGCGACACGACGATATTTATGAAAATCGATACGTTATAACGCGCGTGGGTAGGGCAGCCGATTCGAACCGTACGAACACGATTCCCCGCCACTATTATATTATATCGCTGGAACAATACCCCGGCAATTATACCCCGTAATTATTCAACATTATTGTCGTTATTTAAATCACGCCACCGCGTACAACCATGTCACGGCGGCCGATATTACGTAGCCGTGCAATACAAAAGCGTGGCGCGAAACGCTGCTCACGCTGCGAGTATTAATCACTTCGGTACGATCGATGAATCGGCCATCGATCGCGTCACGCTCTGCTCCAAAAGGCTCCTTCTTCTCGTTCGTTCCTTCTTCAGTCGTGCTGCGCCATTGCATGTACTTATCGTGTCGCAATAACGAGGTACCAACGGATTGTCACGACGAGCGACGTCGAGAGGACGCAACGGAAGAAACGAGAGTAGCGAAGAACAAGTTCGTTCGAGGCATTGAAACGTTTACTGAATTCTACGTATGTATCGCATTTCGCGTTTTCATCGAGGCATAGCTATTGAAATACGCAGAACTGACGATTCTTTTGAAAGATGCACTTTTAATTTCATCAAATTTTAATGGGCACACTTGATCAAACGTATTTGAACATTTCGTGAACTTTAATGAATCCTTCGAGTTACGATATCCAGTTGCTACAGTTGGGATTATGGTCTCGATTCCTGCGGGACACGAATTTGAATTTTTTCAACCTTAATTTCCAACAGGGTACAGATTCTGCGTAATGATCACAATGATTCTCCACTTGACGCGATGCAACGACGAGATCATCCATCGAGGACTGAGAAGAAAATCGTCAGGCAAGAGGTTGAGATTCCCCGCGTACCGATTAATTAAGAATTTCCATTTACATTGCCACGGTAACCCCCCAAACGACACGACATTCAATCCTAAATCATCGCTTCGGCGTTCGAAATCGTAAAGCGCAACGCACCTACGGACACCGTGTTCCCAAGACACCGTTCGATATCGTTTCCCGATAGCTCAATGTACAAGCCACTATATAGCCCGGCGTTATAACCGAAAGATACGAGAAAGAGGTCAGACCTCTTCGCGGAGTAGACGTCGCGCCGTTTGTCCACGAGGTCGCGTCACGCGTTGGTATTTGACGATAGATGGGCCTGGATCGAGACGCTGCTGGTAATTATGACCGGGTTAATAGACGATGTGGCGCACGGGTGCTCTTCTCTCCAAGTGGGACGAGAAATAGAGGGTAAAACGTCAACAAGATCCTACATTGTGTCGTTGATGCCCGTTGGCGTGGCATTGATACCGTCGTTCATTGACGTTCGCGCGGCGGCGCGGCAAACGCGCGCAAGGATAGGTCTACAAAATATATCGCCGCTGTTTGATCAGCTCGCCCATTTACTCAAATGGCGTGAAATTCAACAAAGCTGCTGAGTGGCATTGGGGCTATCACCGGCCCACTCGAATAACCGTGTGGCCAAAGCGACCTCGGCCGCCACGAGTTCGTGGCACAGGGCCGCTGCAGTCCACTTCGCGCCAACGGACACGCCAACTTCGCCTCTTCTCTTCATCGTTCGAACAAACCCACCCATCCACCCACCCCTCGCCGACCGACCGGCACCTAGCCGCCCCGTCAACCCCTCGAGCACCCTTTTAAAGCACCACTAAATTCCATTTCGCCCCGGGCACCAGCTGATTAAATGCTTCTGCCGGAGATGCAAAATTCTGGCTGCCGGCGAAAAAAATGAAACGCTGACGGGGGAGGCAACCGGCCAACCGTTCGTTCCTCTATTCTTTTTTCTCTTTCTTTCTCTCGTTTCTCCGTTCCCCTCCTTGTCTCGCTTTGTCTCTGGTGGATTGACGCGGTATCAAGTTTCGCGTATGTAGATGTTGGCGAATTCTAGGCGTTTCGCTTTGCGATAGTCGATTGGGCAGCAGTCGAAGGGGGATTTCGTCAATTTGGAGACGAAATTTTTGGTATGTGACGTTCAGATAATGTAAAATTACATTTTACAAAGTACGTGGGAAGTGAAATGTTAATTCTTGACTAATTTAAATTGGAATTTAATTTAGATTTTAATTTTCTTTTTTTCTTTTTCTCTTTTGGTATTAAAAAGATCTAATAGTTTGAATCTATAGCACCAAGATAGTTTCGTTTCTATAACTCGTTTTGACTGGATATTGTTCTTAAGCGGTTGTACCTTATTTTCTATATTTAAAAAGTTCTCATTTCTATATTTAACAAACTAACTGTGAATTCGTTGGTTCCATGCACTTGTAACTATTCGGAGAGCAAGACACTCCAATTTTGCTCCAGTTCAAGAAGACATCGTAAATCAACCTTCCGATTAAATTAACGAATGAGACCAATCTTCCCTCGAGTTCCTTCCCCGAAAATTTCGTCAAGTGTATTCTCCACAACATATATATAACTTGAGAGTTACACGTTACGTATCCACAGTACGTAAAATTCAACTCCAACATACTCTAACAACTGAAAGACCGTAGACTAAAAGATGTGTACACACGCGTATGAAGAACACGGCTTCTTGATTCCTAAATATACTCTCTCGATCTCTGTATAAATTCCGCTCATCCGCTATTGGCGTATTCTCCCCTTCGTTCACGAGGGATCAAATACCTGTATTTACGCGGTTCTATCCCGGGCATCTTGCCGCGCGTGTGTGTTCACTGGATCTGACCCTGTTTCGCCGCGTGAAATTTTTCGATCGGTCGTTGTTGTTTTTTTTTTTTTTTTTTTTTTTTCGTCCGGACGAGGAACAATCGGCCGCTCGTTAGCGCTTAGCACCGGTCGAATCCTCGAGCTGTCGAATGTGATAATACACGGAGTTTCCATGTACTCTCTCGCGCGTGATGTTTTCATTTTCACGGTGCCGGGTAAATTGGAACAATTTGCAAGTTGATGGTAAATGTAAATTGAGAGGCTGCTGAAGAGGGTGGGGGTTGGGGGAGGGGGGAGGGAAGGTAGCTGGGAAAGGGTGCAATTGTAATCAGATCCTTGGCGTTCCACGAGCTTCGAACGCGCTCCGCTTTAAATTGCACGTATGCAATTGAACATCCAGTTTGCTCGTGTTCCAGCTATTAACTGGCGGGAAAGCAACGTGAAACTTGCGGCCGGGTTTTTGCACGTTGGTCTGCATTCGCGCGGGAACACGCGAGAGCGATATAATTTTGAGAAGGGAACAGGATACACCCGCAGATATACTCGCTGCAGTTGTTACCAGTATAGCTGCACATCTCGTAGCTCCCGAGACGCGAACGTAACGTATCCCGAAATCCAGACGCGAGATTTTTACGTCGGATCGTCACCGCTGCGTTTGCAAAAAGACGTGACGCAACGTCTCCCAAATTCAACGTCACGTCCCATCTACTCTTGTTAGCCAGAATTTCTGTTCTGCGCTAGACTCTTGAGAACGAAGTCCCACTCCTCGCAACTCGAGTTTCGCGACCGTCCGATAAAAGAAACACACCTCGAAAGATCTCGATGTACGTACGTATGCTCGAATCTCTCCGACGAAACTGCAAGGGGTATTGGGCGGATATAAATTTCATCGTAGCCGTCGGTGGAACACGATCGGTGGCGCACGTACGGACGAGAAAACAATGGCGTCACGGGGCCGATTGTCAAAAGCAGACGACGATGGAACGCGAGTGGACGTGCGGACCCACGGCGAAATTACACGCTCGACGCCGTGGAGGAGATACGACGTTGGATCGATGACGGTAATCAACGAACCATCGGTTACCATTCTACGAGGTGGAGAGAGAGATGGGTGGAGGCAGAGTATCGGGTGCACGTCTGACAACCGTTCATTCACAGGGGCCATTCCTTGAAATCCAGAATAGGTCTCGTCGTACGGACCGTTTCGGCGAGCCGGTATTTAGCCTATCAAACGGAACACATCTGACCGCGTAACACGTAAACGATCCTGCAATTAGCAGCGTTCCACTCAATATCAGCAGCCAACGGGCGTGATCCTTGACGATAATCTCCCTTTCCGAAATTCCATTAGACGCGGCCAACGAGCCAGCCGATATTATCGTAAATTGCTCGTTCGACGGATTTCACCGGCCGAAAATTTCTTACCTAGCTCTCATTAGTAGCGACTGCTGCTGCTGATGTTGATGTTGATGCTGTTGCTGCTGGAAGCTCGCTTCTCGTGCTAAACAGTACCAGGCGTTCACGGTGTGAGATGGTGGGAGGGGGGGGGGGGCTTTACAGTCCGGTTTCGGAAATTAATTCGTCGCGCGAAGCCATCCGGCAAGAAAACTCTGGCAATTCGCGTGCAATGCTGTCGGTTCTTGCGTGTCTTGATTAAATAAATACGAGACAAGTTCCGAGTGGATAATGTGAATCTCTGTTCCGGTAAGAGTGAGGTAATGGTAAAACGGAGGCTGAGCGGAAATTACACGAGGGCTTGGCGGGAGGGTACAGCAGTTGATGTATTTCGATCGAAAAGTTGAATTATCTGTCTTGTGGATACGTAGACTGTCGACGTTCGTGCATTTCAATAATTCTGACTAGAGAAATTGGACTCGTTCGCTAAATGTTACTGTATTCTATAATACTTTCGATACTTGATATTTTAGGGTATAACTTTTTTTACGTATAATCCCTCATACTTGATATTTTAGGGTATAATTTTTTTTTTTACGTATAATTCCTCAAGAATGCACAAACATTCCAGCTTGCAGGAAATAATACACCACGACCTACATCTATACCAAAGTCTATACAGCAAGAATACTGTATTAATAAACCTCAATATCCAATAAAACTGTATTTAAAACTCACGATGCTTCATGTCCTCTACGCGCTCCATATTGAAATACTAAATAGGCACATTTGTTTGCAACGGATATCTCGAATCTGCGTAAAATATACACGTTCCCAGCATGAACGCCACGACGAATATAAAAATGTTCCACGACAAAAATGTTCCACGACTGTGAATCAATGCACGTCGCCAAAGACGCGATTCTTTCTCGCCAAACCACCTTCGCTACCGAGCATTTTGCGATTCTTCCTCGTCTGACCAGAGCCCAACTGCCTCGCGCATTAACGAAAAGATCACAGCGAGAAAGATAAACGAGTGACAGCGAGGGAAGAATGAAGGAAGAGTGGAGAAACCGAGGAGAACAACTTCATAGCGGTGGCAGAAACGGGTGTATTTATTGCCGGGACGTATATAACTGCTTGTCCCTACCTCCTGTTCGGCTCCGAGCACGGCAGATCTCTTCTCGCGGCGCCGTTTGGATAGATGGTAGGTGATGATTACAGGTTGGGAAAGGGAGGCGCACGGTCGTCCTGTAACGACGTACGTGGTTGTATAATATATATATATACGGAACGAGCCAGTGTGCTGCCCGTGACAGCTATGCCTGCTCAACTGCCGATGCCCGAAAGAATGTGGATCGGCGAGGATTTCGAAAAACGTAGCGGCATAATAACTCTGTCGTGTCGAGGATCCTCCTACTCGCCTGTTATCGAGCTGTCGGATTAATTAAGCGCGATATTCTTCGGACGGTTACCGGTTAGGTTCATTTGCCTCTCGAAGGTGCATCGAGATTAGGAATGTTCAAACACGCCTCTGTTTTGGAGAAATCGGAGGCTAAACTAAATTGGTCGTCGGAATTGCAGTAAATGTTTCAGCACGATCGATCGGAGCGCGAGAGTAATTTTTTGTAATCGAATCGAAGTTTTTAACCTCTTGCCACGCACGTCGAGAATTTTTTTTTTTTTTTTTTTTGTCCCAAATTGCAACATTCTCTCAGTTAAATATAATTAAAATATAATTAAATGTAGGCAAAACAAACGATAAGTTATATAATTTCTATCCAGCGATGTCACACCGACGAGTCCAAAAGAAAACGAAAGCGACGAATTATTGTATACGGTTCGGTCACTCGTTATGGTCCGCGAACCAATTGCCAGTGCAAGGGGTTGAGAGGCAAAAAGAGGGGTTACGAAGAATGACAACAACTTTATTTATTGCGAACGTGACGATCAATGAAAACGGCACATCGTTTCAGAGTTTCACGTATTCATCCAGTTAACTGTCGTAGTAGATTTTACAACTCGAAAAAGTTGATTTGCAAGTCAATGCTTGGCTCAAGAAACATTTAACAATTACTATTGCTTCGCGTCTGATGGAAAATTATCAAGATACTTCGTATCAATAAGAATGCAAGTTAATATTTACAATACCCACGGAAGCAGAAGACATTCTTGTCGAATACCTCTGTACAACTTTCTTCTGGCCAAAGAAATATTCTTACTATGCAATTGTACATCGTTTAATCGACCATCTGAATGGTACGAAGTTTATTTCCAGTTCATCGACCTTGTAAAAAGTATCCAACGAATGAGAACGTTGTTTCTCTTGCTTGGGAATTCACAATGGCTCGCGGAATAAGACAGAAAGTCCTTTCAGCCGTGCCAGTTTAAAGATCGCTGGCATTATTTAAAAGAATCGTAATCTCACAACCATTGCCGGGGTTGGATTGTTTAAAAATAAATTTCTCGAAAGCTCGGCCCTTCTATAAAACTCGAATCAATGAAACCAACTGAAAAGATTCATCTTCGTCGCGCCAATTGCGTAATTACGTTTCGTGTTGTTGTCAAAGTGCTTACACCGCGCAACAGACACTCGCGACCGATAAATAGAAAAATATTGCTTGAAAGAAGATGTTTACTAGACGTTTCAAAAATTTTGGCCAATCTAGAAATCTTTGCCTTTTTACCATTGTTTCGTTTTTCAGGAAGGAAGGTTCAAAGAGAGAGATCATCAAACTCACGAACCTCTGAAAAGTCAAACTGATCAATGTCCGGTTTTCGTTAATTCGTTAATTTCATTACACGAGTATAGGATGCAGGTGTGATCGTAAACTCGAAGAGCTCGATAATATACTGCAGCTTCTATTACTCCCAAAGGATCAAACTCATCAACGACCTCAGCAAATACAAATTATTCCTGCCTCTAATAGTGAATGTCTCGACCTGTCTACATTTTCCTTAAAGACTGTAACCTCAATGTACATGTCTATATTCTTATTTCCTCTGTTACTTTAGTTGGTACTACACGTGAAATTGTAATAAATCTCAAATGGAGTTCCCAAAGCTTAAATTAAAAAAATATATATATATATTCAATTTTCAAGAAACAAGTGACTTTGATAAATTCATGTTATAAGTGGATTCGAAGGTATTTAAAAAGCAATAGGTAATTTTTCTTCGATTCTGAACGATTCACAGTCAGAATTTAAGTTTACTAGTTCAAGTTACAGTTGATTTAGTCCAATTTGAAAACTGGGAATTAACAAGCAATATGTGTAAAAAGATGAAATGAAACAAACCTTCGTGCTACGGAGCGCGTATACTCAAAAACCTCAGTCAATTTCAACTTCGTTCTAAAATATCAGTCTAAAATAAAGTTAAAAATTGTATCTTTCACGTGTGAGCGAATGAAATAAGCTGATTTAAACTTGTTACTCAAACATTATCGTTATAGACGACTATAATTAAAAGTAATTTCTATTATATTACAAACACTTGGCATACATATCTCAATTCCATTTTGCATTTTACAATGTCCCGGAGATCAGTGATAAAATTAAATCCTGAAAATTTAAAAATTAAAGCCCGAAGCATCAGTTCTGAAACACCGTATACAACCGCCGCAGCAGCGACAAAAGTAAGGCGCACAAAGTCGACAAAGTATATCCCTAGCGAACTCGTAAACCAGACTCGTACAACGAACCTTTTTTTTTCCCTCCCGGCTTTTTCTCCACCAGCGTTTTCCTCCCTCTCTCTTCCAATCTCTGTTTCACGTTCTTTCGCTACTTTATTATTCCACGATCGCCGGGCGTATTTATCGGCGACGGAAGTTCAGCATCGGCGCATCGAGGCGCGAAGCTGAAACTGATTGCGACGCGAAACAAAACCCAAGCGGCGCGAGAAGAATGGCGAGCGAGCGAACGAGCGTGCAAATGGCGAGGGTCGGGGACGAAAGCAAATTCCCGTGCGACGCGCAGAAAATTATCAGGCCGCGGATCTAACGGCGCGCTCTATGATAATCAGCCGAAATTTGAACGACGAACAATGCGACGCCATCGAGGTCGACGGGAAACTTTGCCCCCGCGCCGTATCAAATGAATTTTCAGCCTAATTATTAAATATATCTCGTCGAAGTTTCTATGGATTACGCCAGACAGCCGTTTATTCCATCTCACTGGCATAACGACCGCTATTGAACGTTTCTGTCAACTTTGTATAACGCTGTTGTTCTCTCCTCCCCTCTCCTCCCCCTCCTCCTCCTCATCCCGCGAGCTGTGAGCGATGCTCCGTTTTTTCCCCCGTTGTCAGCAACAATTTCTGCTAACAATTTCGGACGATACCTGCCGATGTTTTTATTTAGTTTTATGGCCGGTGATTCGCGAAGTTACAGCCCCAGCTGTCGCGATCTGCCATTTGCGTTCACGCTAGTCATGCAATTGATGGGAACGGAGTCGTGGCGCCATGGAGTGTATTGCTACGGCGATGCTGGGGAACGTGACGTGGATGCAAATCCCTTGTTACGGATGATTATTTATCGCTGTGACGTAACGCAGCGAGACGCCTTTGATTCGATAAAAGAAGAAGAAGAAAACATCGTGTCTGTTGTGTTTGTAGGAGAGAAAATGGAAATGGAATGGTATCTGCGAGGATAGTAATAATATCCATTTCTGCCATTAATCGCATCCACTGAACTGAACTGAAGTGATACAAGCATCGAAAAATTATAAAAGAACAAACTGTCGCTTACTCTTGTAAATTCCCTAATTTTTAAACTTTTCTAATAATAATAATTGACAACGCTTAATCATCAATGAAATTGACATTTACTATCGATATTACCACCACGACAGAATTGAAATATATACGAGTTGTATGAAGCGTTTAACTATCGTAAAGAAATGATAAAATCGTGAAAGAATCAACTGCAAATTCCCCAGTTTTAATAATAATTAATGACAACTAGTCGTCCTTGATATCTACACAGAGTGGCAAATAATTTCCAAACAATGGACGCGATAACGCTCGTCAACTAGCAATTCGGCACGATTCGCAAGGGAGACGAGGGGCAAAATTTAATACCCGGGGGACGGTCTGATCTAGGCGAAACTTGGAGGGGATAATTGATGCCGTGGCGAGAGTCATCCACGCCTCGGAATCAATCACAATACAGAGGCCGCGAGGCCGCGAGGCCGCTCCGGTCCCTCGTCTAATTCGTAAAAGTTTTCGGCAGACGGATCCGGCAGTGGAACTAGTTGCAGCTGATACCTTAGAAACCCCGAGGTACGTACATTCATCGGGCAAAACTCGCGGCGTAGTTCTGCACGCGTTTTGCCATCCGAATGCAAAGTCCTATCTGTAATGCGAGTGTCAACCAACTTTACGCTCGTGTTACCGCTCGGCCTCTCGTACGTGTGTTTCAACACACGCACGGCTATTGGTTGACGGTTCGAGGGCAAAAGGGTGAGAGAGGGCGCGAGAGAAAGGGGGTGGGTGGGAGCACGCGTGCAAAGTGACCCCCCTCGCTTTGTGCGGCCGAGAGCACGGCTATACGGTGATAAGACTGTTTCCACAGTGGCGCAAATGGCGATCGTTGATAACGGGGAGCATCGGAGAGGTTGGTGGAAGAGCGATGAAACGGAAAATCGGTTACTAATGTCGCTTCGAAACGAGTTAAACGACGCACGGGCTACTACGCGTCGTTCACTGCGCGATATCGAGTAAAATGTGTGACTGTCGGGCAAAAAACTTGACGTTTGATTCTATTCGGGGAAACGCCGAGATACCCACGAGTCTGGCAGCTAGGAAGCCACAACATCTGTATCGTTCATATTTTAATATTTAATAATTTACATACAGTTTGCGTTTGAATCGTTGACTGAGAAATGAGAAATTTCCAATTTTGGTTGTTTGGTTGACAATCTCGAATCGAAATACGTTGTTCAATATTTTAATATCTAGCTGGTATGACACTGGCGATACTTTTCTCGAAATTTATCGGTTTCGAACGTATCAAGGGGTGCTTTCTCTGCTTCACGATCTGTTTTTCGCAGCTTTCGATTCAGGTTACGAAATCTGGTTTCGTTGCAACGCTACTGAAATTTCGAAATGTTTACGCACGATATACTCGGAAAAATTTCTACGATTAGTATCCGATAGATAGCAATTTGTACGTAAAAGTACTTTCGTGTCATAAGACAACTTTTATTAGGCGAAACACAGTGTAACATCGTAACATTTCAGTTACACGTAGCGTAAGCCACTACTCTAAAAACCTCTGTAAAATATTCCTCATGTCCTAAGAATTAGAAAAAGTATGTAATAGAATATTTCAGTCAACAGAGAGAGGTCAGAGCTGTA
Source organism: Tetragonisca angustula (assembly GCA_036937485.2). Lineage (NCBI taxonomy): Eukaryota > Metazoa > Arthropoda > Insecta > Hymenoptera > Apidae > Tetragonisca > Tetragonisca angustula. The sequence goes on from JAWNGG020000223.1 coordinate 340,650, forward strand.
ACCAAGTTACATACTTCCTCGCAAAACATACGAGCATGGACGTTCAATCACTCGACGAGGAGCATTATTAAGGCGACTGCCCTTTCCAAAAATATAAAATTCCATCGCTACCCGAAGAGGCAAAGTTGTCTCGAAGAATATAGCGAGAAGAAAGTTTTCGTTTGAAGGTTCGAGGCATTTTGAGAGCAAGTATAGCAAACGCTTCTGCCACGACGAGTGCACATCTGCACCGGTCTTTCGTTGCAATTCGCGAAAGGAAAACAAAGGGAACGGAAAAGGGGGGAAAAAACTGATACTTCAGGGGAACGTCGCCATCGCGTTTCGTGTTTATTGCGATTGGAAAAATTACGTTTATCGAGCTCGATGCGTATCCCGATGGAAGATCGCTCGCAATGCATCTCGCGCGAAGAAGTGCAATCTCCTTTTGGCGAAACGTTGTGTATTATTACTTCCGTGTAAAGCGAATTAGATCACGGCGGATAATACAAGATCGCGTTCCAGTGGAAGCACGAATTGTTTCATATTGTTAGAATTTGAGAGAATCGAGTTGTATTACATTGTGGCATTCTTACCATTCTCCGTGGTATTCTGTATTCTGTTACAATTTGATACAATTCACTGATGTTCAGTTTATACAATTTTATTTCATGCGAAGTTAATTTCTGGCAACCTCTTTGAATTGTTATCAGAGATGGCACGTCTTTTGTTAATTAGAGAGCACTGCATGAGTACAAGTGTATTTTATACTAAATTCACATTACCATATTACGCTTCTGTGATATCACTTTAGGAATAGGAGGGAAATAACGTCAAAGATGAATATTGCACAAGAAAACCTAATTATCCTACAGATTCCAAAACTTAATTGACTGAAAAATATCTATGATGATATGAGAGATATGTGCCATATCGTAAACTATAATGCGATTAACGTGTGCACGAATGTAGAAAAATATTTCTTCCGTTCTTTTTTCCATTAATTGAAATTAAAAAATAAAGAAGGTTGGCCACGAACCAGGTGTATGTTGGCCAAGAACGTTTTGAAACTTCAAGAAGCTCCCAATCTTGTCTTGAAACGTATCAATAGATCCGAGAAGAAGCCTTTGGCATTCGAGCTACAAGACGCATCTACTTCGAGCATGTTCGTTCGAGTTCGCCGGCTATACGCTTTGACGTCTATTTAGTCAGCACTGGGTACTTTCATTACTCGAATTGACAATCCTCTTGCATCGTCTTCGAGCTACGCCCTGCTTTGTGTCAATCTCCGCATTCTAGCAGCCGATTTTATTCAAAAATTGATCTGTCGTCTCTGTAATAATGGAATCGTTCGCGTCTCGTAATTAACCTAGGGACATTTTTATGCGAATTTGAAACATTTGTAAATATTTAGAAGGGACTTGAAGTTTGTCCGCTTCGCGCGGGAAACGCAAACAAAAATGTTAAGTAACTTGGGTTTGGACAAAGGCCAGATAAAGAAAATTTTTAACTGTTCGAAGACGCAAGATTACAAAGCTGAATTTAATTGAGGGTTATCAAGATGTTTAGACTTTTGGCGACGCACAACGAATATTCGACTCATTGAAATAAATATCCCAACATCTCGATTATCTTAATATTAGTCAGAATTTTAATATTAATCAGAATCACTATCGAAAGCAAATCTCGTCGATCAGAAGGTGTTTTATCAAATTCTGCCAATTGGACTTTCGACTAATCCACCTTTCTCTCGTGGCTCGAGTAATACGCTCGTTGAACCGAATTTCATCGAAGAAAGAAAAGAAAAAAAAATTGAGAAGCAAATTGTTTATTTCTGCGAAGGGAAAAAAGGCAAAACCAAAGAGATCTTTCCTTGTTTGAGCATACGGCAAAAATCCAATGTAGCAGGTCGTGTCGTTAATGTCGGTCGGTCCCTTTTGAACTTTAATGAACTTTCGGAAATCCAAGAAAGACCGCCTTCTCTCTCTCTCTCTCTCTCTCTCTCTCTCTCTCCATCCATAACGAGATTTAACTCGAACGTTATTATGTTCCAGGTGAAGCAAAAGGGGTACGGTACAGACGGTAAAACAGCACGGTGGCAAGTACGAGTGATTAGGAGAGGAAATATAACAGAATTGTAAACGTTCTATGTTACGGAGGCTCCACAGGTACGTTCCAATTACGCTGTAGCTAACGGCACACGGGTTTACGCTCTCAGCCAGTAAGTTTAATTTACAGGGAGGTAACTTGACGAACTTGAAATGAACCATGGGAGAAAACTAACATCTTCCCACCGCCATTGCTCGCTGCCACGGTTTAATGAATTTGCGGCTACGATCTGCTGCGATGCACGCTCTTCAACAATTGCTCTTTAATCTTCCGGGTTGAAAACTCGAGAAATTTTTAATTATTCGTTATTAAATTTCGTGAGAAGCTCCTTGCTTTCTTTCTCCCCTCCCTTTCTTTATTTTTTTATCAATCGTACTTCTTGCAAAGTGAGGTGCAAATGAAGTTGAACGATCGGTCGAACGAACCTTGTAATTTCATTGTATTCGTTGTCTGCGGTGCGGATTATATAAATTGTATTTATAACAGATTTACAAAAGCCCTTTAAATTAGGACTTGTCGATTAAAAATTGCACTTGATTTTGCACGTTTTTCATCTGATGTATTGTCGTACCGCGTTATGTCAGTACCTGTAGTTTAGGTTATGTTTAGATCAGGTTTTAGGGTTAGTTAAGTTGTTAGGTTAGGTTGATCGAATTTCTGCCATCTTATACTACATGCATTTACATCGCGATTAAAAAGTCGTATGAAAAATGCAAATTGTGCGAATAAACGAGTTAAATATTAATGGTGTCATAATTCAAAGCAATCCGACACATATTGAATACAGCTTCGTAATTAGCAGATTCGTAGGATCGCGAGGAGGAGCGTACGAGTACAGAGATCGTTCGTTATGTTGCGCACCTGCGTCCTGAGCGTAGCTTTTTAATTGTTTCTTCGCGGATAATCGTACACAATTATCCGTACATATCTGCATCTGCGTGTTCTTTCTCGCGCTAAAAAATTTGTACAAAAGTTGACACTCTCGCGAACTGAGCTACAAATCGTAATAAATTTCAGTTCGAGCGAGATATTAACTTTTTCAATAAAATCCCGCAAAAGGATGTGACATTTTCGCACAAGACGAAACGAAATTTCCAAAAAAAGATATAATTTTTATTTAAACTACAAGTGCAAGAGATTCTGTTTACATGAAAGTCAACGCAATTCTGTTGTGCGTTTTCGTTCGTCTATACGTCTGACGGGAAGGAATTTTCGGCAAAAAATGTCATCTCGTTTGTTGAATCGTGAACGGGTAGGTTAATACGACAACGAAGTTACATTGAAAAAAATTTTTTCTCGACGGTTGGACCGATATAACGGGGTTCGTTTCGCCGGGGCTTTTATAAAATTTATATGGCAACTGCAGCCAACGTGCACCCCTTGACATCAGCTAACAGAATATAGCGTTTCGATGATTGGAACGACTTTGAGTTGCTGGGCGGCCGACATGACGAGAAAAATTTTCGTTGGCTTCCAAACCGTCTGGTTTTCGCTATTTTCCAACGGAACTTCGGTACTATCCATCAGTACTAGTACATTTTTGTATTGGATCAAACGAGAATACTTTTCACGAGTCAAACAACAAGGAAACAAAAGTCAAATATTTTCTACTGTCGCGCGTGTCACTCGGAGAAATAATCTGAATTTGTAATTAACTTGATAACATTTTTATTCACTTTCTTTGTAAATGTCACGTTGAATGTTCCCTTCTCTTTTTTTTTTTTTAATTTTTGCCCAGAATAAAATTTGTAAGATAACAGTGATTATAAAAAGATGTTAATCTGGTTTAAGGAGTACAAAGGAATACATTCGTATCACTATAAAAATATAAAAAAGAACTTAATGCAAGCATACGCACATATGTTACAAAAACGTTTTACAGTTATTGTATATGTGCAATATTAAGATAAAAGCGAACGAATTTTGAGTATACAGCAGGAGATATAGTGCCTACATAAAATATCAAAGGTACAATGCCTTCTATAGTTACAATAATGTACAACAATTTTTCACGTGAAACTCCGCGGTGCTGCCAGCCATTTGCAATGCGTTAGTGCAAAGCAGAAGGAAATTCATTCTCTTTAGACTGAAAGGAAACTACCACTCGTTCATCCGGCATAATTCCATAGAGGGGCGGAAACCGGCCGATAACTCGGAAAATCGCAGAAACGGTTGCGCGAATCCTTTTTCTCGAGGTAGCCATATTTAACGAGTCTGATGCGCGTTTCCAGTGTAGTCGGACTTCCGCCACGTTCGCGCTCGACTTCAAGCGCGTTGGAGAACGCTCCGGCGCTTCGAGAGTGGGGACAGGCATAAACGTTTCTATCGGCAACAAAGAAAAAAGAAGAAAAAGGAAAAGAGCTGGCTCTCGGCGAGCCAGCCGTCGTCTTCTTTGGATAGAAAAAGCTATCGACTCGAGTACTAATGAGAATCGGGGATGAGCGTGGAAACGGGACGCGAGGACGGGAAAGTCGACGGTAGCCATCGTCGACGTTAACGCGTCGTAAAACGCGTGTACCGCGTCGCGATCGTAAACAGTTTCTTACGCGACGTTAAATACCATCGTCTGGTCGTTTCGCAGCCCCGGGGCGAAAAAGGAAAAGGGCAAACTTTCGGTACGAAAGTGTGAAACGACAGATGCGCGTCGTGTGCACGTACCGTGGAAAACGTTGGCAAAAAAAAAAAAAAAAAAAACGAACGATCCGCGATGTGAATCGCAACGATCCGAGCTACGAGTGGTTATATTCATATCGGCGGTGAGAGAGAGAGAGAGGAGGAGGAAACGATATCGGCACGATGTCGAAGAAAGCTACCCATAGTCGTACAGATAAAACTGAAACCTTCTGTCCCACTTTTTCCGCTACATGCGTCTCGTTTATGGCGTTCGTAACCGTTCAGCCGGTCGTATAGCTGGCGAGGCCGATTATGCTGTAAAATTTGAGCAGTATTATCTGACGACGTAACTTTGTTACACCTGTTAATTGGGTAGGTGTTTTAGAACGATCAAAAAGACAAGTTGATTCTAGCTGGCGAGCAAAGAGTCAAATTTTGACACGTTGGAACAGTGTAAACCAAATTTCCAAAAAATGATGTATATTTTGTAAGAATACATAGTATGGTGTCTTGCTTCCAGTAAATATATACTCTTTCTGTCCTTGAATATTTTACAAATATCGATGTTTAATATATCACGGATTAATTCCATCAAAACTGTCTTTATGTTTCATTTAAGAATATTTAAAAATTAAGAAACCTTCTGATTTCTGTAAAGAAAAAGAAATTTGTAAATTTAACACACCACGAATTACTTCATATCATCAAAATTATTTTTCTACTTGATTTCGGTATTGAGTATGTACCCTTTCTATTCTTGAATATTTTGCGAAAATTGACATTTAATGCAGCGTCAATTATTCCCATTAAAGCTATTTTCTTGTCTCGTGTAAGGATATTTAAAAATTAAGAAACCTTCTGATTTTTATAAAGAAAAAAAGAAGAGGACAATTTATGAATTCAACACACCACGAACTATTTCGTATCATCAAAATCATTTTTCTTTTTTTTTTTTACTTGATTTCTCCACTCTGTTCTTCAATATTTTGCGAATATTGACATTCTCTTTCAGCCGTCGAGCGACATAAAAATCGGAATATCAACAAGTACATACAGACAGACATTCGCAGACTTTTCCGCGTGACGTACACTTGGAAGGAGGCGAGGCTTTTACGTTTCATCCCGGCAATGCAATCGCATTTACTTATTGCGATATTTCGTTGTCCCTTTGTGTCGTTCGCGGGCTGTTTGCCGTGTAACCGAATCACGGTATTCCGAAGCGGTACTACCGCCACTTTTCAACAACACTCCGTTGGGTGCCGTTTGAAGTTCTTGCGACAGCGGAATTATCAAGGAACTTGTACTTTCGCGATGAAGTTCCGTGCCTTGCCCGCGTTGTTAGCGAACGTGCAAGCTTTCCAACTTGCCTCGGACGGCACGCGGGGGAAAAAAAGAAACTATCTGGAACAAGTTCTCCGCTATTTCCGATAAGTTTCTGGGGAATTTCGAAAAAAAAGGGAACAATGAGAAAAAAATACCCGTGCGACGATCTACGAACAGATACGTCGTAACACTTTGTAATTGGCTTATTAGGATTATCGAATGTTTCGAGATGGTCGTTCGTGGTAATGGATGTCGAAGACAAACTGTCTATTCAATTCTCTTCACGGATAATTGGAAGGAGAGATCGACGACGTTCGATCGGATCTCGAATCGTCAAGCGTGGTGCGACAACCGTGTAAGAATTCGAGGACTCGATCGGAGACTTCCACTTTGGGATCGTTGGTCCCAAGTACATACGTGGATCGGTCCGACTATAATTTTCGTGATTCGTTGGGAGAGAATAGCCACATTTTAGACCACGAGTCAGTAAAAGGAGTCACGAGATAACGAAGACGGACGAAAAGATCAAAAGAGATGGAATCAGGAAATTTCGTCGAAATAAATGAGTATGTTACACGTGTCGTATTAATTCTTTGAAAAAGCAAATCCGTTAGTAACTTTGTGTCTTAATTACGAGTCAGGAGTATCAGAGATTTTATCTTAAATCAGCTTATATTTGAAGATAATTAGGCGACCCAGAGAGAGATCGTGTTCAGTCCCTCTACTAACGAGAATTTTTTTTCTTTTTAATTATACGATCAAAGGATTCTTCCATTAACTGCACAAGAGACGACATGTCATGAAAATGAACATCTTGCACGAGGTGAGAAAAATGTTTGCAACGTCTGAATACAAACGTCTCAATACGAAATCCGATTCCAATATTTCTGTCTCACGATCGGCGATCTTTTAGAATACATGTTCAGATTCGATTTTTATTTTCGAACCCTGTCTCAGGTTTAATATTTTAATTCCGCCATCGACGGAATAACGTACGATAATGTTACACGAAACTGAATATACAATCTGCTTTACACTATCGATCGCCATATTTCAGTGCGAAAATACTGGAAAAAAGGCCAAGAACTTCAGTGGCTCGTGATACTCATCAAGAAGAATGGAAAATGGTTAATTAAGGAAGATTCTGAAATCGACACTTTTAGCATAAAATATAGCTTCGTGTCTGCTTTGTGTGCGTAGTAATTAATTTTCTTGCCTGTAAAAAAAAAAAAGAACATAATACAAGAAGATTCGAACGACGTAAAACAAACAAATTTGATGAAAATAAAATTTGTAAAAATCCATTGACGATATCCGTCACTCTGACAAAGAATTCTGGCGTGAAATTCAAATTTCAAATGCTTAGTTGTTAGGTACGTTCAGATTCGTAGACATTCTTATTTCTTAATACCTAATATACATGCGCGTGTTCCCGCGTTCGCAGAAATCCATAGAAAATCATCCCCGAGAGGAAACTCGCGATGAAATCTCGTACGAGAACGCATTGTTTCCAAGACGCGAGAACGATTAACGCGAAAAACGCTCGCATCCTCGAGGAGCACGTTCACGCGCAGGATCGAATTATCCGTTCGAATCAATGCCGCGAACTCTATTATAACGGTGTTTTATTCGCGCTCTCGCGAAGAGAATCGACTTCTCAGCGAACCGCGCGCCAGAGTTATTTCTAATTAAGACTACTTAATTCACCGCCGTTCGCAGCCACGTCGACGCGTCGACTTTCCACCTGCAGGCGATAATTCTCGGCGTGCACGAAGGCGAAAGTAAAGTCGAGAGGCAGGCTATATCGCTCGATCGACCGAGAGTGGAACACGCGATCGTCGAGATAAATACTTCATTAAAATAATCCGCGTTCTCCGGTGATTCGAGGCGACGTTGTGTCACAGTCGTCTCTCCGTTCCTCCATTCTTTGTTTCTTTTTTTGGATCGTTTTGTTTCAGAATGAATATTCATGGAGGAAGATGTACGAAGAACGTCAGATCAGTCTGAGAAAATTGAAACGATGCTCGTTAACAACTTGATTATCTAATAATTATTAGTTATATAAAGTTATCAACAGATCTAAAAAGATCTCGCCAGTTTGACTACGGTGAATGAAATTGGTATTTTTACCAGTGATCTAGACGCTTAACTTATTTACTCTTTGACTTGTTCTATGTGTAAACTGATTTGCTCGATAGCGAAACATAAGCAGTATATCCTGGAAATAACAATCTACGTTCACCTGATCTTAAACTCAAACCAGAATGAACAACAAGAATAAATATCCTACCCTATACTCCGCATTCAGAGATTTAAACGAAATCAAAATTACAACGAAATATCGCCAAAGAATAACTACCAAGATTGTAGAATAACTACCAAGGTCAACAGAATTTGCCGTAGCTTTATCAAAATACCGAGGACGATGGCATCTAGGATCGGTTGCCGTCAAAAGGAAGCATTTTCATCAGAAACAACAACGTCCGTGGCCGAGAGGAGACTCCCGAAGAAAAGAATGCTGACTTTAAAGAATCCTCGAGTGCCAGAGTGGCGAGGTACGTGTAGATAGCGAGATAGCAGTACGTTTAATATACGCACACGCGTGTAACCAGTCTTTGTAGGTGAATCTACCGACTGCCACTAGCTCGTGGGCTTCTTCTTATTTTCCTCTCGATCTTCTTCCTCGACCCTCGTTCCTCCTCCTATCCCTTTTCCGTGTCACTGTACAAGGTGTCTCCGAAATCACGGACGGGGGTTGATTCTGATTTATCGTGATTTATCGTCTTCTGTCGAGAAAATGGAGGTTAAATATTTTTCAAATAGGACAAAGTGCGACGCTTGAATTTTTATCACTGTTTGAAAATTTATCCGATCGTCAATGTTACCAGAGGGAGATATTTGTTTCTATTCGTCAAATTTCATCCAAACGTGAAACAATAATAAAATTGAAACTTCGCTGGAACGAGTATACGCGTGCGTAGCTCCCGAATTTTTTCCTTCGTCTCGACTCGTCTCTCCGCGTTCTCTGCAATCGCGATTCTACAAAACGCCCTTTATACTGCGCGTGCATGTTCGTGACGTATGTACGTGTACACAGACAGGGATAGAAGGTACGGTCGAATGTCTTCCCCTGGCTGGAAAATTCCCACCAAAACCGTCCCGATTTCGACGTTTTTCTCTTGTTTCCGCGGGAAAGGACGGGTTCCTTCAACGGGCGGTGGCTCCGTACGTAGCCGGATTCTTCGAGACGTCCTATCGGATTCCGCGCACGCTGAAAGAAACGGCGCGCATCTCGTTCCAACGTTCCCTATGACTTCGCCCTTCTGAAAGGCTGCCCGTAGACCGCTCGCAGCCGGCAAGAATTCAAGCCGTTTGAACGGTTGATCGTTGCCAGTATCGATTCCGATGGACTTCTTTGCTCGCCTCCCTTGTTTTTTTTTTTTTTCCTCCTTCAACCCTCCTCCTCCACCCTCAAAGGTATGCCTTCCCCTTGCTGCGCGAATTCGCTGCAATTTCCAGCGCCGTCCAACATCCCTTCTCTGTGTGTGTTTGTGTGTCTGTATGTCTGGCCATCTGTCGATCAATCTCGAATTTTCTTCCTCGTAAATTGTTACTTCAGCCGCCCATTTCGTCCTCTCTGTCTTGTTAAAAATCGAATTAGTTGTATTTAAGGTCTCTTTTTCTTGCGCACGATCCCTTTTCTCGTCGTTTGGACATCGTATTTAACCACGTTGCGCTGGCAACTGATTGCCAGTATCGGACCATAATAACGAGTGGCCAAACACCGTACGCAATAATTCGTCGCTTTCTCTCTGAACTCGCCAGTACGATATCACTGGATAGAAATTATTGAGAAGTAATAGATTTATTATTTGTTTCGCCCATTTTGTTTTACTTGAATGTACTCAAAACTGAGACTATATTGTAATTTCGGGGACAAAAAATTCCCGACGTGCGTTAAAACAGAACAGTTCAAGATCTTGTTACTTGTTCATCGAATCGATTGTACTCAAGGTAGAAATACGATGCAAGATCTTCTTGATTTGTTAATTTGTCCAAATAAATATCTGAGACCGAAGCACGTGAGATTCCTCACGTCTATTTCTGTTGCTCGAATCGCCTCGATTGATTGTTTGCGTAACGATTATGGATCAAGTGGATACAATCGCTCTGTGTGTATCGCGAGTTACAGCATAAAATATCGTGAATGAAATTGAAATAAGTGGACCTATTAAAAACGGGTAAACAATGTAGATACACGTCGAATTGAAAGGGGAATACAGAGAGGATGCTGTTCTAGAAAAACAGTACAATTGCAGAGTGTTTGCTGTAGTGATTAATGTAATATTGATTGTTGCGAACGTTGCCAGTGACGACGCCGGAATTAATTGCAGCATTTAAATTAAATAAACAGATATATTTTTGCAACCTCTCGTATCTTTAACGCGTGCTGATTCAATCGCGACAGTTTTAACAGCGTATTCGTTACATTCGCCATTCGTCTTTATAAATCCTAGCTGTCCCGTCTTCATTGTTATTCGATTTTTATTACAATGAGTTCGCTAAATTTTTCACCTCGTACAAAATTTACGTATCAAACGTTCGACGAACAATAAACACCACTTTAGCTACTTTAGAAAAGATTTGTCCGGCAATGAGTTAATGGCAAACTCGAGAAAAAGGGATTTGAATACCAAATTTGACGAAACGTTTATTCAAAACAACTATAAACCGTATAATCCATTAATCGAAAGCAGCGAACAAAAAAAAAATGACAGCAACTGTCGAAACCAGCTTTAAACAGAAAAACAGTACAACTCGGAATTCATCCCTCCCGCGAGAGGAGGAAAAAACGTCCCTACTTCAAGCGATCTCTAATATTTATTCCGTCATTTAGTCGGTGAACTAAACGCGTGACGTGAAACCAGAGACATTTAATTCATAGATAGAACATGCACATAATTGTGGAAGTGATAAAATTTAGTGCACGTCAAGTTTATGACCATAAAACGGCGTACAGATACACCTGCAGGCTTTGCCGGTATATGTGTATGTAGTTGAATATAAGCGTGAAGGAAAAAGAGAGAGAAAAAAGGAAAGAACGGATGGCAATGAGTGTCGACTAAAGTGCAATGTAGTTTTAACCTTGTTGAGTAGACGTAAAGTAGAAAATATGGATTTAATCATTAAGTGAAGTAGACAATGTAGATTTAATCTTTCAGTGAAACAGACAATAGTATAATAGAGTAGAGTGTAGATTTAATTTTTTAAGTAGAACAGATGGTGTATATTTAATCCTTGAATAGAGTAAACGGTATGGATTTGATCATTGAGTGAAGTAGACAATGTGGATTTGGTTGTTGACTGAAATAGACAGTGTTGATTTGGTCATTGAGTGGAGTAGATAACGCAAATTTGGTCACTGAGTAGAGTAGACAATGTAGATTTAATCTTTCAGTGAAACAAGTAGTGGTATAATAGAGTAGAGTGTAGATTTAATCTTTAACTAGAACAGATGGTGTATATTTAATCCTTGAATAGAGTAAACGGTATGGATTTGATCGTTGAGTGAAGTAGACAATGTGGATTTGGTTATTGACTGAAATAGACAGTGTTGATTTGGTCATTGAGTGGAGTAGATAACGCAAATTTGGTCACTGAGTAGAGTAGACAATGTAGATTTAATCTTTCAGTGAAACAAATAGTGGTATAATAGAGTAGAGTGTAGATTTAATCTTTAAGTAGAACAGATGGTGTATATTTAATCCTTGAATAGAGTAAACGGTATGGATTTGATCGTTGAGTGAAGTAGACAATGTGGATTTGGTTGTTGACTGAAATAGACAGTGTTGATTTGATCACTGAGTGGAGTAGATAATGCAAATTTGAATAGAGCAGACAATGTAAATTTGATTTTACCTCGAATGGAGTGGACAGTGTAGATCTTTGAATGGAGTAGAAACTATTTAATCCTTAAGTACAGTAAACAGTGTGAATTTGATCGTTGAATCGAGTAGACAATGTGAACCTCATCATCGAGTAGAGAAGAGTAGTGTGAAATTGCGTAAGAATCGCGGAATTGAATAGTGTGTAATAGAATATCTATCTGTCTGGTTTAATCTAAAGTAAATGAATATTAAGTTAAATATACGCATAAATTTTGGCGGTTACACTCGTTAATTAATTAAACATCGATTGTTTAACCTGCAAAAGCGGACATAACGTCGAGAAGCACGCAGAGTAGGATTCTTTAATCGAAGCCTCCACTTGGTTGACAGTCTCCATTTAAATCACGGTTCGAGCACGAACCTTCAGATCTAATTACTTGACACTGGCAGTAAAATTAGGTACACAGACCGGGTTTACACGGTGCGTGTTACGCGTGTAGCCGATAGCACGGGAGAACGAGAACGAACGAGGTACATCGTTCCCACCGGTTGACAGAGACTTCCTCGTAATCGAGGGTTGGAAGAGGAGAAAGCGCAACACCGAAACCGTACGACGACTACGGTGGAAAGAGGATGAAAGAACCAGGGAGGGAATAGGGTGGTCGGGCGAAAACTGCGAGGATCGTGCATCGTAAAAGTGGGCCATATATTCCGTTAAATGTAAGAGAGGACGCGGTGCGTTAGCGTACTTTACGAACCTCGATCTACCCGGGGGGGGGAGCGAGATTTTTAACCGTATTTCCAAGCTGTTCTTCTCTTTTTTTTTTTCTGTTTTTCTTACGTCTCGGCAATCTAAACGACTCGACGAAGATAAAAAAAAAGGACGTTAAAACGTCGTTAATTTTTCAAACTGTTGAAAAAGCGCAGAAACGTGAGAAGAGAGAGAGATAGAGAGAGAGATTTCGTATCGTGTCAATCGGGGGTTTTGATATTTATATCACTGACAATGCGATATCGATTACGATGCACGCGCAAATCGGATTACAATGACAAATGATTCGATAATACCGTCGATCTAAAGGGGATGAAAAAACATGAACTTGCGTCTCTCTCTCTCTCTCTCTCTCTCTCTCTCTGCGGAGAAGTGACTGCAAGTGACGTTGTTAATAAATTCGACGATTGAAAATAATTTTCAACAATGGAAAAATATCTACGCAGCCTTTGCGACGAAGCATTTCGCGTCTCTGCACTTGCATTAATTTCACAGCAACGTGACAACGAAACGAAATCAATTACCACGGTAATACGCATTGCAATGTTCATCCCCCCCGATTCGAATATCGATACAACTACCGTGCAGAAGATGTAATTCCATTTGCCAGCGTAAGATTGGCTCGTTCGGTTTCAATTAATCCACCACCGTAGGATCATATCCTACTTACGTTTCTGTTCTTAATCGAACCGGAAGTACTTGGCGCTCTCCCGGTATCGGAACTACGACCCATTCCGTCCCTGTATTTCACTAGATGAAAGGGGAAAACTTGTTGCAAAATTTATACATAGTTGTCGACTATGTTTCGTTTCTTAATCTGCAAGCCTATCATAATATCAAAATAACAGTAAAAAAAAATTTTGACAACTGGTAAATTAGAACACGTGAAGATATACAAAATTTTAGAGAGAAATCTGTAATATAAAAGTCTCCTGAACGGTATAATTCTCAACGTTGCCGATTAATTTTTCACCGCAACAATATTTTAATTGATTATAATTTGATCTGATCTTCTGCATTGAAACTGAAACAGTGCAACTCGACTCGACAAATAATCTTCGTGGCGAGAATTCCCTGAGCGAAAGTTTTTAATTTGAAACTTTGTATTTTTTTAAAAAATTAACAAAACGATCGCTCAGACTCTCAGTAAAATTTACGTGGAATATATATCGTGTATCCGCTTTAAATAAAATTCGTTGCATCGATATGAAGAAGTGATCGATTTAACCCGATACAATTAAAAGGTAACGCAGTTTTAAACGAAAATCTTAGAGAATCGAATCGCGATAAGTAAAACTCACTCTAGACCTAGATTATTATTATACGGTTACAAGCACGAATCCATAGTGCACCGAACAGCGTTCGTGAACGTTAAAGGCTTATCGCGAAACGATCAGTCATCGCATTATTTATGAAAGGGTTGCACGAACGTGGTAGAACGTGGTAGTGTTGCTCCGAGGTCGTGGCAGTCTTTATCGAGAAAACGAGTTCCCGTCGAATGAGCGGCATCCAAATAGAGATTAAAGATAGTTCGTATGCATACGAGCTTCCGTTCAGCCAGCAACGAACCGGTGTCTTCGAGAATCCCCGTGAAAGTTCTCCAAACGAACCACGGATCGTTTCACTCGACCGTAGATGGAGATTGAGACAACCTGGACGCTTAATGATCCCGCTTTGTAACCGTGACGTTGAAACCGATACGATACACCGTGCCCTCGTTGAACATTGAACGAATTAATCATTAATTTCTTTATCAGTTGAACTTTTGTACCTGCCAGAGTTTTATCTTCTATTTGATTTGACACAATTTGACGTAAAGGGTTTCAGGATGAAGTGTGTTATCTTATTATTTATTTATTTACATTTATATTGTGGCGAGGTGCTGGAAGAATGTAGGATTTGGGTAAGGTGAGGAAAGGTTATGGCGTTTCGTCTCAGAGTCGCTGCCTAGACTCATCCCAGTAGGGCTGATGGCAGCGACCCCTTACCCCAAAAGACGCTTGTTTTCATAACTACTCGCTAGGGGCGGTCCACCCATCCTAGCAGTGTTCCGCACTATGCTTGCTTAACGTCGAATATCGCTAGACTTCGACGCTAGGCGCACAGCCACTTGCGGCTTGTACGAATCGGTGTTCGAGACTCGTACTCGAGGCGCTATAGGCCGCTACAGACGCATCTCGAATAGGTTTCAAGTTACTTTGACGTTTCTTGTACAAATTCTTTACATCTTTATAAATTAATTAGTATTTTAAATAATATGAACTCAAATAATAGATATCGGAGTGTTTAATGGATAGAAGGATTGGAAAGTGGTGAGCACAGGATTTCTTCCAAAGAAATGGAACGGATAAAGCAGATATTAACAAGCGTTACAAAATATCAAATACACATGTAAGCTACTCCCCACGTGTCTGACTTATTTTCAGAAATCTCATCGCACGTAACGCAACGTACGGCTGATCCCGCTGATAATTAATAGAATTTAATCCCGTCCATCTCAAATTTCGATTGCAAACAGCAGACGCTCGATTTCGTAGCTACGATAAACAATTCTGCCACTGATCGCCTTGAATCCGTCCGCTGATGCAATTCCGCGGAAACGAGACTAAAGCGGCGATCAAAAGGAACGCGGAAGGAATTTAATTGAATTTTTAGTCAAATTTGAGAGGAACGATAGCAACGAGAGAGTTGCCCCCCCGGGCTACGGCGCGCCTAATGGTCCACTTACTCGGCGATTCCCGGGTACAAAGTATCCTTGGGTACCTTTACCTGTCCTCCGGCCTGCGGGCAGATTGCGCGAGAGGCAGCGAAATAGGAAATGGCGATTATTACATAATCCTGTGGACAATGACGGACACGACGGAGAGATGGTGGCAGCAGGCCGGAAGTCTAATCCCAGCGGGAATGGTGGCCATCGGCGAGGGAGAGGGGGAGGGGGGTGGTACGCGTGACGCGATAACGTGTCGGAGGAACGCTCGGTGCCGTGAAATCGTTTGGCCATTTAACGGTGTATCGTTATTGGTCAGCCGCGGGATCATAATCAGACAGCATATCGTGATTAAACGCGTTTACTCTGCCGTGTAAAACGTAACGCCCGAGAGACTGGATGTACACTCTCGTTCGCGAGCATTAGGAAACGCGGTAATTGATTGAAATTATCGAGGAAACTATTAATCCATCGTGTCCCTTGTAAATACTTGAATTTCTTGGTTTCCTTTCACTTAGCGACAACAAAATTTCACGGGATTAATTCTAAATTTTAAAGAACGATCAGAACAGTGTAATAGTTGGAAAACTATTCAAGAATCGCTATTGCCGTTGTTGAGGAACTTGCGAAATATAAACAGAGACGTTTCGTACGCTTGACAGTGTAACAGAAATCACAATTTCCAACATTCATTTCTTGCTTCGTAAATGCACAACACTCGAAAAAACACGGCGACAAAAACTGTTTCCCGGTGCTCGATTGAAACTGAATCAACTGCCACGTTTCGCGCGAAATCAGAAAGTGTCCAAACACTTGCGAAACGAGAGAATGTACATATGTACGTCGAGCGAAGGATTACAGAGTGGCACCGACCGAGGGAAGAACCGTAACACAAGCTGACAAACAATACCGACGAGCGAAACAACACGGTTAAACAATCCACCGTGGCGATAGAGCCACGGCGAACGTTGCACCTGCACGGATTAATATAACGAACAATTTAGCGCGCGTTCAAGGTACACGCTGGCGCGCGCGTCCGCGTGTATACGCGCATACGTACAACGAGACGTGTATATGGACACGCGAAGGCGCGATAATAACACGTACATCGCGAGCCGGGCTTGTTATCGCAACTTGGACAGCGACTTGGTCAAATAGAGGGTCGGTAACATCCCCTGGTAGCTACGTTGCCCCTTTGTTTACCTCGCTGGCCAGTATCGAACGTTTACGGTTTTACCCGTGATCCGTTTGCTTTACGTTCGTTCGTTCGTTCGTTCATTCCTTTCTGTCAACGACGCCAGTCCCAAAAACGAAACGTTGATCGATCGATCCACGCCTAATTGCGTGCCGTAATCACTTCGTGGCAAGTACACGCGGACAATATACAGGGACTGTGGACTTGCTTCATTGCTGATTGCTTGATGCAATGGCTTAACGAGTGAATAGGTTTTTGCCAGCGTTAATGATCGCGTGTCGCGAGTTGTGGGCTTGTAATACTTGTCAGAATCTCGGTTAATGCGGAGATAATTCAAGAACAATATGCTGTATCAACCTTTTCTCGCTCTCTCTCTCTCTCTTTCTCTCTCTCTCTCGTACTTCTTGATTGAGGCTTGTGAGTATCCCCTCCTCTCGTAAACACCCATCTATCCCCTCAAAAAAGTTTGTTTGTTTTTTTCAATTTTCTTAAGTTGGCTAAATACTTAAATTATCAAGTTAATCTAATGACGTTTACATGGACTTTTATTATTTTATTTTGCAATTTATTTCAACTTTTTGTAACGGCAGCCTAACGTAAGATCGAAACAAATATAAACAGCATATAAGTATCTCTTTGCAAGTCAAAATTTTGTAACTTCTGTGTTTCTGTGTGTTTTATTTTAAATCCTTTTCTTTGGACTTTTCCACCGTTACCAATATCATTAGAGTACCGCCAAGTTGGAAACCGCTATGCCATATGACTGTATTTTAAGACAAAGTATTTCTTTCACTTTCAATGACATGAGAAAGGCATCGAGTGTTTAGTTTATTATGCAATTATATATTTATAAGTATGTAATTATGCCACGCATAGACGTAATAGAAAAACAGAACGGAAGGCAAAGTGGATTTATGCTACTGGATTCATAAGTAAAGCTTTCTTAACAGGCACGTGCTTTAGACGTCGAGATAGCAAAGGTTAGGTAGGTCAGAGGATGTGTTGGTATGAAAAGGACGGTTGGCTGAGGATTTTCGGGAATTGTGTTTAGTGTACCTACGTCTCTCTAGTGGCGAATGTAAATGGGCAGAAGCACGAGTAGCAAGAGGCAACAATAATTTACTTTTGAATATCAAATATATATTACGAGAAATGCACCGAGTAAAAGGATTCATTGATATTGGAGTATTAGGAGAAATATACGACCTAAGGTTATATAAAGTTAATTTCTGAGACAATGACGCCGTTTATACTACTGTTTGCAATTATTTGAACAATCTCAGAAGCTGATGCACGTTGACTGAATAATTTAGATTTGTCATACGTATGTGTGACAAAAATCGTATACTCATCGATTTGATGAAGGCAATTACATAATTTAGCAATGAAATTTTATATAAATATTACATCCGCTTCAAATAATTATGAACACTACTATACTATACTAACTACTACTATAACACTTCACTATTGATTGTAATTATAAATTACACTACTACTATACTACTGTAACACTTCGCTATTCATTGTAATTATAAATTTCTGCATTGACGTATGTACTCGTTGACAGATAGTAAATAATTTTTATCTAAATGAAATACTACATTAGAGTTGAGAAATACGACGGCCACGATTAAGTATAACCTAAGTCTATAAAATAAATCGTTCAGTATCCATGCAGTAAATAATCCGACTAGCCTCTATTAATCTCGCAACCCTATTTCAATATCAGATGCCAATCTTATTTATTAAAAATTCAAATCGTACCGTAATCTAAAATCCGCCGGCAATTTCAGGAAATCAGCATAATTTGCAGCATTTCGCACGCGATGATCGATATTTCGAAGGTTAATTCCATTGTGAACGAACGTGGCGAACCTTTCGGTTAACCTGCTCGCATTAAAGGTCCTAAACAGTGGCAACAGCTGCGATTAGCGAGCGTTCCGATCCTCCGGCTGGCGTATCGTTCATTTATCCGCTTGTAAAAACGAAATCTCGCCGGTAGCCGATCAAGGCAACACCATCGATATTCACCGTGTAAATAACGTGACAAAGGGACACGTTAATTTCAGTCTCGGCGCGAGGTATCCCAAAAGAGAGAGAGAGAGAGAGAGAGAGAGAGAGAGAGAGCAAGAAAGAAAAGGAGGAAAAAAGTTGGCCAAGGTAAATCAACTTTGGACTTTCTAACTTCCGAATATATTATGAAATATTCATTGCCATCGTAGAATCTGAGCCTCGACTTTTCATCTTGCAACCCGGGTGTCTCGAGCACCGTAATTTTCGTTCGTCCGTGAGTTATATCCAGACCCCTAATGAGCCACGCATAATGGAATAAACAATCCCGCCCTTCCCTTTTTTCTTCTCGATCTTCCGCGCTCCTCCTTTTCTCGCGATTACTTTTTTATATTTTTCTTATCTTTTTTCTTTCATTCTTTCTTTCTTCTTTTTTTTTTTTTTTTTTTTATTTTCGCTACATTACGAGTCGGCCGCGCGGGAACGAATCGCTCGACGGAACTAACGATCGACTTTCTACTCGCCTCCTCTCCTTCTGACCCGGCGCGATAGGCATTACGTCAAAAACGCATTAGCGGGGAGATTTTTTTTAAATTACACGTTCGTATAACCGACTGAAATCGTGACATCGTTGGCAACAGGCTAATTCCATCGGGATGGACACGACCAGTAGAATAACAAGTTCCGTGTGGAGAGCAAACGCCGCTATACTGGATCTCTCAGCGTCATGCGTAGCAATGAAATTGGGATCGTTTCATTTGTCTAAACTCCCAATAGATATTTCGATCATTTCAACGTTAGATTGCTGCAAATTTTTCACACTGATCAAACCTAAAGGTTTCTAGTAAAACTCAAACTCTTTTAATTGTCCAATTCATTATGCAAATTCCGTGCGAAACTTGGACACTAAATCTCGCGAAAATTCCAAGAAATTGTAAGAGAAATAGCAAAATTAAACCATGTAATATACGACATAAAATCTATTAATATTTAAGTATTAGAAGGAATACTGAATACGGCGATGACAAAGGAATATTAACTTTCTATAACTCTGTTTCAACATCTTCAGAGTGGAACGGTTAGACAAACAGTCCCAAATCTGATCTTTTCCGCGGTAAATCGGGAATGCAGCAGACCGTACAGGAAGAAATTCCTCACCCTACATTACACAATAAAGATAGATCACCGATTCTTTTTTCTATCGATAACTTTTGTCCCTAATACTTTCGCTCACCTAATTTACCTCTCGTCCCCCGGAACCGCATTTCCCAATGAAAATAAATCGAAAATAACTCTCTAAATCGCGAACCATCCGCTGGATTAGGAATAATTTGTTTCCTACTCGACGTTCTAACTCTAGATGTAATTGATCGACAAGGTAATAAGAAACAGTGAATCAAGCGAATCAAACTCGTGTTGCGTATATCTCAACGACCAAAGGGACGAGCTTCGTGGATCCACGATCAACGTGGATCGCTTTCGAGTCGAATTCGACTAGAGACGCCTTGATTCTTTCGCAAGAGGGAAACGGGCAAATCGCGGCTCGTTGGGGAAAAGGGCACGAATGGATTTTTCAACGGGAAGAAACATTAAAACTCGGGTAATCTTTATGAATGCGGGCGCTGGTACATCAAGCACGATACAAACCACCCTCCGCGCGTCCACCAACCGCCCCTCCGCGGAGCTAGCTCGGCCAGCTGGTATTCATAACGGTCGTAACGTTTCTTTTCCTTTTCTGCTCCGGGGGGCTGCCGGCAGAAAATCCGGCGGGATTTTGAAAGAGGAAGGTGGCCTCCTATATCAAACTCATTATCTATTGTAATAAAAGGTGAGCGTGCTTCATTGTTGCGATAATATAACCGTTGAGTCCTCGCCCATTCGTGTGTATTGTGCGGAATCCGACGAGGTCACGTCGCGCCCGTATAAAAACTGGCGATGAATGCGATTAATTATGGGACCGTGCAAATGGCGAACGACGCCTCGGCGTGGATTATTGAATTGAAAATTGCAAACGCGTTAGACCGAGAATAATGGCGAGAAGGTACGTTGACTTTGCCTCGTATAGACGGAAAGGGTGGAGAAGTAGAGGAAGAAGGGTAAGTTTGGCTACCATGTTGTAAACGAGTTACGAATTTTCGTGGAAATATAGATGGGTGTTTGCAAAAGTGTTGGAACAGGTATAAATAAATGTACATTGAGTTGACCAAGAAAAAGTAATTGCGTTTTCTCCTCATCCACGTCTCGTAAAATGTGAGCAACTTCGTTTTTAAACTGCAAATTCTTAAACTGTGCGATGATCTGGTACTTGATTGTCGAAGCTCGTTCTGGAAAAAGAAAATGCACCATCTCTCGTTAACGATTGTTCGCTTGGCATTCGACCTCGGAATTAAGAATCAAAACTGTCTAGCTTGTCCGAGCTTATAAAAAAATTATTTGACGCGCATACCAAAATTGGTTCGTTAAATTTCGCTACTGATGGACATATCAAATAGTTTTTGATAAAGGTGGCGAAAAGTAATCGAACTAAACGGTCAATATATTAATAAAGTTTTTTTTCCTTCATTTGCAGACAAAGAAAACGCAGTCACTTTTCGGCCTAATACAACCTAACATACATATTTCTATATTATCTAGATGGTTTGGTGTAAATATTTGAAAGAATAATCTGCGTTCGTGAATAATCTGAAACCAAACAACAACCGCAGATTTTACAGTTACGACCCTACCGCCAGTTATACTCCAAAATTTTCGACCCTAATATTTAAGTGACGAATGCTTATTAACTGAAAATCGTGTCATTCTTTGTATTAAATTTTCATCAAATTTTTGCTGTTAAATAATCAAAGGTATCGATAAGTAGCGCGAACGAGCGATCGGCCGATTACGACGCATGTTGTTAATCGTTTTTCTCGCTTCATAAATATGAATGGTATCCAGCAAATTGAAACGACGTCGGATTTCTTGCCAGGAGGAGAAGAGAAAGAGAGACAGACAGAGAGAGAGAGAGAGAGAGAGAGAGAGAGAGAGAGAGAGAGAGGAACGAGCCTCGATAACGGGGCCGGTTGGCCAAATGCGTTCGTTGAGAAACGGCATTGGATTTCCCGGGAAGAAATGAAACGAGATGGTAATGAAACGATTTCCTCGCGACGCCGACACAGTCGCGAGAAAATCAACTAATTTGACAAGAGGGTGGAAACCCGTGGAACGCGAGGCTCTGCCACCGCGGGCAAACTCCGTGTCCCGGAGTCGGCGCGTGAGCAAATAAGAAGCGAAGCTGAGCCGTAGACAAAAAGAAAAAGAAAGGGGAAAGCAGCGAGCGAAGACAGGAGAGGAAAGAGAAGAACAACCGCGGCCTGGAGATTCTCCAATGAGACCGAACAGGCGACTGACTTGCATTCAACGTTTCGATCCGCCTCGGGTTTCTCCCCTCTCTCTCTCTCTCTTTCTCTCCCCATCGCCGCTCGATCCAGCTTCCACCTCTATCTCGATCGCCACCGACCTCTATCCGCTCGAAATCAAGACCGGCTACCAGTTTTTCCTTTTCTCTCATTCGTCTCTCCTCTCCCCTCCACGTTTTTGTTCCCGTCCCGTTTCTTTTTTGCTCGTCGATCGTTATAACACCGCGCGGCGAATACCGGTTCCGGCCAGGTTAACTCCAATTATTTGCAACCACCCTGCGAGAGAGGTTCGAGACTTGGCAGCGTACGGAGGACGTCTCTCGACGAGCCACGCGACAAGACGACGAGACGGTAGGAACAAGTTCGATCATCGAGCTCGGTCGCTCCGCGACTGGTTCGAGAGATAATGAAAAGGTAAACGACTGTTTTCGAACAGCCGCAATATCGTCGTAGCTTCGTTCGTTCGTTCGTTCGTTCGTTCGTCCGGCCTGTCGTCGACCGTTCCGATTTGTTGCTCGAATTTCTTTCCTTCTCTGCCGATTATTACTGGGACCCGTTCTCACTCCTCTCCTACCCACCTCCCAATTTCGCGATCCACCCCCCCCCCTCCGAATGAAATCCAATTATTTCCCGCTCGATCCTCTCGCGCTTTTCTTTTTCGCGCCAACTTCGAGCACCCTTCACTATTATGTGACTTCGGGCTGGTTCGACGTATCGATGGTCGTTTCACGAAAATCACCAGCGAGATATAATGAAAGGGGAAAACGAGTTCGAAGAGTCTTAACGCTATGCGGCGTCACGTATCGATTGTCTTCCTCGGATTTGTCACGCTGATAACAACTGTCTTTCACTCGATTTATTCTTCCGAGTTACAGAGAAAGCTCGAGCGTGCTGCAATCGCCAAGAATTTTCGTTCATCAGAATGTAATCGATCGTGAGTGTTTTGATTTTCACGCGGGAGAATAAATGTTCCCTCTCTGGTTTGAGACAACCGGCAGATTGTTTCTTTGAAATCAGTTTTAAAGGGTAACGACGAGAGGGCACTCCAGAGAGACGAAACGTTAAAGAGATGGGAGTTCCAACACTTCTGCGATACAGCGTTAAAGAGCGACGATGCTTTGCGTAAGAAGATCTTTGAAAGTTCGCAGCTTCTTGTACTACGGTCTTGTAAAGTTATAAGCTTTATGAAATCAGGATTACCGACCACTCGGTCGCCTCGCTGTTAGAGTCGCCCCCTCGATCCTGCCTTAATCCAATCATTTCGCGCCTCTACCTTCCCTGCAAACCTTCTCACATTCACGACCTCCGCGCAGAGTCCCGAATGAATCCGGTTGCCCTAAGCTCCCTTACGACGCAGTCGAAATTCACAAAGTCGCCAGTCTTGAAAATGAGATGTCAATCTTCCAATATGTGTCTCCTTTTAGTATAGTTTAATTAATTCAATTTTATTTGTCGCTTCCTTCATTTTGCAAACGATTATCTTTTAATCTTCAGTTTGCAACATTGTAAACTTATATGTATCTACTTTCAAAAATTTAGGTGTCGATCACGTTCAAGATTTAATAATTCCTTTGAAAACCATCACTTCCTACTCTTCTTGAACTATATCCAATGGACGAAAAATGGCAATGAATATTATTTCTCTCTTTATAGAACAATTAGTAGAATCGACGTCTTTTTAAATTACGACCAACATTATGTCCAAAAATAAAAAATTGATCTTTCAGTTACGTCGATTTTCTCCATTTTTCTATTTTCGTTCGGGGAGCGAGTGTTAATCGAAATTCGCAGAAGTGACGATTCTCAAAATTGCACTGAAAATAAGAAGCCGCTCTTTTCCGATAATTAAAATTTCCTTCTTAACGTGTTTGATATAGTTCAATCACTACAGCCAGTGATTCGTAGCTCACGAAAATGAAATTATAGTTTAAAAGCTTCCTCGGTTTGGTGCGATCGCTCTCTTCGTCACGAAATTGACGATTTTTCGAAATTGTGCTAATTCTCTTTAGAAACAACAAGCTGCAACGCTCTTTCCAAACGCGTTCAACTTTCGTCGTAATAATCGCAGGAGATCGTAGATCGGGAGGGGAGAGGGGAAGAAAAAAGAGAAAATGGCGAAGAAATTCATAATGAAACGAGAGAGTTCCTCGGAACTGGAACGTTAACGTCTTTCTCTAGCGTTCGCCCCTCTGTTTGAATCTCTCCTCTCGCTCTTCAATCAATTCGGAGATCGAGGAGTTTGACATCAAGAATAGAGAGTAACTTCGTTCTCCGGTGTTTTACGGTGAATTAAAAGGGCCTTTAAATCCTTTCAAATCGTCAGGCTGGGAAAGCTTCTTCCTCCGGTAATCCTGCCTTTTTTCGTCTGCAATCTTGCCCCTATTGCTGCCAGCGAACGAGAGGCACGTTCAGTGCCCAGAGAAACAAAAATCACTGGCTGAACTTCAATTTGCAGTATTGCTCCGAATGAGGATCCCCTTGTTACTCGAGTTTATCGCGTTCCGTTCGTGTTTTCGTTGTTCGCCTACCGTCGAATTATATTGAATCTTTTGGTTAATGATAGAATGGAGGCTCGATAAATTAAAAATAGTTCTTGGAGTGTTTCTACGCAATGGCAAAGGAATAGAAAAATTGTAAATAATTTTGGTCAAATATGAGATTAGATTGGATTTGCTTTTAGAACTATTTAATGTTGAAATTTCACTCTTCTATATTCGTAGAAATATTGAAAAACGTAATGCAATGAGGAATTGAATGGAAGACGATGTAATAAAAAATTCCAAAGTTTTTTTTTTTTTTTAAGATGGAAAGAAATGTTCAAATTCCACAGCGAGTGCAATACAATAACAATATAAATGTACGATTACTCGAAACTTTGACGCATGATCACGAGTTTCTCCGAAATATCTACAATGTCAGAACAATCAAACGACGAGCACGAAATGGTATTCAAAATACTCAGAAACATCCAAACCAAAATCTTCGTTGGGAATAAATTTCCGCAGAAAACACGGCTCGCCAATCGAAAAACTAGAATCGTCCCTCGTACGAGCAAAAACTCTCCTCTCTTCCGTGGCGATTACCGGAGAACTGGGAAATGCAACGATCGCAACGATAATCCAATTACACCCTGACCATTCTCTCCTTTCTCTCTCTCTCTCTCTCTCTCTCTCCTTGCGTATATATCCCGACTCCGAGATATCCAGCGGAAGCTGGTTTTTACGCGTGTTCTTGCTTGCTCGCTCTTAGAAAGAGAGAGAGAGAGAGAGAGAGAGAGAGAGTCAGGTGGCTGCAGTTACCAAACGGTGGCTGATTCGCCGAAAAACCTGCGCGGCTTAGAAATAAAGAGGAACGAGAAGAGCGGGCCTGATCTCACGACTGTTTCGCGTGTACCCTTATTTTGATCGTAATCGAAAGCAGACATCGTCGTCGGTGGTTCCGTCGTCGTACGGGACGCTTTCGGGCGACTTTGGCCAACGCTCCGGTCCTTTCCTCCCTTCGTCTCTCCGTTCCGTCGTGTTCGTTTTTCTGTACGGTGCCGTCGTGTCAACGGCGGGCCGGTTCGAAGGCAATTTTCAGGCTTGTAGATAGTGGCACGATCGTTCGCGAGAAAGAGACGACGAGGCGGCAAACGTCGAGACAAAAATGAAAAGTCCGGTCGGCTTACAAGATACTGTTACTGATCCCGCGCGGCTTAAACTCTCGTCGCGGTGAAATCCGCTTATTCCAGCTTTCTTAAAAACCCGGCACCGGGGATTCTCACCGCTGGACCCGAATCTACGATCGATCGCCAGTTTCTCGTTTCGTACGTGTTCTTCTACTGGATGTAGAGTCGAAAATTTGCATCGACGAATTAGCCGAGTCACTTCGTCAATCGTTGAAAAGGATTCGTTTGAACGTGTCGAATCACAAACTAAACTATAAATTAAAAGAATATGAATATTCTTTCGCGATGCGAGTCGCAAAATTTGCATCGACGAATTAGTCGAGTCACTTCGTCAATCGTTGAAAAAGGATTCGTTTGAACGTGTCGAATCACAAACTAAACTATAAATTAAAAGAATATGAATATTTTTGTTTCGAAACGTGTCAACCACTGTAAATGAAAGAAATATCAATGAAACGAGTTTCTCATTCGATTCGTATTCTTTCACGACGCATGTTCCAAAATCTTCATCCAAGAATTAGCCGAGTTGTTTCAATATACAAGAACATGGAGAAGGATTTCGAAGAAACGTGTCAACAGTTAAGCGACTGTGAATTATTGTGCAATTATTTCTACGTATAGATAACACACGTTCTAGTTAAGACGTCAGTTGTCAACTACATTACGACATCGAGAAAGAGATAAAAGAAATACGCAGCTCCATCAGAAGGAGCATCCTTCATTCTGACAACCATGAAGGAAGAGACCCGGACGGGCAACCGGATTACGATCATCACGCTCGTCCATCGGAAGGCGTCTAAATTATACTCCGCGCGTCTTTTTTATCGCCGATCTATCCAACGGACACGTAATCCGTCTTCCACCCTCGGAATCTCTTAAACACTCCCTTTTGATTTCGATTACACCGATAATCGATGAAGTAACAGAGGACGATCGAAAGAATTCGATCGGATCGTCGATTGGAAAGTATTGTCGCTTCAATCTCCGATGCGGTCCGTTCCAGTTTTAATCCGAGATGCGTTTCCTCGTTTTATATCAGCCGTTTCAGCCAAGTGATGAAATCGCGTTGCCGGGTGAACTCGTTCGGACCATTTTCCACCGAACCTCTTCGATTCACATCGCTGAAAACGTTCCGTCTAATGTTCAAAATTCCGTGGCGCTCTGCTCCCGTGATCGCCGATAACGAGATCGTGTAAGACGGAGTATAAAAAGGTGGCTGGTAGACCGAGGATTAATCGAATTTGTTCCGAACGCGGGATCGTTTGTCGTCGGTCGTTACGCGGATCGACGTTAACTTGAAACCTTGACGTTGGAACTTGGCGAGGTACAAAACTCACGCGAGAGAAATTAAAGCGCAAGAAGTAGGGTGAAGTCGCGGACAGCGGGTTCCGAGACACGTATTAAGAAAATTACATACATCGTGTGATTCGTTCGTCAACTTCAGCGAAAGTTTATAACACAATTGAGACGCAATTGAACGACCAGCCTGCCTGACGCCTCAAAAAGACAGAAAAATGCGACGTATCGTCGCGTAAATAAATAAAAATGCCTGCAAAGACAAAAGAAGAGGACGCGAGAAGAGGCCAAAGAAGAGTTGCTGAAAATTCAATTCGAAATCACAGGGAGAAAAAAAGAAAGAAAGAAAGAAACAGAAGCGTCCGCTGTCGAAATTTGCAACAATTTCCAATCGACGTGACAAATATCTCTTCGTAACTTCTCCTAGGCGCCTGCCTAAGAGAGGCGAAAAGGAAGCAACAATGGGGGCGGAAGCGTCCGAGCGGCGATGGGGTTGGTCAGCGGTGGAGCGGCGATGAACGCTTCATTTTCCACGTTTGCCTTTCGAACAAAGCAGAGGCCGGGCCATTCGGCCGGGCAGATGCATGGCCATTCTGCGCGACTACCTCCGATAAATTCGTCGTTTGACCGCGAGAGAGCGGCAAGAGAAAGCGAGCGGCCGGCCGATAACGCGAAGATAAGGGACAACGAACGAGCGGGAGGGAGGGAGGGAGGGAGGGAGGGAAGGGACAGGGAACGCGCGAAACGGATAGAGGGAAGAGAAGAGTGAATAGCCGAGTGAATGGACCGCGAACGGTCGCCGAGGGTGGAGCAGGTCGGTGGCCATTAATTGGAGCGTCTCCCGGCCCGGCCGGCGATGTGATTATTTTCATGACGTTTCAATTCAAATCAAACGCATTGTTAAACGGCGCCTCATTGTGCGCCCGCTCCAATTTGCAGCGATATTTTACCAGCGGCCGCTGTCCGCTCGACGCCTCTGCCAATATGCAGCACGCGTGACTCCAAACAATTCCGGTGACATCTAGGAAATGGCCCCGGGACAAGTCCGTGCCGCAGCCACGCCACACTCTCTCTCTCTCTCTCTCTCTCTTCCCATCTCCTTTCTTTACGAAAAAAAAAAAAAGAGATGATGCAACCACGGCCACGTTCGTAGATTCCATTTGTCTTTCTTTCTTCCTTTTTCCGTTCCTTTCTTTCTCAGTGAGATTCCACCTTGCAGAAGGTTGTCATTGAAAGTGGGGCAGTTTGAACGTGTCGATTTTTGAGAGATATCTGAGAAATGGTGAATAGTCTTGTTTTTGAGCAGAATGCGTGTCAGAATGATTTTTGGTATAATTGTTACGATTGTGGTATTTAGAGTAGGTATTTTCCCTTTTCCTTTCTTTCTGCTTGAGATTCTGCCTCGCACAAGATTATCGTCATCGAAAGTGAGACAGTTTGAACATTCAGATTTTTAAGGAAAGATTCTCGTTTCAGCAGACTACGTATCGGAATATCTTTGGTACAATTGTTACGTTGGTGGTATTTAAAGTAGGCTCCACTTTTCCATCGTTTCTCTTCCCTTTCTTTTTCAGTGAGATTCCATCTTGCAGAAAATTATCGTCGTCGAAACTGTGGAATAGTTTGAACATGTCGATTTTTGAGGGATATCTGAGAGACGGTGAAGATTCTTCTATGAGCAGAATGTGTCAAAATGTATTTTTTTTTTTTTTTTTTTTTTTAGCGCAACAAGTGTTCTTCGGTGAAAGAAGTCTCGAGAATTATGGTGAAAGACGAATGAGTAATTTCTGGAAAAATCACGATCGAAATCCATGTCTGACGAGTTGCCCGACTCGCTTGCTTTTGAAATTTTGCAAATTTTGCAAATTCGCCTCGAGAGGTAAATTTTTCAACGACGCAAAAATTCGCAGGGGAAAGAGACTCGAAAGTAGAATCGAATTACGAGAACTCCCTTCGCGGTGTATAATCTCGTTACTCGTCAAAGTCCCTTAGTCAACCCAAACTGCAAACCTAAATAATCAAATATTCCGCCACAATGTCTATTTCTATTCGGATTCTATCCGAACCGCGGACTCGACACGAATATTCGAGCGCGTCTCTCCCCGATTAACCGCCGTTTCACACGAACGACCCCAGGAAACGTCCTCGAACCTCGCCCTCGAATCAAGTCCAAGCACGATTCGGAAACGGCCGGGCAGAAGCCAGTTGTTACGCGACGGAAGAAATCTCGGCGGAAGTTCGGCATCGTTGATCGATGCGAAAGTTTCGTACTCGCGGCTGGAATCTTCTTCTTTCTTTCTTTCATTCTTTTTTTTTTTTCTTTCTTTCTTTCTTCACCGCGCGCGGATGAATAGCTGAACATCGCGACGCGAATCGAACCGGCGCCGAATGCTACTTTGGCTACGGAACTTGAAATTCTTGAAAGCCCCGACGACGTTTCGTCGCTTGGATGTGTTTTGAAAATCCCAAAAGTCTTGTTGGACGACACTTGTAATTTTTTAGAGGGCCTTGTTCTAAGGGTTACGGTCGAAAATTACGTTACAACGTCTCTGGTCTGCTTGAGAGAAAAAAGTGCTACTTTCGTTTCTCTTTTCATATTTGTGTGTGTTTGTGGCAAGGGGAGAGGAAGGGGAAAAGAGCGTAGATGATCAACTGTTGGAATTTGCTCTGCGAACAAGTGTTCGCAGGTCACTTAGGATGTCGTTATTGCTGACTCATTGTCAGTGTTAGAATTGAGCCAATATTGTCAGGCCTGGTTGATCATCCGACAATCTTGTATACTTTAAAATTTTACAAAAAGGTGTTGCAAAATCTTTTGAACTTTCTTCGACGTTCGCGTTTTCCAACTATCGAGATACCGAATGCTCGTTACACGTTATCGAATTCCGCCGTAACTTTCGTGGCTTACGAGATTTTCGAGACACTCGGAACTTTCGAAGACGATCGAGGGACTTTCGCGAGTTTTGTGCTTCGAATCGTATTCGAAGTGATTCGGATTTGTCTCTTCGAATGTATCTACAGTGCAGATTCGTGACGATTCAAAGTGTCTTAAATCCTATCGTTGCCGACAGGACGGATCGTAAACCCGATAAGAGAGAGAAGAAGGTGGTAATCGAGGGACATTGGCGCAACCAATCGAGACTGGTTTCGAGGGTGAAAGATTTAATTAACGTTCTCGCCATGAAAACGCGACGGTCCGGTAGAACGGTGACAACGAGCTCGCCCCGACACTCGTTCGTTTTTGCTTGTTAACGGTGCAAAACATCGCGTCTCGTCCCGCTTTTGCTCTTGTTCGCAAACGCGGATCCACGCGACTTAGAGACTGCTATCCTCGTTAACCGGTTATGGTTGTAAATCCTGTCCGGCTTGTTTGCTTGGAATTGAAAGAACAGACGTAGAGACTGTGTCTAATACACCGACGTCTCTGCATCGATTGAAAATATCCGGTCGCTTTCAATATCTCTTTGTGAACTTTACATTATGTATGGTACAAAGACTGACTGAATTCATCTACGTATATGTATCATTAACTCGTCGAAAGAAACTCACGCAAAAGAGTCGTGTAAACCAAATTTCTTTGAACAATTGGGAATATTTTGAGTCTGACTGCGATGCAAGAAAAGAAGGGTCATAAAGTCACAAGGGCACTGATGAAAACTCTAGTCTCACTGTAGGGAAATTATCGTCAAAATTGTTCCGCGAAATGCAAGGAACCGTAGCAATAATTTCAAAAAGTAATTAAAAAAGGATCTCTCGTGGAAACTGCACGAGTAAGGAGCGAAGAGATAATAAAATATTAAAGCAGCCCCCCCCCTCCCCGAGAGACGTGACGAGAAATTAATATCTCGACGAACTTTTCAAAAATCATTTACGGCTGTTTGTCAACGGCGGACGAGCGAGATGGAAATGTCACAAAAGGGGAGGCAGTCGCACAAAAACGGCTCACACTCGCAATTAAGGAATATAATTAACGCCTTTGATTGCAAGAATTTCAAAGGTCATTTGTAACCAAACGCCGTCGACAGCCCGTGTCTCGGCCACGCGATGGCGAAACAGCCCGCGTTTCCATTTCTAGCGCGAGCCGATGCTTAATATGACTGAAATTGCATTCAACTCGAGAGGAATGGCCGCTGAACTCGTCTCGAAATATCGTCTGACACCAAGCCTTTAATCTCTTTAATCCTTCCGGTCCTAATCTTCTTAACACCGTCAAACTACACGAGCCGCGTTAATTTATGCATCCACCCTGATTATTTGGATTTAACCCAACCCCCTCGCTCCTGAGCTCCCCTGTTTTTATAAATATTTATCCGAGAGATGAACGCGTCCCGTTGCCTGAATCAAACTAAAGTCCAACTCGCACTTTTCGAAAAATTCCAAGCACCTGGATGAACAATTCGACGAGTCCGTTCTCATTCATTTCCTTTTTATTTTTTATTCTCTCTCAGTTTAGTAAAGTTACCGACGAAAAGTTTCACTAGCAATCTGCATTTCACAGCTAGTTTCCACGAATTTTCTGCACATTCCATTATGATGAAATAATATGTTACGACATGTGTACTAAATGTATCAAAATTATAATGTATTTCATATAACACGATTCGCTTGATAGTCTAGCAAAGTTTCAAGTTTAAAGTCTATCAAAAAATTGAAACTGAATCGCTACGAAGACTCGTTCAAATTTTCTGTGAACGAATCGTGAAAGCGTAAATGTAAGTGGCATCTTCCAAAAATCACCTTTAACTTGCTCCCGATTCCGCTGTTTACGGTTTGCAGCCTCGCGAGCGTTCGTTGCCTCGTTGAATTTTATTTCCCGCCCGTACGCGACTCCGACCCTCTATCTATCGAGTGCTAACGACGTTTAATTAGCGTTGCGAATTAAATTCGCGCCAACGCGGGGCAGGGATACGACCGCTCGTTGCGCCGCTATAAAAAAGGATGAAACGACAGCGGGAGAGGGGAAGAAGTAGAAAGTGGAGAAAGGAAGGGAGAAAAAACGAACAGAAGGAGGAGAGGTGGGGTGAAGAAGTAAAACACGTCGCGGTGGGAGGGGGGTGAGGCATATTTTTGCAGAAAAAGCGCGCATTACAAATGCAAAGTGCCATTTGGACGCAACAGCGTCGATCGTGTGGCACCGCATTGCAGAAAGCCAAATTGGCTTGCTTAGGAATTCGCGGGGAATGTATACACGGCCGGCTCTTTGCGCGTTACGCCGCAACTCGTTCGTAACTTTCACATCGTTGCGCTACGGGCGACTCCTTGCCCCGCCGCTCCCGAATCCTCGTTTGCTCCGGCCTTTATGGCGGTTTGATGCGGCGAAAATTCGACTTCGATGCCGCTAGTCGCGACACGACCGTGCCAATTTTTCATTAATATTCCCACGGTAATTCCACGTAATCGCATTACTCTCCAACTTTCGGTTCGCCGTCTTCCACCGTGTCTCTCCCCCATCTGCCGCCGCGCAGAAAAAGACCAACCTCGTTAAGTACAACGCACCTTCGTTCGCCACGAGATTTCGCGTCCAATTAGGCAATCTTGGGTTAGGTTTTTTTTTTTTTTTTTGTGATTGTCACACAAAATCACGCAGACAATCGAACGAGAGGACACGATGCCTAATGTTCGACTGTGTGGTTCCTAGAACACGAATATAATATTCATTTAATATTCTTCCAATGCAAATGTATTTCTCACGTCACACTTTTGTTTGCATGTTTGAACCATCGAAGGCGAAAATTGACCGACTCTTTGATTTGTTCGTGGTTTTCGCGATATTTCGCGCTTGTTTCGACGATTACTCGCTGCAAGTAAAATCTCCATTTATTTTGCGTTCAGAAACTTAAACGTACAACGTAGGATTAAGATATACGTGTAACATAAAATTGAAATTATATTCAGTAGAAGTCAAATGAAATTCAATGAAATTCATGGGGAAAATAGATCGTATGTGAAAACTCGGAGAATCGAACAATGAAAAATGCATCAGTCAAACATCGAAGTAACAAAAGATCAAAGAACAGCGATGACGAGTGAGGAATGGCCGGAGAAATCAAAGGAATCGCCAGCATCAAAGTACAGGAGGGGCGAAAAAGAATTAAAAACCGAAAGAAAGAAGCCCAGGTTTGTTTGACTGACGCGAGACTTGCCGCGAAAAGAGGCGAACAATAATAACCAAAGCGGAAAGGGAAATAGGCGAAGAAATCGGTTGAAAGAAAAGAAAGGAGAAAAATAAGCAAGCGCCGTACCAGCGTTCGGAAACTAAAATAGGACGGAAACGAATCGTACGGTTTTTTAAATATAACTCGCGAATTCATTGAAAACCCAACTCAAAAGATCCAGTCGATTAATACGCCGCATGGAAATTCTAACAAATCAGCACAAACGACCTTCTCCTGCACGTTGATTCCGAAATATCTTCATTCGAACCTATAAACTTGGATGAAATTATTTTAAACCCAGTCGATTCGAGAAATCTTTGTATCGCCCCATTCAATTTAACATAACTACTTCGATCTCATTTTCGTTCCATTGTTCTTTAATTAAATTGGCAGATTGCTGTTGTTCCTTTCATTCCTGAACGTTATTACGTAAACATCATTCATTTACTATGCTTTGAAATTTTAACGCGACTCTCACAGCGACTGTTTCGAAACGATCGATGCGTTTCGCTGAAGTAACAAGCGCGCGATGATCGAACACGCGTTCGAATCGAAACGGACGTAGCGATATCGGGAAACGGAATAACTTTCGTGAAATTCAGCCGTCGAACCCGCTAACAGTGTTCCTCTGTCAGTAATTAGAAGTTACAACGCGTCTCAAAGAATTAGCCTGGTAATACACGCGAAAAGGGATGCTTTCAACAAATTATCCCTTTTCATGTGGCGGAGGTGAAGTCGCAGGGCTGTGCGTCGAGCAAAAAGATCGATGGCAGACGGAGGGGCGAGGGGGTTGGAGAAGGCAGAGCGCTGCGTCCATAAAAATATTTCGCACTCTGACCGTGGCGCGCGTGTTTTCAACTTCGCGTGTGTACGCAAACATCACTTGCATCGAGGAACAAGCAACAACCTGGGAACGGATGAACGCGAGCCACTTGCATACGACAGAGAGGAAAAAAGGAAAGTAGGGACAACAAGACAGCAAAGGGAGGAAAAACTGGGAAGAGAGACAGGGGTGGGGGGAAAAAGAAAAAAGGAACGAGCGAAACTTTTTTTCAGTGGCCGGTCCTATTTCACCGCGAGACACCTCTGCCTCACTCTCGCCGATTCCGAGCCGATTTTTATTGGCACCAGGCCATGAATTTAAAATTACGCCAATGGGATACATTTAGTTCTTTGCCAGGCCTCGCTAATTTACCTCGCGACAACCTCCTACCACCGCCAAATATACTTAGACGTTGTAACGAAGTTCTCTCGCCCCTATCATTTCTCGTGTATTCCCGAATGTTCGATCGAATGTCGCACTCAGAATCGATTGACATTGGACGGTGAGAGAATAGTTCGAGGCTCTTCGAGGTTATAAATTAAGCAAATCTTCGAAATGCAAAATTTTGCTTTGTATCGCATTTTTTTGAACAGAATACGATTACGCGACTATAATTAAAACCAAAACTATCAAAATGGTCAGAATGACCAATTTATGATTTTTGTTGGATGTAAATTTTGTTAATGTAAAACAGCAAATATTTAATGATTTAAATAATATCTGGTAAAACGTATAAATGAAAGCTTGCATGCTCCATTGTATTACGAAATTATTCTGTTCCATTTACTTTATCGTCTCTAATGGAAATTTTATGTTTTAATCGTCGATTGTTCCGCTGTTAACGTTATATTTCGAATATTCGAATACTGTGTGCTTTATGCAATATTTTGCACCTTTAAATTTTACATCGATGCGCATGAATGACGACGATAAAACTTTCGTTAAAGAGACGACGATCCTTCTCGCTGTTATACAGATTCTCGTAAATGCAGAAGGGAGAGCAAAGATCAAAGATCAAAAATTTAGCGCAAACGTTACTTTGTTGCGCTTCGTGTTTCATCCAAACGTTCTCCATTCAATTTCAAAGCAGTTGATTCATTTGAATTTAACAATTTTAGACGTAACAAAGCTCTACATATGTGTATGTGGTATACATGTGAAAATTCTCTACGGAGGAATTGAATAATGATGATGCGCGTCAGGGCGATTGTACGGGATCCAATGCTTGGCGTTTGCGTTCTTGGGTTACGAGCACCGATTTATGCAATATTAAACCTCGTTGGCAATGAATTGAACGAATGGGGATTGTCGATTTCGATCCTGACTCACAATCTGACGAACTTGCAAAGAAGACACATCAAATTTAAAATGGAAAATCTTTCCAAAATTCTGAGAGCTTCACGGAAGATGTAATAATTTGAAGGAAAACAATATTAAACGTGAGAAACTTTACGTTTCGAAAAACGATTGACGAATACATTTTCATCTGTCGCCAATTACTAACGAACACCGAGATCGTCTTCGGTATTTACTCGTTCTCGACAATGGCCAATGAGACGGCTCGCCGAAATTTCGTCGCGAACGAATTCTCGCGAATTTTCGCCGCGTGGTGAAAATGAATTTCACATTAATCCCAAGACCACGAGGCATCGGTATCGTTAAAACGCGCCGGCACAAAGCGTGGAGAAGACCGGGAGAGAGGAAATTCCGACGTTTCATTCGATAAACAGGGAAACGCGATGGGATGGATCCGCAAGCGTTCCTCATGCACCGATTGCAATCAGCGCTATGAGAAGCGTATTTCACGAAACTTCGTTTCTCGCCGCGGCGAGCAATTGGACCAAAAAATCCGTCGTATTGCGGTTGTGCCTTAAATTTCGTCGGAGGAAGGTCGAGATTGGTGCGCCGCCGTCTGAAACGGGATCGAGTGCCTCGCTCGAGTCGATTTCGAAATCTTTTTTTTTTCGTCGTTCGTTTCCTTCGAACCCTCTCCGAGCTGATCGAAGACGCGCATTTCCGAGCGTCGCCTTTTCTTCCATCTGCTGTTTTACGAAAATCACGGAGTGAAAATCCTTGCCGTATCAAAAATCGTACAACCGTGACGTTCGGAGAACGTTTAAACGTATTAAAGGTATTGTATTACACTGCAATTGAACTCGGTAATTAACGTAGAAGACAATACCGAAACATTGGCAAAATTGAGAAATTGATAACATAGATCAATTTTATGAACGAATATACACGAGCAATTACGTTGCACGTGTTGCGACATGGTAATTCATGAATACGTTTTCCTGTAATTCACGAGTGAATTGCACGTATTCATTAAACACGTTGCAATTCAATTGTAAATCGATCACACTGGCAAAAATGAACGAACAAATGTGCTGGATGTCGCGTGGCAGATAAAACAAACCTCGTCGAAAAACCACGAAAAAAAAAAATGGAAACTTGACTCTGTACTTTGCAGGCACGCGTTGGGCTTGATCCGATCGCTGGTGGTGAGTGCCTCTATTGAAAATTCGCGGAGGAGAAGAGGAAGCTGGTGACGGGAAGAAAGTGAAGCGAGCAGCGGCGGGCGAGAGAGGTGGAGGGTGGGCACGGACGTGGAAAAATAAAAGGGGGTGGAGGATCGGATTTGGTCCAGTGTTTTCCAGCACTCTTCGAAAATTGCATGGCAGAGCCAGCATAAGTATTTTATATCAAATAGTTCAATGTTTGCCGAGCAACCGGAGCCAATTCGCCCGATGGCCATTCGACGCCAAGTTCAAAAATTTACGATAAAATTATTCGCGAGCATTTGAATAGCAAAGGGAGTATCAGCGGCGCGGCACGATGGAAACTGGTGGGAATCGTTCGTTCTCTAATAATGCGCTCGTCGAGCCCCGGTGGCTCAGACAGAATACGGCAGTGATTGATTGATAGAATTCTTTAGAATCTGCCCCCGTTGCATCCGCCCTCTTCAATTTTCCCTTCATTTGTTCCTCTCCCGATGATGCCGCGTTGTTACATCGGACCGTGTTCCAGGAAACACAGACTGTCATTTCATCCCGTGTCGTT
This sequence comes from Tetragonisca angustula, assembly GCA_036937485.2. NCBI lineage: Eukaryota > Metazoa > Arthropoda > Insecta > Hymenoptera > Apidae > Tetragonisca > Tetragonisca angustula. The sequence goes on from JAWNGG020000223.1 coordinate 377,645, forward strand.
CACCCATATTAACGACAGATTTTCGTAATATCGGTCATCTCAGGCATTATTAACGTACCCGTGATTCACGTTTCGCCCTCGGCCGTTATCCACCGCGCACGCACAATCGACGAGTCGCCAGGTGAAATTTAAAGTTGGCAAAATTTCTCGCGATCGCGCGAAAATCCAAAGGCCCGTTCGTGCCCGTCGAAACGAACTCTAATTGGCGACTCGTCCATTTGCCAAACGTCCATTTTCGATCAACTCCGTAAAAAACAAAACGTACGAGAGAAACTGACGGAAGCATCGTACGCTGCTTCTTTCTGCAATCCCTCTTTAAAATTTAAACTCTTTACAATCGACGCTGCAGAAAAAAACTGCATTATAATATTACGGGCGTGCAGCGGCTTTTATCTAACGACGCGCAAAGTGCATAAAACGGTGCACCCTTGAAATAATCGCGTTCGCTCGTGTCTTTGTGACGCGTCGTCAATAAGCGTTCCAACATTGTCTTCATTGTCAATCGTCGTGTTATACAGCGTAACATAACCTTTCCGGGGCTGAAATTGCTCGAACGTTGAACGTTAATCGCGCAAAGTAGTGTTTCGAAAATTTTCATCGGGATCATTAGCGGCGTGGCAACGGTGAACGCGCGCCGTCGACGTTTATGAAATTTTGATGAAGCAACGGCGGGTGACGTCCGCCCGCGCTTCCGTCTCGCGTTATATTAATGTCGCGTTTAAAGTCTCGCGTGTAACGTAAAAACAGAGCAGAGGGAACGTGGGGCTGGTGGGCGAGGTAAATCCGCAGCGATGGGCTCTGTCGCGCGTGGGTAGACGAGCCCGGTAGTTTCATTTCCTACGCGCGCGTTCCACTCTCTGTTATTAGCCTAAGCGTCTGAAGTGAGAGAGAGAGAGAGAGAGAGAGAGAGAAGGTACGGCCATTTCGGTTGACCCTTCCGCGGTAAAAGTATCAAAGGAACGCGCATTTTCCAAAATTACCGCGCCGCGGATAAACGGGAGTAACGACGTTGCTCGGGCAATCTCACGGCACCCTCCAACACCCGCCCGTGTTTCACGCCCTCTCGAACTGTCACTCACCGACGACAATGAACGCAGGTCTGCCTCTTGGATATTGAAAACGCGGACCGTGTCGAATGTTGCTCGTTCTAACTGTTACGAGCCGATCGTCACAGTGACTTTCGGGTGTTAAAATTCGGTCGAGATTGTTAATTATCACGTGGCGGGTACGTTGATATGTAAGTACGCTCGCATTCGAATATACACTGCGTTGTAACTAACGTAACAAAAATGTAAATCGAGATAAAAATTCGCCAGCCATCGATTTCCCAAGCTTCGCCGAATTATCCTCGTACGCCGCGCGTAACATCGTTCGCCGCTTCCCTCTCATTCTAATGATCGTTTTTAACGCGTTAAAACGGAAGGTGACCGTTGGCAAAAAGTTCGAAAATAACGGGGTCGTATTTATCAGGAAACGAGCGAAACTTTCCATTCGCGCGATTTCCTCGAGATTCTTTTGTCGCGGGACACGCGTATTTCTCTCGAATCGTGGCAATCGTTTCAAGAAGGTTGGGAGGGGGATAACTTTTTTTTATCGCGCGTATATAACGCGATATATCGTACATAGTGCTCGTTCGTAGTTTCATTTAACGCAGACTAATACCACATGCCGGTACGTTCCTTATTTATTCTGTTCCGGTGCCTGCACCGCTCTGCCTCGCACTCCGCCTCGCCCCCAGTTCTTTACTATGACGTACCGCATAAAAGCGTCATTACGTGATTTCTCAGAATGATAAATTGTTTGCCCTGTTGAAAATATTCCGCACCCTCCTCTCCTCGTCTTCCTTTTCCGCCCTCTAAAACCAGACGCCATCGTCATCTCCCGGTTCTCTCCCTCCCTCTGTCTCCCTCTTTCTTCCAGAAAGTGAATGATATCGAAGAAATAAAAATTCATTACGTACTTTCAGTACAATATACAGGGGTATTGTGCTGAAACAATGGCCGCGGCGGAAAACAAAAGGATAAAAAGGCCGGGGAGGGGGAGGGGGTGGAAGAAAAGATGGGAAGAAGAGGGAGGAGGGAGCAGTCACGGGCGGAGTATAATAATCCACGGATAATGCAACGTTGTAACTCTCTTTCTCTCTCTCCTGCGTCGCAAGGCCATTGCAACCACCTGCACTGGTCGTGTCGTAAACAGGAGTCGAAGTAGATATCTGAACGGATGAAAGTGTGAATCATGTGTCGTTTCGCAAATTACCAAGCGAAGCTTGTCGAGGCTATCGACTTCTTCGCCACGACTCTCTCGTTACTCCATCGCCGCTGGTTCAAAAAACTTTTGCAAGAATTCACATGGCGAACCAGCCAGCGAGGAGGATAAAGCCGGACTCGATGTGTCAGGTCTTCAGTGTGTAGGTCTCATTGAAATGACCGGGAAGAATCGTCGAATCGTATGATCTCATCTGCCTGAGCACGGAAGTGCATGAAAAGGTAGCAGGCAGGTGAAAAATCCACGAGGTTTCTCGCAGGTTTAAAGACTCTATTTACCTGTTGCAATCTCGTTGGCCTATCTCGTTGATGCAGGCACGTACCCACTGTTAAAAATTGCTTTCACCCTTTCTGCGCTCCCTCTGATGAATGTTCTTTTATCTCGCAGTCGGGGATTCACTTCGTTTCTCCCGATTTTTTGAATAACCCCTTCGAACAGCGAAACTATCAACATGATTCAGCGGAATCAATCTTTCGCAATTGCAATCCGCAGGTTCGAAATAGTTGAGCGGAGAGGCAACGAAAGACGAACGAAAAATATGAAATTGCCATTTGCGTTTGCAAACGTAACGTTTGTCAAAATTATTCGGCAACATTTGCTTGTCAGGCTGTGTAAAATCGATCGATTCAACCAGAAATATCTGCCATCTACATTTTTACGAATTATAAAAAAAAAAAAAAAAACGGAAAGAAAGGGAGAAGAAATCCAACACTCGTTTCAAAGAATCGATTGGATCGACGCTTGACTCGCCCAAAAATTCACCGCTAAAAGAAGACAAAGAGAACGAAAGAAAGATTTGATTACCCATGTGATTCATTCGCTATCGCCGTTCCATTATCGGTAAATTGATTTTTCAAGGACTGCCATTCGGATCTCTCCGATTTCCCTAGCCCGCAATTAAATACGCTTAAACAAAGGGCCATCATTTACTTTCGGGCAGCTGGAGTGGCCCGTACGAAATCGCCGGACCGTCGTTTCAAAGCAAACACGACTCGTCGGAAACCAAGAATTATCCCAACAGCCAGATACACCCCAAACCCGGGGAACGCGCGTTTTCGCGCGAGGAAAATCTCTTCCACCGTGATCGGTGGTTTTCGCTTCGTTTTTTTTTCACACTGCACTCGTGTGCGATCGATATACATTGGGGATACATCCATGAAATGTGATAAATTAATGTAAATTGTCATAGAAATGATCAATCGAGCAAATTTGTATATTCGTGAATTTAATATCGTGCTAATGTATCGGTGAATTTGACACAATGGAAATCTACTGTGATTGTCTCCGGTGATTGTGGCAATTATGCGTTGATCTTTCACAGTTTTCCAATTTAGATTTAGATTGAACAAGTCCCAATACGAGCCCAATTGTCGTAGATGGAAACAATTATTACAAATAATTTTTAAAAAGAAACTTTAAGAAGTCTGCACGAAAATCGTTTGCAGCATGCATGGAAGCAAACATCAAAATTATCGAAATTGATCCACAGTCTGACTAAAAACGTTAGAAACTTTAAACTTACAGCCAACCAAAAATCCTGAAATTATTTCGTAAATGGTTTCCCAAATCTACGTGGAATAATAAGATTTCAATACTTCTGGACAGGGATGTACCGTATTTTCCTATCGAACCACGTGGCTTCGTACTACGTGTCAATGATGGGAAACGTACGTCTCATCCTGTATTAACCCAGTTTCGGCCCGCACCCCCCCCCCCGACACCCCACCTTTTTTCTCCACCCTTTTCGCCTCGTGTTTCTCCAACTCGGTTGATGCCAGTTTCCATGGCGAAGTGGCGAGATTTCAGGCTGACGGTGGAGATGTAAGGATGATATATCGAAGGTGAACACGTTAAGGCTGTGTTTGTGTTTTCTATTAGGCTAATCAGGACCGTGACTGGGAATACGTGGCGGAGTAGATGCGCGCCAGCTTGCCTGACAAACACACGTGTATCCGGCCGCGTGTACGTGTATAGAGTGCCTTTATGCCAGTACGTACGGTACACGGAGGGTGGAATCGAGGATGAAGTGTACGTATCGCGATAATATAAGGGGGGACGAGCTGCCGCCGAACTAACCACTCGACCAGACTCTGTAAACCATATAAATCGAAGCTTTAAGAAACACAAAGACCGATGAACAAGCGTCGCGGTGAAGAAATTCAAACGAAAACCTTGGCGTTTAGATGGCGAACGTTTCATCGCTGGATGTGGAATGTAATATGTGGATAGAATGCAGCTACGTGAAAAGATTATTGCTCTCGTCGTGTATGCGATGAAACGAAGAAAACTGTTGTTTGTCGTCTGTTCTTTCTGCATACCGTGCCGATCTTTCGCGAAAGTTGTCTTTCAGGTTTGTTGATGTTGCATTCGAACAGGTTAATTGGGAAATAGTTTACTTTAGACGCTGCATTTTCGTGATCGATTTTTACACTTATTATGCGCAGAAAGAGAACGAAACGAACGTGTGTTACTACTTGATATTGAGAATATACCATCTTTTAGATATAAATTTAATTTAGACAAATTCGACGTCTCAGAGAGAATATAGAAAACTTGTAGTTTAGTTCAACTTGCTCGATAGTTGTTCGACCGACTCTCAAGCCTCGTTCAAAACCAAAAACATGTATTCTGCTTTGATAAAAACCACGTCCAATAACAACGGTAATCGCTTTAAACGCGGAATTTTGTCATAGGTTTAAAATCAATAATAGTGAAGTTGAAACAGAAGACCCCCTTAATCTCAGAGCAAAGAAACAATAAGTAAATAAATGTTCTTAACATTCTCGGCGGCAATAAATAATTTTCTTAGAAGGCGCGTGAAAACGATTCGTCAGCTGTAAGCGGCTTTACTACGTTGTCAGAAACGAACAGCAGCAGTTCGAGAACCGTAAAACTGACAACCTCGAGTGGTGGCTCGAGAAAAATGTACCGAAGAGTGGACGCGACTGAAGTACGATTGTCCATATTTCAGACGTCGAGAAAGAAACGCAAGCACCTTTTCGAGATGGCGACCGAGGCTGGAATATTCGAAAAAATCATGTTCGAAGATTGGTCGAGTCCCGGAACGACCAACAAGTCAACCCTCAGGCCAGCATGCTCTTTCAAAGAGTCCACGCCTAATTTTTTTACTATTCTAGGCTTCCAAAAAATGTGGAAAATTTCAGCCGTCTCTTGTATCAATTTGTCATGTGCTTTTTTATAAAATATTGTAACATTTTGCAACATGTAGGCGTGTGTGTATATATATATATATAGTGGGGTGCAAAATTGAGTCAATGACAAAAATTTTTAAGAAAAATATTTTTTATTGTTAAATAAAGTATAAAAACATGAAAATAAACATGACTATCTGATTCTTTATAGTTTTAGAAAACTGAACTACTATTTTTTAACTTTTAAGATTAGGTTTCTTCCTGGCTGAAAAAATTAAAAAACATAGAATCAATTTTGCACCAGAATTTTTTCATAGTCAGATTTACAAGCTTTATCATACCTTAATTATTTTGTCCATAAACCATTTACTTGGATAATAGCTCTAATACGTCTTGGCACACTTTCAAACAGTCTCGAGCAGAATTCAGGTGGCATTTGATTCCAAAATTGATTCTATGTTAATTTTATGTAATTTTTTCAGCCAGGAAGAAACTTAATCTTAAAAGTTAAAAAATACCTTCAGTTTTCTAAAACTATAAAGAATCAGATAGTCAAGTTTATTTTCATGTTTTTATACTTTATTTAACAATGAAAAATATTTTTCTCAAAAATTTTTGTCATTGACTCAATTTTGCACCCCACAGTATATGTACACCTACATGTTGCAAAATATGAATATGAAAATATGAATAGAATATTTTATAAAAAAAATATATGACAAATTGATACAAGAGACGGCTGGAATTTTCAACATTTCTTGGAAGCCTGGAATAGTAAAAACAGATAAAATAGAATAGCAAATCGTTTATACCTTTCCATGCCGATTTGAGATCTGACGAGAGTCAATGAAATCTATCCAACGCCGTTGTAAAATCAGTTTTTCAGTCGAATCTCTCGTAAGATTTTCAAATTTCACCTCGAGGAAATTCGCGAGTGAGATTTCGCTGAGGGAGCAAACGACCTTGTTTATCGAGGGCTAAGTAGGTCCGTGTCGAGCAAGTGGAAAAGGGACGCGTTCGAAAGGAATTCGTAACTTTGCACAGTTGAACGAGAGGAACGATCGTCGAGCGAAAGTATTAAGTACGGTGACGTATATATCGATAATATCCTTCGCTGGCTGGTGTCTGTCAGGATTTTCGAATGAACGCCGGGTCTCGAAGGGAAAGCTACGCCGTTCCACTTGCCCCCGGACTCGAATCTCCACGGTACGACGTACCAACGAAACTCAATATCATCGGCGAAAGTAGGGCCCGTGTAGTTTGTAAACTCGATTATTCAACTGCTTGGACATAATCGCGTGTCGAAACGTACGATCGCCGACCTTTACGTACCCTAGTGCGCGTCCACTCTCTTGGATACGACGATACGGCGAAACTTTGAGCTTGCTTCTTGCCGATATTGCGGCGGAAACACCGTGTGAAATCGATGCCGACCAACTGTGCAAGATTATCGTAATTACCCTGCTGATTTATCGCATCCACGTACAAAAGTGGAAAACTACAGAAGATTTTTACAAATGTACAACGTTTTATAAACGTATCACATGTAATGTCCAATGTATAATATATAGTAGTTTGTAGTATTTTAGCTTTACTAAGTTCTTTTTATAAATCCCCAAACTCACGGGAAAGGGCCAAAAACACGCGTCTAAAGGAATTTTGATATTTCATATTACCGTTTAATACATGTGAAATGGTGATTGTATTATTTTTTGTGACTTGACTATGACCAAATGACGATTCGATGACCACCAATTTTGGCGACGACCAACTTTTAAAAGACCTAAATTAACAAATTTATATCGTACGACTTTAAGATAACATCGTGCAACAACGTAACTTTTTTTACGTTTAATATATTTATATATCATGATATGCTTAATACTTATAAAGCTACAAGATACACAAAAAATTGTGTTACTTTTTATGACTCGACAACGTCCAAACTACGATTCGTTGACCACTAATTTTGGTGATGGACAATTTTCAAAAGATGTAAAAAAACAAATTTATATCGCGCGGACTTTACGATAACATCGTACAACAACGTTTAATTCAACTTTTAATTCAACTTTTTTCAAACACCCGCACGGAGAAGTATATTCCTGTTTTTTTTCGACACGCGATTTTCAAACGTCGCGTCCACGTCAAAAAAAAAAAGCTAAAGAACATTTTTCAGCAGAAAAAAACGTAACTTGTTCAAGATGTTTAAGATAATTTCAGTGATCGCGTGCAGAGTTTCGAGTTCGTTCGAATTTTCCAGTTATCGGTAGAACACCGGCGCCGACAACTACGGCATCGAATCAACATCAGCAGCGCTGTTAATCGAGCGATTTCCTGCCGGTGAGCACGGCCACTTTCGCGGCAAGTCGGACTCGCGGGCAAATTCGCGTTCGTAATTAACGTAACGACCGCGGAAACGTAATTACAGGGAGGAGGCGGAAACGTAGAAACGCGAGATCGTCGGCGGTCTGTCGCGTTGCGTCGCGTTCGCGTTCACTCCACCCCGGAGTTGCTTCTCTCTGTTCCACCGAGTTTGTGTCTCGAATGACGGCTCCAGTTCCCGTTTGAATTCGAAATCTGTAATGTCACGGGACGGCGCGACATTCTTCAGACGGCGGCACCGGCGAAACTCCGGCTAAACTGCCGCCGAAGGAAACTCGCGTCTGTGACGAGTTTCGCGTGCCACGAAACGAAACAAAGTTTTTGCAAAGAGGCTGAAGAAGAGGAAGAACGTAGAAGAGGACAAGAGAGAGAGAGAGAGAGAGAGAGAGAGAGCAAATGGAAGGGGACAAAGAGGGGGAACACGCGAGCTGGGACAAATGCAAATTACATTGCCAACGAGCATTCGCAGCGGCTGAGAAACGCCACGGTGGCGATACAGTATTATAAAAATATCAATTTCTAGAATTATATTATCATTTATAAGTTTGAATATAATATTTTCGAGAATATATTTTTTATTACTTAATTATGAAATAATTTTTGAATGAAACGTTGCTAGATTAAATTCAATGGAAATAAATATATTTTTAATTGCAGATTATAAAATTTCATTGTTTATTTATTTGGTAATATCTATTTCTTCAATAATTTTTATTTATAGAATTCGGTGTATAAATTTAAATAATTTTTCATTAAAACGTTTTTATTATTTAACAATATTATTTTCGTTATAATTTTATCAATTTTGAGTCCTAATGTATCAACAATTGTATTAGGATGAGATGGATCAGGATTAATTTCGTACTGTTTAGTTATTTATCGTAATAAATTCAATTCAATTAGTTCTGGATAACAATTATTTTCAATCGTTCAGGTGACAGAGGTTTTATTAATAATTATTTCATTTTTAAGAATTGGAAGCCGAGTTGGCGTGTTTCTAAAAGCAGACAAGAACAGCACGTTACGACGTTCGTGTAAGTTGAAGCGGTTACCGCTCGTATTCTCGTGTACGCGAATAGCTGCCTAACGGGGGGTTGAAGTGTCCTGTAGACAGCGGAAAAAATGACGACCCGACTCTGCGTTCGCGAGCTCGCCACCACGTTTGTCAGCCGAATAGAAATTAAACGACGAAACGCAGAAACGGCACCGAGCTGAGCATGTCGAGCGATTCCTTCTCCGTTGCGTGCAATTTATTTCGGCTCTGTTGGCGGTTTTGTTACACGTAAGAAGAAGCAGGAGGAATCACTTGGAATTTTTCAAGCTGGCGCCAAAAATAGCGGCCATAACGTAAAACTTACATCGAAAAATTCGGAACGAAAGGTACACTTCCGTTAAAACACCTGCTGCTTTTGAATGAAATATGTTATCGGACACTCTTCCATTGTTTTTTATTTTCTATCGTTTCATTCGCGTCAAAAGTACTATTCATCAAAAGCTGTTGTCGCGTGTTCGTGGCTGTACCACTCGTACGATCGAGTTTAACTTTACGGTTATTCAGAAATGAGATTTTAATTTCACAGCAGTGGACTTGTGGAACGGTCTTGTCTGATCGCGATCCGATAAATTCATTTGTTTAGCGAGACTGATTTACTCAGCGACGGAGATTCTACTTCGATGTTCACTCGTTGAAAAACTTGTTTCTATCTCTTGGTGATGATCGCCCGATGAAAACTTTTCGGGTTCTAACGCTTGGCCGACCACGAACCTGTTTCCCTCAACTGGCTAGTTCGTCCTAGCCAATCAAATTTACCTAGCAACGCCAATCGTTCCAGATGTTTCTAGAATGTTGAAGATGTCCTTGATAATATTGAAAGACAGGCTAGCGACCGTCCTGACATATATACGCGGTTATTTCGGAGTCCTCGATCTAGTAAAAATATATTTTCGAAAATGGTTAAAAGAACGAGAGAGAGAGAAAACAATACCACGTAGACCATGATTCAGCGCTCGAGAATGTTCAACGGCTGTTCCAAACTGAAAATTTCTACGAGAAATAAACAAATCGATCGATTTGGCCACGACGTGGTTCCACGTCACGTGCGTCGTTGCTCGATCGTGGAATCACACAAACACACGTGCGTACATGCACAACTCAAATAATTTACCTTCGTCAAAGTCGCAGATCGAGCCGCGTTCGAAGGAGCAACGCGAAACACCTGCCGCCTTGCAGTTATCCCGCGACGACAAACGTATCTATCATTCCCTCCACGTCGTCGAAACGTTAACTCGTTAATTAACAGCCCGTGAAATCACGTTATCGGGAGCCGACAAGGCTGATGGACAAGAGGGGAGGGAAAGGAGGTGGCTTGGTCCGTTGTGGAATGTTTGTTCGCGGAGAGAGGGACGATAAACTCGAACGTTGATCACCTGCTTCGCGCATTTCGCAAAAATCACCGTGCGCCGTCCAAATTGCAATTATACGCACGACCAGCAGCGATACCGCGGATTTGCAGCCCGGCTTCGAACAAACCGGTTGCCTGATCGAACGATCATAGCGCGGCGGGCGTCGTGGCTGACCAGGTGAAATTGTAAATCACCGTTGAATCGATAACAGCCTGGTTGGCTAAGTCGTCGTTGTCGTTCACTCGCCGCTATAATAAACCAGCATGGCAATCGGTGGCCGCCTTGCGTTTCGCTCGAGCAGCTTTTTCAGTCGACACGGGAAGAGGGAACGGGACAATCGTTAAACGGGATTTACTGTTTCCGTAGGACGCGACGAGGAAACAACGCGCGCGCCATTTGCGACGCAGAAGTGGAACTCGCTTAATCGGTCAACGCGAGCTGCCAGTTATAAAATCGCAATTTGCCGGATTTTCCTGCTACAATGGGCGACTAACGAGTGTAACATTGCCTCCGTCCGGTCGTTGAAGTGGGACTGTTCGCGATCTGCAAGGCGGCCTCCTCTTCGAATACCAAACGACCGCGCGATTTTCACGTGTCTTCGAATTTCGTCCGTAGCCGCCTCGCAGTTTGAGGATGACTTTTGATTTTTAAAATTACCCAGGACTACTTGGGACAATTTCACTAACAAGGGAACAGGGACGAGAAGTGTCAGTCACCGATTTGGGTTTCCGAAATTTGATTTGACGAATTTAATTTCGTCAGGCAATCGTCGATGTTGAAAACTACCTTCGATATCTGGGAGTGAGGAACATGTTTTTTGTTAAATATCTCGGAAATTAAGATTAGTGTTTTCCAACGACGAATTTAATGGTGTGTTTTGCGAGAAAACCATTTGTTTAAACGATATATTAAGGAACCGTATTTTTCATAACTTTTTGATAAGTACGTGTTTCTCCAAGTAAATGAATTTGTTTACGAAAACTATATGTTCAAACACGAGTTACGGACAAATTAGAATCTTGAATGTTGCATTACCAAAAAAATTCATCATTTTCAAATTTTCCTGGACGTGCGAGTAATGTAATACGTATTATGAGAATTACAACAAAATAAATATCCTAAATTTTACAAGAACGATACTAAAGTACATATCACTATACACGTTTATCATTAGATCTTCAAATAGAAGACTTTTTCGCAAAACAGCATTTCACGTAAATTTAATAAAGCTAAAATAATGAAGACTAATTTAAAATAATATAGCAATTGCACGGAATGTGCGATGAACCTAGCCGAGGTTCTCGAGCTCTGGTCAAGTTGCACGATACGAAGAAACACCGATCGATAGACCCATGTACGTATGTACCCCCTCCCCCCCCCCATTATCAAATCAACAGAGATCACCTATTCATTGTCTTCAATAATAATTTACAAGCCTAACGAGCACGGCACGAAATAGAGGATCGCGGCACGCTGTTTGTTCGTCGTCGATGAGCGAAATGGGAAAGAAACGGCGACGAGGAATTCAACGAAGAAATCCAACGGGCGAGGGGCCGCTTTAATTTTCTAATAAAGAGGACGGCCGTTCCTCTTTCCTGTTTAATTATTCACGGGAAACGCGGCTTGAACGTCCGTGAATTATTAGCCTGAACAAACGCAGACGGTTTTATTTAAACAAAATAGCACGCGACATGTAACGAAGGAAGGTTCGTTACCACACGAAACCGTTGGAATTTTGAATAACCGTATTCAGCCTCTCTCTGTTTCTTCTCTCACTCTGCGTCTCCGTCCCTTACCCTCGTGATTCCTCAGGCCGGTCAAAGCCGACTTAACAACTTAATCCAACGAAACTCACCGGCTCAGGATACGCAGACGTTCCGGTAATAAGGAAACCCGGTGACGGTAATTAACGTGATTGTAGATTCGCAAGGGACAAGTGGATACTAACGAGACGCCTTTATTATTCCTTTTGCTGGTGGCGATCGCCGCGAATCATTGTGAACGTAAAGGCAGACGGAATCTCATTAAATCTTTCTTGCAAGTGCATCGTTCCCACGGAGGTAGTATTGATGAGCATTGGAGACAGAACGTTTGACAAGATATTTATACAGGATGGGGAGGGGGAGGGCTTTTCAATCTGTGACGCGAACACCGAGGTGCCCCCGTCGAACTGATCTTGTTTACCGATCAGGCAGAGAATCGTTGAAATGTTCCCTATTACAAAAGGACTCTTTCCGCCTTTGCGCAGAGGAATTCATCTTATAGGATAATGGATGCTCGAAACGTGGAAGATGGCTAAAAGAATCATCGGTAAATTAACCGGATACCGGCTGTATGCTATCAGAGATAGTTCTAACATAGACTTGAAGTATTTGTTCTATTAGAAGTGGTTATTATTAATCGTTACAGTGCACGCTTGATGTTACTTCAGGTACTGCTACAAGAGCATAACAATGATAAAAAATTGTCGATACCTTAAATCGTTACGGCATAAAAGAAGATCTACCGTGCAATCTACATGATAACAATCTACTTGACCTTATTTTTAAAGCGCGAAGCTTCAACTTCGACTGTCCTATGTTCGTTTCTCTTCAAAGATGTTTTCACACGCGATGGGAAAGTAGGAGAACTTTTGTTCTCGAAAATTGTGAAAGTTCAAACATGAAAATATGAAATATTTTTTGATTCGACCTTCTCGTAGTCTTGAGAATTGAATTTTTTTTTTCTTCCCTAAATCTTGCTGAAGGTTCTCCTTCGCCATTATATTGGAGTTTGAACGTTAGAGTTAAATGACGAAAAGTTGGGACCTCTTCGAGTTTTCTCGTTTAAAGTTTAATGAAATGGCGAGAAATAATCGTACAGTAGGTTTCAAGGGTACAATCTTCCAAAAACCATAATGGATTTAATCGTAAATAAAATTTGTCAGCATACGTGTGAATCTTTACAATTCTTTTTCTAAAGGAAAGGACACCTTTTCCATTTGCTACGTGATATTCAAACGACTCGAAGGAACAGTCAAAATAAAAGTTTCACATTTCAAAACGAGACCAAATAAATTGTCATGTAATTTCTTTTTACGAAGTTGGAACAGTTTGAATTATCGATGATTTTTCATTGAAATTAATCGTGGGGCAAAACTTGTTTCATAGAAACAATTTGTATTTGACAGAATAGCGATGGCAACACACTAGTAAAATTTTTTTGAGAAAGCTGAAACTTTCCACGAACCCAATATTTTATGCAAAAAACACTCGATGAAATATCCACGTTAACGTTCCACATGTGCGTTCAAGTTCGTTCGTCACTGCTCTTCACCGACGATCCTAATTTTCTGCTCGAGAACCGAGCCAAATTCAAACTCAATTCATTTTACTTTGCAATTAACTCGAATTACAAAACACATCGATAACTTTCAGGATCCTTCTTCTCTCTGCCTAAATATAAAGATTCAAAAAATCGAAGAAAAGAAAAGTCTTCTCCTTCTGTAAGTACAAGAACATAAATACATGACATAATCTGAACAATGGAAAGTAAACTCAAACAATCGCAAAGTTTGACAAAAGGCAAACCGACCATCTTGAATCTAGAATCGATCCGCGGGGACCAAAAGAGCGGAGAAAATACGGCAAGAGAGCAGAACTAAGGCCGTGAAACATAATGGTTCAATTCGAGGTGGTTAGTCGGCTAGCGGTAATAAATAATAAACCACGGTTGGCGAAAACTCGCGCGTAAGTAAATCGGCATTGTTGCGCGACGAAGCGTGCAACTTAATCGTCGCGATTCGCGTTGTACCGTCGATCATGGTCCCCGGCCAGCTCTCTCAATGACCTAGCCACTGTTTCGTCACAGCCCGGACGATCGATCTCGCGACGCGCACAGAGGTGTTTACCACGCTTTCCCGCGACTTCCTATTACCATTAGACACGGTGTGTTTGTCGACGGCGACGGTGAATCACGGAAAGGTAAGCCAAAAGTGAAGTTCGGTTGAAACCAGGAGACCAGCTGAAATATCCGGCGATCGCGCGCGGCTTGAAATTGGCTGCGAATTGGAAATTTCGCGTCGGAGAATTTTTTTTTTTCTTTTTTTTTAGTTTTTCTTTTTGTATAAATGAAAGTTTAATGGATGCACCGGGGGAGCGCGCAGGGAAAATGCGGATAGATCTCGAATCCGCGAGATTTTGTTTTCTTTTTTTTTTTTAAACGTTCGATAGCGCACAAAACACATGTATTTAATCTAACAGCCAAATGAAAAAAACAAAAAAGAAAAAGAATAAAAACAGTTTCGATAACGTGGGATTGATTCGCGTGAAATCGAACGATACGGAATTGATTGTTGAATTTGGAAATTGTTTTTCATACTCTCGTCTCGCGATCTTTGTACATACAATGTTTCCTCAAGAGATCAAGAGATCAATCGATTATCGGGACTATATGTTATCCAGATATATTATTTTATACTGAAATTCTCGAAGAGCGTACTTAATTGCGTTGCAAATTGAAAATTCGTAAAGGCTTCTCTCGAAAATTATAACATTTAGCACGCCCTTAATAAGTTCCACTTTATTTTCCGAATTTATAAAATTAATAAAGATTGAATACCATTTGAAAACTCTACGCGCAAAAGAAACCTAAGTAAATCAACTGAAATTGATCCGTTTCGAAATATAATTTCACAATGTGTAGGTACATTAACAGTGCGAATTAACAACGAGAACATTCAAGTCGACAAAAGTTGGAAAGATCTCTCTTTATCGTTTGACAGGTCGTAGCTTATGTCACGTGTGAATAAATGTCTCGGTGCCATCGATTTAAACAAATTCCGGTAAACAAAACTATATTTTATCCGTAGCTCTGTTTGATTTACCATGGATTAAAAGGAAAGTTCCCAAAAAATATATAGGCTATGCTATCGCCGCGTGTTACGCGTGAAATTTACTATTATCCAAGCCTACGAAGCTAAACGGAAATTTCTGAAATAAAAAAATTTTCCGCCGCAAAGCAAAAATCCGCTCGATAACTCTTTTTTTTCTCTCTTTTTCTTCAAATACTTTTTGCACCATTTCTTGCGAACCCACTGAGCATTGATTTAATTTCGTTTTTAATTTTTCTTCAGTTAACTCCATAATTTTATCAAATATTTCGCATCGTACATCTCGTCTTTATAATTTTATATAATTTTCATAATTTTACATAATTTTCAACATGATTTCATATTAAATTACTAAAATTCCAGGTATTTAGTTTGATTAATTTTTAACATTCTTTCCAGTGGAAATTAACAACGAAATTAACTCGAGCGAAAAATTCGAGAATCATACGTAACGTGAAGCCTAAATTGTTATGACTGACAATGCCCAGCGATACCAGTTACGCGTTAAAGAGAAAAAAAACACCTAAGCGCTTGTAATACTAGGATAAATACTATTTCTCGGTGCTTAACGAGTTCAAGCAGTGATATTTTATAGTTAGAACGCGAGTCAAATCCTCTTTCGAATGCCACTCGACGAACTTCACGCTCATTGGCAACAGCGTGCACGTCAAAATAACGTTGAAATAGAGCGAAACTAAATAACCATTTGGAAATTCATTGAAGCCGGACGAGTAAACAGTGCGAACCCCATTACGAGAGCTTTAACCCTTGGTGAAAACCCTCGAACAACGTCGTTTTCCATCAAGGAGACGCGATTCTCATTGACGAAATAAGCGTGCTGCACGGGCGCCAGTGTCGACGACCAGGAAGCTTTTCATTACCAAACAGAAGCTTTACCGAGATTATTGCACTTCTCCCCGGATCCAGACGCATTAATTGCTCACCTCTTTTCAACCCCCCGTCCTTTCCCCCCTTTTCGTTAGTGAATCCAAAACGAATACGACGAAACCGTCATTCACTTTAGACCGGTGGACTAACCGTGGAACACAGCGCGGTTAAAGTGTGAATAAAAAAAAAAAAAAAAAAAAAAAAAAACGAGATGAGGCGGAACACATTTAATCGAGGGTGAAAAGGAATTAATTCTTTCATTTTCAGTCGCTCTCCTCTGTTTTCGTTAATGAATCTGAAACAGCGTCAATGAAGCTAACATTCGTTCGCTATTACTGACATGGAATAACCAAGAAACTGGGGCTTGAACGAGAAACGAGAAACGTGAAAATAACGAGTGGAATAATGAGTGGAAATTACGTAGATTTCACATTGTTGGTTGGAAGAAGGAAAGCGGTTGCGAAAGAAATTGAAAAACACTTGATGAAAACTGTAGGAATGGAGAGGAAATTCTTGAAATCGTAACATATTCGACAGTTTGAATCGACTGAGGAGAAATTAAATTAAATTAAATTCTTAATGAAAAAAAGAAAAAAGAGCAACGAGTAAAAGAAATAATGAGTGAAATATAGCTGGGAATAAAAGAAAAGAAAATTAGGAGAAGCAGACAGAAGAACGAAGCGCGTATAGTTATAGGGAACAAAATTGAAGCTTCATTCTTAGATACACCGAATTATTTCGTTCGGTGCATCTTCCACGCGGTCCACCACCGGCCGCATTTTCTCATTTTTAGTGGCGCAGCTGCATCGAAATGTGCACGGCTGACGCGAGATTCGCCGATCGACGGAAAATTTATTCGTCCAATAAATAACCGCGATTAATTCTGATCACGTAAGCTGGCCCGCAACTCTCTTTTCCCGCCTCCCTGTTTCCACCTTGTTCCTCTGGCGTCTAGTCTTCTAGTTTACGTCCAATCCCCGTCTCGTTGTCCTTACACATCGCTATCTAATCACCTGTTCTATACCCGTTATGCTCCTTATTTACCTGATTTTTTTTTCTTTTCATCGATTTTCCATTGATCGTCGGACCTTCTCTCGACTACAGCAGTAGTATATTACCGGCGAATGAAGTTGTCAGATTCGATTAATATTCAAAAGACGTATCGTTGCTGTGGACGTTGTTGCGAATAAATACATTCTTCCTTGCGATTAAGAGATTAATCATGATCAAGAATTGAATCTTAATGTACGTTCGTCGCTGTATATTAAAATTTCTGATGGAAATACGTTGCGCGGTTTAATACCTGTTTCACGTTTATTCGTTTGCCGACAAAATATCTGAAAATACATATTTCGAAGTAAACCAGAAGTGACGCCACAATATTATTCTCTTTATAGTCTATTTTACCTCTCTGCTCCTGATATTTTATACATATTTTAGTACCTAGCAGATGGATAGCCTAAAAGTGCAAGTGAAAAGGACACTAAAGGATAAAAGTCGTTCGAAATATCTCGAAATCGCTCCCGAGTAAAACAACGGGATAAACATGCAAAGTTTCGTTCCGTTCAATGCAAAATTCCCGAGGTTGATAAGCTCAAGGCAAACAATATACTCCAGCCAATGTTTTAACGACGCTTCCGCGTTCCACTTGTCCCCTTTTGTTTGCCTTGTCAGATACGGTCTGACATAAATTCTACTTATATCACTGGATTCGCCGGATCCCACTTTGAGAAGATTTAAAATTCACGTAGCTCGGAAGCTTCGCGAGCCCCTACGAGATCGCGTTTCCTTCAGAAAAGGCTCTGGCTCGGCTCGAGCTGTCCCTGACTTTATCGAGGATCACGCTGATTTTATCGTTCGTGTCGGCCAACAGCGACCCCGTCTGAAAAGTGCGGTCTGTTACTACTCTCGTAATCGCGAGCTTACTCCCTTTGCCTTTGCTTTTCCTTTGTTCTTTTTTTTTTTTTTTTTCTTTTATTCCTTTCTCGTCTCTTCTCCTTCGCGCGCTATAAACACACTAATAAAAGACGAAGACGCGTTTCGCGAATCGACTTTTAATATACGCGTTCGCGCGTTCTCGCCACGCCGGTGAAATATACTCGACGCTCGCGTAAACTTGGTCCGCGCGCTTCACTTACATCATCAAGCTCTGTCGCGGTGGCCGACTTGGATTGCGAGACTTGCTGCGTTTCGCAAACACGAATTTATGGGCATTGTTGCCAACTAGTTTCCCCGCCTGGCGTTTAAGACTGCCAGTTACAACGCGTGCTTCTCCAATTTTTTTCCCCCTCGGTTGGGCGGCGTTGCAACACAGTTATATGCAAAACATTCGAGGCAACGAAGATATCCGTAGATCACAGGAGGATTTTGGACGTTTCACATTATAGAATAGAAAACGAAATAAAGAACTTGACGATTGATATTAGGTATCAGCTCACGTAACAAATGGGAGACCTTCATTCTCCGCAATTGCGAAAATTCAAACGTCTCTCGAGAAACATTGAGATATTCTTTTCAAGACTAGATCTCGAAGATTGGAATTTTCTCTCTACGATCTACCTCTTGAAACTTGCTGTTTCTACAGCTACATCTTTCCGCCACTCTGACTTCGAACATTCAAGAAATCCCAACGTTATTTAATTACGAGGAAAGTTGAAAATATGAACAACGCTGTTCCATCCATTCCTACGACGAGAGAAGAATCAAACGAGAGAGAAAACTTCCTACCAAATTGTACATTGATGCGTGATAACAAAGAACGACAGATACGGATATTAATTATCGAGCGAAAATCGAACGACACTACGGAACAACGACATAATAACGCGACAGTCATTCTCCGAGGACGATAAACATCGGCGTTCGGAACGGGTGAAATATGAGGGGCCGATATTTCTCGCCGATCGAAAGGTTCTTCTTCGCAAGGACATATTAAACCGGCTAAGCTATCTCGCATCCGGATGACAAGCCCCATACGAAAAAACGCGTATTATCCCTATCGATGCAAATGATTTAAGAGTGATATATCCGCGTCACCCCGATGAAATATTTTCCCAGGGCAGTTTTCGAAACCGCACGTACGAAGATCGCGATACATTACAATTCGCGCGACGTACACGTTCTCTATTGGCTTCGTCAAACAGCAGACACGCACGGATATCCATAAAACTGAATTGAATCGAACGGTATCGCTCACTTCGCGTCGGCGAAATAAATAATCGGTTGTCGGTGATCGTTTTCTACCACCCACCCCTATCCCTCTCTCTTTCCCCGTTAACGGGGACCCCGTTCCTCTCGATTCGATCCGCTCGATCAGATTATTCCGTTCGAAAATTACACGAAATCGTCGCAGCTACTACGTATCCCGTTCGTGCGATTTAAAAAAAGGGGAAAAGAAGGGTTGTAGAGAAGGGCGAGTAGTGGAGAGGGATTGCAGTGTTCGTTCGAAGTATAATGGTAACGTTATATTTTCGTGCTTTCCCCGGGATTGCGTGAGAAGCATGTCGTAAACGAGGACTAAAGGAGGACTTCGAAGCAGTAATATCCGAAAGACTTTTAATTCTCGAGTCGATATCTCTGAATCGCAGGTGTTACACTTCGTGATTGGACAACGAGAATTTGTAAAATCCTATTTTGCTGCTAGAGATTTGGGGAATAGTATAATTAAAAGACGAGGTGACTTAATTGTCGCTAAAATTATCGATTATCGTGTCCTGTCGACGCGAATGATTACATTCCGATTTAATTGCAAGAGAGTCGGGAAAGATCCCCGCGCGAACCGAAAATATCGAAAGCCTAAAAAATGAATGCACGAATGGGCGGTCGTAAAATAGCGCGAACGTATCACACACGGCATTACCGGCGGATAAAAATTCCGTGGAAATTGCAGCCGGAGGAACGGATAGAAACGACAAGCGGTGAATTAAAAAGCAGCGCGAGCACGTTCGAAAAACGCTAAAAGGCATTAAAGAACGGTCGAGGAAACGCGGGAATGGCCTGAAAATGCTCGCTGACAGAAACGAACAGGGGAGAAGAGGGTCTTTTTTTTCTTTTTTTTCTTTTTTTTCTTTTTCTTTCATCGACTGTCTATTCGATCTATTGAACAACGGCTGGTGGCGCGAAATATCGATCAGCCACGCATCGCGTGTCGCGGAAAATAATTTACCCGGACGCGTACAATATGTCAGAGGAACGCAAGCAAAAACTCGGCAAATTTCACTTTTAGCAACGAGATAAATTCCAATTAACGGAAATGGCGAGGAAAAAAGACTGGGAATGGACAAAAATGCGCGAAAGTAGTCAGACACACTCGCTTGCCGTGCTATATAACGAAATTCTGAAATTTCACTAAAAGTACAGTGAAGTTCAACCATCACGATTATATTGGTCAAGTTTGAAACAAATATAAAAATGTATATAGAAGCTACAAGATATTTAATGCAAGTATACATATACACGTGTAATATGTATATATATAATATTTTGTAGAGAAAACACGTGCTCGAATCGTTTATTACATTGACCCATTGAGCCGATCAACAATTCTTTTCCATCAATTCGTATTATTAATATTCGCGGTCGCCTGAATTAATTTATTTAATGAAACTCGAAGAAGCGAAAATATTTGTACGATAAATTTTCGTGGCCGATAATTTTGACAAATTATCACTCGACTTTGACTGTGATAAATTATTGCTTGATTCTTAACTTGAATATCACTCACGCAATATATCAACTATTTTACTGAATATATCGATAAACACTCCAATGTATCTCGTGAGAGGAAATTAGTTTCAAATGTTCAAGTGTCATCGTTGTCAAAGAAACTTCGAAATATGTTTCATTGTAACATTCTGTACGAAAGAAAAGAAAAATGTTCGAACGACAAATGTTCGTTCCCCCGTATGTATGCACGCAAACGGACAGGGGAACTCGCGAACGTTGGATCCCGCAACGCGAATCAATTTATCCTCTCGCGCTAGCGCGAACGAACGAGCCCTCCTCTGTGTATGACGAGCAGCACTTTTCCCCAGGTTCCCCATCCATCGTTACTATCGCGCTCTCCATTAGCATGCATCAGCATTATTACCTTAGCTGGCATTATCCCGAGCTGCCGTTAGTCAGAGTTCGCGTAACGCGGCCGCGGCTCGACCGAAATACAGACGCGAAGCAACAGACGAAGGAACGTTTTGGATCGTACCGACTGAAACAGAGAGATGCCGGGAGCTTTTGACGATTAACGCTACACCGGTGGTTCGCTACGCCGGGTCCAGCTGCTTGATACTTCGTCATGGATCGTCATCGACCGCTTTCCATCGCGATTAAGCGAGTCGCCGAGAGGATCGATCCTAGCCTCGCGGATCTTTCGTTACGAGCGCCGAATATCGACGTATTTTGGAGTAAAATACACCTTAGACACACGTAATACACTTTAGACGAAAGTTTAGTTTTTCTACTCTTTTCTATTCGACAGTGGAATATTTGTACGATAAGGAATTATTGCAATAAAAATATTTAAATTCAATGAAAAAAAAAAAGCTGTTGATCCCTTGAAAATTCAAGGTTGAACTTTTGTTTGAGAAATTGAAGTTGTTAGTATGTTTAGAAAGAAAAGCACTGCAGGTCGTTGTCAAAATGTTACCAGGAAACTCAAAGAAGATTCCGTTTCACAAACGGATCAACGGTACGTTCGGATCGGCGAGTGATTCGATCGACGTGTACACTTTTGGCGTGGCGGCGTTCCGACGGAGCGAAAGGGTTAATTTTACTCGGTTCATCATCCCCCTCGATCTATCTTCGATGGAAAATCAACGTCCGGACGACGTTCGCTGCGGTCGTGTCGGACAGCGCGATGAAACCGCTTTCGAAACGGCTTCCTACGATGTTTAGAGTCCCCGGGGAGGTGGCCGGATCGGTTGCTGCCACGAGATTAACAGAGGTTATGAAATTTAGCGATCGATCGATAGTTTCCGTGCGAGTGTGCCGCGATACGTACTAAAGAGCTGAGAAGATAGGAGGTAGGTACTTGGGAACTTTGGTCGAAGACGGTTAGCGGGTTGGCGTCGAGGAGATATCTCGGGTCTTTAACGGACAACCCGACATCGAACAGCTGGACGACCTTCTTTGTGCTCTTACATCCTCTCTCGGATTTCATAGACCGCTCTTCTCTCGAAAAAATTTCAGGGCAGTAGTTTCTTCAGTTTGTCAAATCTCTCTTTTCTCTCGAGTAATTTGTTCCCAAGCAGAGAACATGTTTAAAACTCACTGTTAGTGCGATAACTCAATGATATCAATTGCCCTCGACTGTAACTAAAAACTGAATCGAAAATTTCCTATCGGTCACGAATATCTGTTACCAAGAGATACTTCAACGTGTACACGCTACGAACAATCATCCAAGGAACAATTATTTTCGCCGGGACGTGACACAACGATTACTTTGACAGATAAATAACTTTCACAGCGTCATGCACTCTATCGACCTGCAATTATCACAGATCGGCTGTGAGATATAATTGCTGGAATGTTGCGCAACATCATCGCGACAAGTCGAGCTAGTCGAGCGAGTAGAACGCTGCAAATCGCGTCTCATCGTCGAGCGACTATTCCCTTTCATTTTGCATCAAAGTTTGACAGTGACTGCGTATCTCGCCCGATACGAAGGTACTTTACGTTGGATAAAATTCCTGGCGCAATTCCGTGTACGTGAGAAATAAAACGTGAAAGGGTGTAAAACGCGACGTGACATTACGAAATTCTACGAAACAGAAGGAAAATTAAAAATCGCATGATGGAGACTGGAATTATCGCTGGATAATTTTTATGCGTTTATGGAAAATCGAAAGTTGCAAGAACGCATGCAAAATGCAGAAATATATAAAACGGCTGAAATAGAGTATTTTTATTAGATAAAACAAATTTCTATTTGAATTTTGTTTCAAAAAATTCCAGGTTTCCTTTCGATCGTGCGATCATAAAAATTCTCGATCGGCTGGGACTGTAGAATAATGTCATTCTTCGTGAGAACATGATATCTTTAATCGTCGATGCAGATTTAAAAGAAATATCATGTTCATTGCACAAAGTATAAAAATTACACGCGGCAAGTAATCATTTCTTGTAATCAATTAAATTACAACAGCTTCTTTGTAATTAGACTGCCGATTTGTATGCGTTAAATGTAAAATATCTATTGCGACGCGCGCCACGTGAAAGAAATTTCTACTTAGCTGTCTGTTTCTTTAGACGTGCGTGCGTAAAAATGTGTGAAACGCATAAAAATCCACAGTCTGCCACCGTTACCGATATTACCAAACCGAAGTCACATCACCATGATTCGAGAAAGAGTCGAAGTGTTTTCGATACGGGCGAGGTCTGAATAATAAAGTCTACGATAAAAGGAAATTTTACCCGAATCTCGAAAAGACAGATCATGATGGATGAAGAACGCGTTTGGAAACGAGCACGAAAACATCGGTGGATTTTCCATTCATGACCCGAGAAACGACATGGAATTTTCACGTTTGCATACACGAGCTTCGAATAAGAAAGCCGTGCGGAAGAATCAATGGCGCCCGATCGCTTCGCAAACTCGGGGAGAGAAAATTTTTTTCCCGCCGCGCGGAAAAGAGGAAATTTCTGTTACGCGTGTTTCGTTAACGCTGAAACACTGAACCTCCGATGAAACGCAGAAAGAAAAAAAACTTCGTTCGAAGAAGCAGACATTTCCAGTCGTTTTCAATCACTTTTGTATATTTCAGGACAGATTCGAATCACATTGAACATTAAGCAGAGTCTTAATAAATTCCGAGTGTAAAAAATCTTTAACGCGCAAGATTTTCGTACGAGTTTAGTACTGCGAGTAGGATGCGAATTTTAATTTAAGAAACTAGGATTTACGAAAACAATTATTTTATGGTTGTTATAACAAGTACTACATTTCGGATTAACGCGTTTATTCTTGCTTGTTACGTGAATTCCGGTGTATTCCTGTATCTTCGAGTTTCTCACAAGTGCATAAAAATTCGTAATCCAGCGGCGAGTATTTCGTCTCGATACGATTGAAACAAGTAATCACCGACGTAAAATATTCAAAGTTCGAGCGTTACGGATATAAAATATAAACTAGGGAATCGATTTCTCAAACGATCGAAATTCGCAGAAACGCCGAGGAATTTCAAACACAGTGTGTCGAAATTTGATTCGAATTTTTCACTGTGCACGCGTGTGCGCCACAGGTTCGAAATCGATTCGTATTCGAAGCGTTTCGGATGCCATCGTTTCACCGAGGAGGCGAAGTTTCGAACGGCGCGGTATATTCACGGCACGGCTCGGCTGTCGCGGGGAATGTTGCGTTGAACGTGTCAAAAGTATTCAGCCGCGATAACTTTCCGAGGCTGCGGCGGCAACAACGTCCACCAGACCAGCCCGCTGTCACCTGTCACGCTTCCCACCCGTTCGTTTTCGATTATTAATGACGCCCGCTAATGATAATTGATCGTCAAGGATCTAACTCCGGAATACACACGAGACCGAAAAATACAGCGCGCTCGTCGGGCGTCAAGCCATCGGCAAATTAATATACGACGCGGCCGCATTAGCTGATACTTCCAAGCTGCTATACTGTATTACCGTTGATTCGAAGATGCACGTCTTTTCACAGACAGTTGAGCAAGATACATCGATACGAGTATCTTGGATGCTGCAACTTTGTGACGGGCAAAATTTGTGTTTGGGAGGGGGGGATAAAAAAATCGTGCACTTAGTTTCAAAGATTTTGTTTCTCGCTCTTATTACATTCTGTAGTAGTGCTTCGTGTTGTAAGACGCCAATCGAATAACTCTAGGGTTGGATGGGATTGTTTCAGTCAACAAACAGGTATTATGTAAAAATTCATAAAATAAACAAGACACTGAGTTATGATGAGTAGAAGTTCTATCTTCGTAGAAAACTATATCAATACGTGTCATTGCTGGTGATTGAAAAGATACTAAATGATACGAGACACTGAATTACAACATCCACCGAGGATTTCAATCACTGAGGATAACAAGTTGACCAGGTAAAAGTTCATAGACAATATACGTATCTACGTCACTATTGGTGATGAAAGATACTGAACAACAAAAGATAATAAATGATACGAGATGTCGAGTTACGATATCCACTTTTCCAGGATTTTAACGTAACATAGTAACATAGTAACCGCTATGGAGGATAATAAGTAGAAGTTTCATCTTCGTAAGAAAAGAAAAAAAAAGAACTATGTTAACGCCACCAACACGCACAGACAAACTGAGACCATTTAAAATCATTATCCACAAGCGAATCTGGCTACTCACGTGGTAAATGGAGCTCGGCTTAACTAGATATTCCACCGACTCGAATAACCCAATATGTATGTATGCAGGCGGGTGTAATTTAGAAAAATACGAGGCGCTGACGTTCGGCCGGTGACGTTTCATTAACCGGGATCGATCGAGGAGGCACTAAATTCCCTTATTAAATGTAAATACCAGATACGAGATAAATTCGGCAACGTAATGGCCGCGCGATTTTCAAGCGAAAACGGCTAAGCCGCTTGAATTTGATTTATACACGGGCCGGCCGATAAATTCCGCGGCCGAGCGTACTGGGATGGGCCGAAATAACTAATCAAGATGTCGGTTTCATTAACAAAGGCCTTCATCACTCTTCGGGCCGAATTACGGGCGCCCCGTTCGAAACAAGAACGGAACAATATAAAATACAGCCGATGGTAAAACAATTTACACGCATATACGTATGTATATGTATATATATATATATACATAAAACGCAAGCGAGAAGAGGGAGGGTCCTGCAGCCGAAATTTTATTTCGACGAACAAATAAATTTTCCTACTACAACCGGGTAGGCGACCAGCCGCGTCCAAGAGAGTGGAGGGGAGATGGCGGCTGGACGTATCGACGCGTTTTCGCCAGAAAATTCCTACATATTAAATCGTTAAAGCCTCGATAAATTCTGCCGATATTAATTCTCTCCTCTCGTTACAACGCGACCGTGCGATAAGTTTCAAATTGTATCATTCGACAAATTTATGAATTACCGTCCTCCGCTCCATGCGCCCAATTTCCTTTTTTCTTTTACTTTCTTTGGTAACGTAGAGAATCGTTGTTGAAGGATTTGACATTTACGTTTGTTTAACAGTTTCAAGCCCGTCTTTAGACTTCATTCGAGAAATTGATAAGATGCGACATGGATCTTGAAATTCTAGATTCATTTTCTTTCTGCAGAGAAGTTACAAGTATATAAAAATGAAGAAAGAAATATTCTCTGTATTATTCAGAGATATTTGCAGGAATGTAAACTGTGAATTTAATTAATTTTTGTTTACGTATATTTGTTCCTGTAAATGCAGGTAATTTAAATAACATGTAGACAACAATTGAATTGTTACAGAAAATATCATTCTAAATTCCAACTGTACGGAAACTTTCTTCGTTCGCTAAACGTTCGCGTAAAAATCCAGAACAATATACGATTCGTAACAAAAAACGTGAAGTGACGGGGATCTGGCAAGTTATTCGCTTCCGGATTCAGTTTTCTTTCCGCAATGGATTCGCGTAACGAATAGACAGTTGCCCAACAGAATACGTACATGACGCCGTGTTCATCGAGACGTGAATTTTTTTTTTCTCCCCCGGATAGAGACAAAGATCCCACGCCATAAATGCCAAACGCGAGATCCCAGCGTATTTACGAAACGAATTCGAGGATTTCGATGAAACGTTCCGCGGTGGCCAGTCGCCCCGATTGTGATCCCATGATCCACGAGCCCCTTTTTTTCTCCTTTCAGCTTTGGCCAGATAGGTCAGACGACCGCGCCACTCGAATCCGCGCAACGTATTCGTGGTCACGATTAATCATCGATATTTATAACGGAAATAAATTTCACCGCATTTTTCGTCTGATCGTCGCTCGACCAGGGAACAACCATTGGGAGCCAAGGGAACGAAGAACACAGGCGATCGAAATAAAAGGGAGAAGTGAATAAACCACGTTCGCGAACGAGCTTTTGTCGAACGCCGCGCGTTTTTCCTTCGTCGATTCGTTTTAATCCAAGACTGCTGTCTACTTGGCTAGCGCGGTAAATCAATGTTTCACATTTTTTTAGTTGAAAGACAGATTAATCTGAAATGATTTATTTTTTGAAATTGAGCAACGATAACAAAAGTGTTCGAACGCTTAGCGCAGAAAAATTTTGTACAATGTGTCCCGTAAAATATTTCGAAATTCCACTGACGCTGCCATTCTTGTGTGAGTTTTGAAATTAGTCTAAAAATGTATTTACTGCATATTCAGTCAAGAAACTAGTATAGAATAGATAGTGAGTGTTAAAAATAATTCTACCGAATATTTGCTGATTGTGATCTCTGTATTATGTAAATGTGTATTACATGTCTTATAATTTACATTTTGATTTGTTCCAACCTTGACCAACGTAATTATAATTGTCGAGTCACACTGCAGTCGGATTTACTGCATATTTAGCACAAAAAGAAAAAAATATCTATTGTGCAATACATAGCAAATGTTAAAAAAGCTACTACTAAAAATTTGGAACGATTCTACTAAAAATTTGTCAATCATAAACTTTGTATTGGATATCTTATAACTTTTAAACACATTTTGATTTGTTTCAAACTTGACTAACATAACTGCGATTATCGCACGGATCATACTGCAATGTTAACGAAATTTCCAAATGTCTCGCAGCGTATTCGTGAAAAGTTCCAATAAGCGTTCGAATACATTCAGCACGAGCTAAAAAATATAAATTAAAGAACGGTCAGTCAGAGATCACAAAATCCTCGAAAAACTTCGACTCCGAAATCTAATTACTTACGGAATTCTAATCACGACGAATCCTCGAAATTCTCCGATATTAATCCCGATAATACGCGTTCGATCGAGAATGCAATGAATTAAAAACCCGAGTCCGTACATGTGTGTACCGCTCCCGGTATCTGTTCGAAATCTACAGACCTCGCGTGAAACGCCTGCCATTAACGAACTTCCCAACTGCGAGACGCGGGAGCACGTACGCGAGATTAGGAATAGAGACTTCGGTAAAATGAAGAAGCGTTCGAGGAGGACGAGGCAATCCAAGTAACCTTGGATGCAGTGGTTTCCACGTTTCGCAAAAGTACGAATACGACACGACGAGCCGGAGAGTCGTGTTTCGAAAAACGGCCAGTTACGTGGAAAGAAGAAGCAAAATCAACCGGTGGAAGGCGAGGTTCTCCTGTATTGAGAAAGAAAGGGGACAAAAATGACGGAAATGTAGAGAAAAGATACGACGAGGATACAAAGTGAATGCAGTGGATGCGTAGGACGAAAAGAAACGCGTGAAATAGAGTATAGTGGACCCGGA
Organism: Tetragonisca angustula; assembly: GCA_036937485.2. Lineage (NCBI taxonomy): Eukaryota > Metazoa > Arthropoda > Insecta > Hymenoptera > Apidae > Tetragonisca > Tetragonisca angustula. The sequence continues at coordinate 406,023 of JAWNGG020000223.1, forward strand.
GATCGATAAACGGACGTCGCGATGCGGCCGGCGATGCGACGAGAGCATTAACTTCGTTTCAATCCGTTGAACGCTAAGAATCTCGTGCTTTTCTTTTCTTTCTATTTTTCTTTCTTTTTCTTTCTTTTTCTTTCTTTTTTTTTTTTTGGCGACCGCGAACGACTAGACTGGTCTTTCGCGTATCAGTTGCTGCGAAATGCTTATGGCTGCGTCTCTCTTTGCAAAAGTGGGATTTCCTACCAGCGTCCCAGACGTATTTATGCGAGACACCTCAGACGCATTTATACCGATATAATGAAGAAGCATGCTCTCCTGCGTGGAAACTCGAAATATCTCGAGAAACTTCAAAACTCCGTGGAAACCCGGAAATTTTCAAATTATACGAGAGTCCAACTCGATCCGGCCCCGAGCATCGACTTCCCAATACTT